>CM052196.1:15053981-15630889 GCA_028455805.1 Lasioglossum figueresi
GGGACCACCGAGGGATGGAGAAGGACGCGACGTGACGCGACGGAGGGCGTCGGAGAAGGGTAAAGGGGATCGAGGATTACAGAAACGATAAGCGCTAAAGCGATAAAAGCTCTCTGAAAGCCACCGCAGTGCGATGCGCACTTTTTTTCGTCGTTCTCTTGAAACGCGAACGGCAAAAATTATCCCGCGAGAATGATTCGCGCCAAAGACTTTCGTCCATAAATTAATTTTTCCTCCCAGCTAAAGTAGCACGGACAACAGAGACGGAAGAGTTGCGGTTCTTTTTTGACACCAGCTGATCATCGCGTTTACTCTTTTCGTTTTTCTTTTCGTTCGTTTTTCCAGTACGCGCGCGCGTTCCAAAGGAAGTTATCAGGTTGTTGCATATAAAATGTCCGATTTTGAACAGTGACGTTTAACAAGCACAGCTGTTTTCTGTTTAACACCCAGCAGATCTACTCTTTTCGTTTTTTCTTTTTTGTTCTCGTTCGTTTTTCAGCACGCGCGCGTTTCAAAGGAAGTTAGAGAAGCAGTTCCAAAAAAAGCGCAGAGTCGTGCGCGCACGCAAAAGCCACTTGTTGTTAGCGTCGCGGAACTTTCTCGCGGCCGAGCAGTATTTCCGCAATTCAACGTGATCGCGCGCGTCCGCCGTGAGAGAGATTCGCCGTCTAAACGTGTGCTGCAAACAAGAATAATCCAACAGAAACGTTCCTGCTGCTCGGACACGCGACAAAAGCGAGCTCGTCCTCGGTATCGGATAGAATTTCGATGCGAAGAGAACGGGAAGCGAGGAAGCGGAGGCGCTTTGCCAAAAAATCAATTTTGACGATTTTTCGTGCTACGGGAGACCGTACGAAAAAAACTGGAGAAAGAGAACTGAGTCCAGAAAGTAAGCGGAAGATAAGAATTCGCAAAAACGAAAAAAAGAGAAAAAAAATATACAAGTAGCGTTAAACGAAGAAAACCAATCGAAAGTAACGAGTAAAACAGCTTGCTTACGTAAATAAAAAAAAAAAGAGAAAAAAAATCTATATATGATCATTGTGAGAAAGGTGCGAACGAACAGAATCACAGTCCAGTAGATTTCGATTCACAGATTATATATGCCCGGTTCCAGTAATGCCAATCAGGTCGAGGTGCGTTACACGACGCCTCGAGCGCGTCGCGTGCAGACGAAAAAATCTGTCTCTGTCGGTATAGGTTGGTTAGGCGCGCGCACACACACAGGTTTAAATTCATAAAATGACATTATCCTGGACGGTTATCGAACAGGCGTACATATATACACGCCGTTTCGATGGCGTGACATCCTATTATACGAATGAGCAACAACATATCGCAAAAGCCCAGATCTAAAAAAAAAACAGCGTATACGTGGAGAGCGCAGAGCGGTGTTCGCAAGTATTCAGCGTAGAGAAAAACGGAAAAAACCTTTGGCTGTCGAGAGAAATTAATTTATGGACACGAAGTGTGAATACGCGTGGCATGCGGCATGATATCGTGTTAAGAGAGAGATGATGGACGAACGATTCGATGGGGGTAGCAGTGTACGTACAGGCGGGTGGCTCGCGTTCGAGGATGTACTCCGCCGATGTTCGAGCCGCGGTAATTTCGTTGCTCGTCCCGGGAGCGGAGGAGAGGAAAACGCGAGAGCAAAACAACTCGGCGCGGAGCGGAGAAATCGATCCGCGTTGCTCGCGGCGCGGCCATCGAATCGTTCGCGCGATGAACAGGCAAAACGAACTTGTTGTTCACGGTCGCGTTAGTAGACGACGGAGAGTGGTCGCGCGACCTAGAAAAGCGAGAAACTTCGCAACAACGCGAGTTAGTACAACATAAGATTGCGCGGGTCGCCGCGATTGCAGAAAAGACAACGACGACAACTCGCAGATTCTCAGCGGCGCGCGAGAAGAAGCGGAGACTCGGTCGCGCGTGCTCGCGATTGTCAAACAGTTCGCCAACAGAGCGGCCCGGAAAGGACAGGAGAACGTTTACCTGTTCTGGGCGATTTTCCTGAGCGTCTCCGGGCTCCGGATCAGCTTGTCCAAGGTCTGGGTCAGGTTGGCGAAGGTCGGGCGATGGGTTCGTTCCTTCTGCCAACAGTCGAGCATCAGCTGGTAGATCGCCTCTGGACAGTCCATCGGCGCTGGAAGCCTGTAGCCTTTCTCGATCGACTTGATCACGTCCTGATTCGACCAGTTCCAGTACGGCCTCTCCCCGTACGACATCACCTCCCAACACACGATGCCCATGCTCCACACGTCCGACGCGCTCGTGAACTTCCGGAACGCTATCGCCTCGGGAGCTGTCCATCGCACCGGAATCTTTCCACCCTTTTGCGGCAAACACACGTGTTTTCGTGATCATTCAATTTCACGGTGAGGTTCAAATAGGTATTAGAGTTATCAAGGCCAAAATGCCTTCGTTCCTCTGCGAGGGCCACCCGAGCCTAAGGGCAGGCCCTGCATCCCCTAAAATGCTAGGGAGTACACTCTCTACACTGGATAAGCTCTGTAGCCCCTAATAATCTAATTCCGAGTTTTGAATTTCAATAGCGATCGTTAACAAACCCACAAATACTCTTTTCCTTTGTCCAGTGTTTGCTACCGAAGATACCACTTTCTAAGAGTCAGAAGAGACTCCTCGCTCTTGACAGAGCAATCTGGCACGCTCGAAAGAGTCGTACACAGATGTAGAAGGACGTTTAGCTCACCCTGGTCGTGTAGGCTCCCTCCGTAGCGCTCTCGATCTCCCTGCTCAGTCCAAAGTCCGCGATCTTGCACACGAGTGCGGCGTTCACGAGGACGTTCCTCGCAGCGAGGTCCCGATGCACGTAGTTCATCTCCGCGAGGTATTGCATGCCGCTGGCGATGCCGCGTAGCATGCCGACCAGCTGCAGCACCTGGAACTTGCCGTCGTTCGCGCGCAGGAAGGTGTCCAAGCTGCCGTTCTCCATGAACTCGGTGATGATCATCACCGGGTTGCTCTTGGTCACGACACCTTGGAGAAATATCACGTTCGGATGCTCGAACTGGCCCATGATCGAGGCCTCGGTGAGGAAGTCGTTCCTAGCCTTGTCCGCGGAACCCGGCTTCAGGGTCTTGATGGCAACGTCGATCTCCGTTCGACCATCCGGCGGCAGTTTTAGCTTACCTCGACACACGTCGCCGAATTCACCGCCACCTGTTATCGCACAGAACAGTAGCATGTGGATCAGTGAGCGTGAATCGTAGGGAGGACGATGATTGGTTGTGGTGCTCGGTTAAATTTACATCAGTCCAGGAGCCAACAGTTCCTCCTTTCTTTACATCGTGTTCATTTTCAATTCTTCCTCATTGAGGTAGAATTCGCCGAAGCCAGTCAAGTCAGATCATGACTTTTCTACCACTTTACTTTACACGACTCGTTTAAATTTAACCGAGCACTGCTGTAGAGGGTAGAAAGGACTCCAGTACCTATGATGGCTTCTATCGTGATGTATCCCGCGTCGATCTCGCGAGCGAATTCCCTGACAGCCTGGTTCGGGTCCTCGTAGGTGTGAGGATCGACGTAACTCCTCGCGCTCGCACCACCGGCGCCTCCAGCACCTGCGGCAGCGACCCCCACTGCAGGTGTGAACAGCGGCGTGGTCACTGCAACGTCACCAAAACAGAGTTCATTATATTAACACGAGGGCCGGTGTGTTAAATTTTGACGGAATCTCGGAGCGTTACAGGGCAACACTCGCTCCGTGCCTGACAAAGAACCGTATCATCCCGTGAAAACACTCACACACCCTTCCTCTTAAAAACGAAAACAAAAAAGTATTGTGAAATACAGAACGAGACTCGTTACGCTCCAGAATCAATGTGAAACAAACTATTATAGATCGATCGCGATGTAAAAGGTGCAAATACACTGGACAAGCAGCTTGTGAAATTTCGTGCGAGAGAGACTCTCGAAGCGGACACGTTGCTATTACGTCGCGTGAAATCATGTACTATCACGTTACAGACGGAGGATAATAATACGTATATTCGGAGATCTGTTGACACGCGTCGCGTGAAAACAAGTAATTTCACGTGACGTTCTTGATCTGTAGAACTTGTTCTCGGAAAAAATGTCACGAGTTACTTCCTAGTGTATAGGCACCTTAAGAAAAGAGCGCAAGTTGAAGATGTATCCATCTAGAGCCGTCTAAGTCTCGTCGTTGGTACGTAATTTCAGTTTTACTATATTACCCGCGTCGACGGACACCATCGATCGTGTTCTTCGTCGTCGGAACGAACAAACGCAAACATAACAGAGAACGCAACAACGAAAAAAGTTCGGCAACAAGGCCGAGTTACGTTCTATACGCTGCTGCGCTATATACGGTCGTAAAACAAACTGTGAAACGAGAAACTAAAAAAAAAAATTGAAAAAAGAGGTCTCGCGCGCATAACCAATTCTCATGCCAGAGCAGAAATTCTCGCATGCCTAATACGCCAAACGATCTCAATCAACGATGCATCGGATTGAATGACGTTAGTCGCGGCGCACCGAGTGCAGAGGATGCTCCGGTTCGAATCGAATTACTCGGTCGGTCCGCCGTTAATTCACGTGTCCGCGGCATGGATCTGCGACCCAGCTGAACGCTCGCGTTACGCTCTCTCCGCGGGAGACCGATTAATTCGAGTTCCACCGGAACATCCAGCATTTCCCGCGTGTCAACGCTCGGAACGTTTCACGGAACGTCGATCGTCCGGTCCGAAAGATCGGTTTCCGGTTGGGAAAAAGAGTAGAGGAGAGGGCAGGAATATGAGATAGGGTAGAAATACGAAATACCGAGATTCTGTATACACGATATCGATAGAAAGCGTATTCTGTATAAAATTCCTTAAATTTCTACGTTCCAATTTTTCCACTTATATCTAGCCCGAGAATTTTTGTGGATTAAGAAATAAAATGGGTATCTCGTATTCCCTACCCTCTCCTCTATACGAGTGAGAGAAAGATAGAAAAATATAGAGAAAAGAGAGAAAGAAGACACACGATGCAGAACGACGAACAGAGAACGAGAGAGAGAGAGAAGGAATCGAGCATGCTATCGTGCTTCTGTGTCGACTACGGTGTAACGTCGAGAGACGATCGTTTAGTTAAAAGAGAGGGAGAGAATAGAAAAGAGCGAGAGATGGCTTACAGAAAAGTGATAGAGACAGAGTGTATAAGCGGAGGACGTATTTTTGTCGGGCGACAAACTAGTGTACGTGTGTCGCGGGTAAGAGTCTACGTTTCGCGGTTCCTCCGTCGGTTTCGTATGTTTTAGCTGTGGGACTGAGAGTGTGAGGACTTACGCGAGGACTTGCTCTTGTTGTTGGTGTGGGTTGTCACAATCGGTGAACTGTCCATTTTGCAGTGCACTGTGAACAACACAACAACCAACACACTAATTGACAAAACAGCAAACAAAAAGAAGCGATGGGTGTTTTTTTTCGAGATTGATGATGTGATCGAGAATGAGTCGCGAAGCTGAACAACACAGATGGAGAACGAACGCAAAGCGGAGACAAAACGGAAAAGATGCGCGCGAGCGGTGTCAACGTAGCACAACGCGAGCTCGTCTTCTCCGAGGCTCGATGGAACTGCCGGAGAGTTCGATCTCGTTTGCTCGAAATGTTTGCGCACGCTTTTCCGTCCCCGTCTGCCGCGATGATCGTTCGCCGCGCGCGCTATACGCGTGTGTAGGATATGAAATAAAAAAAAACAAACAACAAAAGAACAAAGAACGATAGAACAACACACTTGAAGTGAAACGAGTGCAATGGCAAGTGACAACACGCTAAGAACAGTAGGCATGCAGAACGGTAAAGACACAGAGTATACGCGTCGCAACGTAGGCAAGCACGCGAAACGCGAGCACGCACGGCTCTCTCTCTCTCTCTCTCTCTCTCTCTCTCTCTCTCTCTCTCTCTCTCTCTCTTTCTTCCTCCTCTTTATCTCTCCCTCTTGCAGTCTCTGTTGCTATCTCTCCCACTCCTTCTCTTTCTCTCTGCTCGCCTCCGTTCCCGAGGCGGGGTTGCATTCTGCATTCGCGAGACCAAAGGAAAACGCGCATTCCGTTCGACGATGGACGGGGTATATAGAAGCGAGAGAGCAGGAAGCGAAAAAGAGTGCTGTGCGTGCCCGTGCTTTCAGAATCCGGAACGCGAGCTGACAAAGATGCATGTACAAAGGGGGTGCAAGAAGTAACTACGTAAAACCGAGTTCCTAGAAAATAAAACTTGAGGTGTTGGAGAAGACTTACTGTAGGTCACAACTAGTCCTGTAGTAGCAGGCGATTGTGTACATTGTTTCATTGGGTTTTTTCATGGATTTGTTCATGGAGGCAGGTTCGATAGATTAGGGGAATCGCACATGAAAAGAAAGAATCGAAAGAATTCGGTTAGAATAATGACAGTACGGCCGCAGACCGGAATCGGTGGAGTGAATTTTCCTGACAATAAAAAGCACGTTTCTCATTGCTTTCTGTTTTCTTTTTTTTTTGGTTTAATTTTTTTATGTTCCTTGCGTAGATATAACCACGCGAGTGTTTCTGTGTGTCGTGTATATATTATTCGTACCTCGACAACTTTCTTTTCGCATATTTCTATTTTTCCTCGAACGAACAAAATAAGGCGAACCACTTTTCAGCAATCTTTCTTTCATTTTTTTTTTTTCAAAGAGAGAAAAAAATTCTGTAACTAGCAGTGGGTGTCGGCGACAAGACATTTACCGGTTTACTGGGGTTACTGTATACACATGAGTCGGTGAGAGGGGTTTTGCGGGGGCGGGGGGCTAGGGTTCGATACTTGCTTGGGTCTAACGGGGTTCTGGTGGTTCCAACAATATTAGTCACAAGACACGAGGGCGCAGTGAAACAACTATGAAAGTGACAGGGGGTAGTAGCGATAATAAATTTATGAAGGAAAAGAGAGTGTTTGTCCGGCCTGTTGGCGTTGGACGAACGTACCTTCGCCGTTCCTGTACTCCAGGGTATCGCAGTCGCTTGGCTGTTTCTTGTTGCACTCGTCCGAGGCCCTGCTGCAGCGAAATCATTACATCGCATCAATGCTATCGAAACAATCCCGGTGGGATATACGAATTTTATTCGCCGGTCGTACCTTCTCAGTATCAGAACTGTCATGATGATGATGATCACCAGCAGAACCACCACGGCTACGATCGCGCCCGCTATGATCCTCACCTGCATGTTGTCGTCCTCTCCAACGTAATCTGTAACAAGAGAAACACACATTCGTGATCGATTCCTTTTGGACTCGCATTGCTGTAGAAACCGGGTAATAATTACCTAGGCCCATGGCATGCGGCGTCTTCTTGAACACCACAGGCGTGTACTCGCCCCATCCGCGGGTCGTCTTCGCTCGCACCTGGATCGCATAATCCGTGGATGGTTTCAGGCCCTTGAACGTCGCGGACAGGTCCGATGTTTGGACGATAGTGGCGTTGGTAGCGTCGTCGTAGCGTGGATAGCACCTCACTGAACAAAAACGGACACGAATCAGTCAGACTGTACCAATCAGAATCGCTTAACCCTCATCCGTCCCTCTTCTCGCGAACTGAATCTGTCGCTCGATGTCAAATTAGCACAGCGGTGAAAAGGTCCGCATCAAAAAATTAAAAGTTACTAAGTTTCGGGCAAATTTACCTAGAAAAAACAGAACAGTTTAACTTAATTCGGGAAAACTGTGTGAAATTGCCACGAGGGACGGATGAGGATTCGCAAAGATCGATCGACGAGTCTCACCTTCGTATCGCTCGACCAGGTCGCTGTCTACGCCTATCTCGGTGATGGGAGCGTCCCAGCTGATGCTCAGTTCGGAGCTCTTGACGCTGGTGATGCGGACGTTGCTCACCAAGCTGGGAACGCTAGCCTCGGTGGTCACGGTGATGTCCACGTACTCGGATTTACCTGCTAGCACCGACACGCCGTTCTCGGCGAACACTTGGAACCGATATGTGGTCACCGCGTTCAGTCCCGTGATCGTGATCTTCGTGTCGTTGAAGACCTCCTGCTTAAGAGAGAAAAATCGTTCAATCGTCTGGCAGTTCACCAGAAATAAAACTATCGCTGGAAGGTGGTACAGTTTGCGGTCGGTTCGAAGCATTAACTTACGGTGCTGGGAATATACTTGACGCCCATGCTGCAGGCGTCGCAGACCACCCTGTAGGTGATGTCGGTTCGGCCGCCCAGGATATGTGGCGCGTTCCAGGAGAGGATGACGGTGGATTGGTCGACGAAGTTCACCGTCAGGTTCTGCGGCGCGGAGGGTGGTTCTGGAAAGAGGATCGATTAAAACCGATTAGAACCGTTCAAGGACGAGGCGGTTGAGCTTTGCGGGAGATACTCACGCGTGCATGGCATATTCTTGGGGTCCTTGTCCGCTCTGAAGTATCCGGTGTTGCACCGGCACTCGGTGAACCCGGAGTCGGAGGATTTGCTATGCGCCGGGCATACTTCGCAGCTGTGGGATCCCGCCTCGAACTTGAATTTCCCGGCGGGACACTTGGTGCACTCCTGTTTCTCGACGTCAGCGTGGTAGCCTGGCTTGCAGTGGCATCCTCCGCTGGGCAGGTACCATTTTCCATCGCCCTTGCAGAGGAAGGTGGGCTGCTCGATCACCACAGCGTTGTCCACGCAGATGCCGGTCGTCTGCTCGATCAGCGCGACCTCGCGACCGGTAGGCGTCGCTGGGAAATGCGCGAAGTTCACCGAGATCTCCGGGCAGCTGATATAGTAGACCTTGATCGCCAAGATCGAGATGCAAGCGCCCTGGTCCCGGAACGCGAAGTACACGCCCTTCTTCGTCACCGGGATCGACTTCACCTCCGTGTTGATCACCACCTCAGAGTTCGTGTTGAACCTGCCCTCGCCAGCGGCGATGCGTCCTGCGAACCGAACAGGCACAGCGCGTTGTCTTCTCGTATTTCGCAGCTTATCGTCGTCTTATTCTACTCGCGCGCATCTTTTGTCGTACGTCGCGTCGCGTCGCGTCGTTCGACTCGTGCAGCACGGATTCAACGGAGGTTGTAAATCTTTGATACGAGTTAACGTCCGCGCGCGCTTCTTAACTACAGTTTACGGTGGACGGGTGATTAAAGCGAAGCTGCACCGTGGCAACCGGTATATACATAGCTGCCGAGTGTAACAACTTCAGCGTAGATTGTTTCCGAATGATGATATCGACGGGATATAAATGTACTCCAGAGTCGCGAATGAACGAGTGATAGTTAACGTTAGTCCAGTTGCTGGATTCTGTTTACGACGGTACCGTACAAGGTTGCAACGCGAAAGCAGGGGTTTGAAGGAAGAAAGGGAGGGTGGAGGACGACGATGGTGTCTTACCGATCAACTTGTAGCTCTCGGGCTCCCAGGGCGGCGGCTCCTTGGTGGCTGCGTCGAACTCGTAGTAGAGCAGGCTGAATGTTTCCTTGCAGCTGCGCGCGGTTCCGGGGAACAGCGAGCAGTCACGGATCGTGAATTTGACTTCTACGTACATGCGGTTCGCCGGGCCCCTCTCGATGAACGGCGTCCACAGCCAATTGTTCACGTTGTTGTACGCCACGTCGCAGACAACGTAGCTCCGCCAATTGATGTCCTTGTCGAAGTTCGTGAACGACTCTTCCACCCACTGCAATCAAGCCGGAACACACGGGACGATCTTAATTTTGTACGATAGCCAGTCGTGTGTGTTAAACGGGGCCACGGGCCCTCGAACCTACGCGCGCGCACGCCTGCTTCTGACTCCGAATCAGTCGCGATAAGATAAACGGAGTTTAAATAACGCGGCCCGGGGCCAAGGGCCAAGGCTCGTGCTCCAGGGGGAGGGGGGAGGATCCCTTTTCCGCGACCCTAGAGCACCGACGTTCTCCGACGCTGTTTGCGTTCGGATTACGCGAGATTCCATCGCGTCAGCATCTACGAAATCAGCTTTTCTCGAACCCCTCGTGAGTCGCGAGTTTCCCCCCTCGCCTCAACCTCCTCCTACGTTCTCCGAGTAGTTCTTCCGCTCCACGCTTCAAGGTCTTCCTATTGATTTCAGATATCCCCGCCCCTCCTATCCGCCGATGATATTTACAGAAACAACGAAGACGGATTATCCGTACCCGGATTTCGAACTTCCAAGGAACGACGGGTCGAAGAGCCGACCGGAGAGTGGACTCGGTAATTATTTACGAACTGGTACCCTCCATCCAATTCGATTGGTTAGACGCCGACGATCGTAAAGGTCATGACCGAGTGCAAAGTTTTCTAAATTCTCAGATTGTTCAGAATGTTGACCTTGACGGAAAGCTTCAAGGTCATCGAGATTGATGGGGACTAGCTGTCTGTAAATAATTAGCCCTGATAGAGACAGCGATTTTCGATCTCTATCGCGTCGATCGTTAGACCGGGGGGGATCGTGTGCATGGAGGGACAGGGAGAGAAAGAGAGAGTAACGGGGGGACCGTGGTCCGTGTCCGATCCGAGGAACCACTTGTACGTCGACGTCGGACGCGGTATCCTCCCTCGGCAAATGACGAGGCGGAGAGGCCAGGTCGTCGACTTGCGACAAACAGACCGCAAGGAATTACCGGCGCGCGTTACCATTAGTTTTATTGCCCCCCCTCGGCTCGAGCTCTGGCTCAGGCTCGAGCTCTCGAGCTCGGGCTCGTCCCGAGAGAGACCGCAAAAAGTTCCGACCGTGCAAGAAGGACCCGTCGTCGTCGTCTTCGTCTTCGTCTTCGTCTTCGTCTTCGTCTTCGTCTTCGTCTTCGTCGTCGTCGTCGTCGTCGAGGTCCTTGTGGGTCGTCGACAGCCTTCTCCCGCGGTCCTCGTCCTCTATTCTCTTTCTCTCTTTCGGGGCCTGCGTAGGTAAGAACGCGCAAAAACCGGGTAGATCGGAGAAGAGCAGGCTTCTTTGCCCAGAGGATTTTCTTGCGAACGTGTTTCCGGCAGGGAGGCCGCAATAAATTCAACCGTACGGTTACTCGGTAGCACAAAGAGATTATTACGGGAAAAGATGACGAGGCGACCGGGGGTAGAAAAACAACCAGCTTCTCTTGGTACGCAGAGAAAAAGCGAGCGAGAGAGTGAGAGAGAGAGAGAGGGAGCTCGTCAACGCGGACTGAGAAAAATCGAGGCAAATAAAGAGGGACGTTAATTACCGTGCTCGGGTGCGAGTCGATCGCGATTATCGACGAATCGAAGCAGAGTTTAGGGGTCTCTCCGCCGCGCCGCGGAGACGGAAGGCGCGTGGTAATATCGTACCCCGTGCAGAGACTATTAGAGGAACGAAGAAAAGTCCTGGAGATGTTATTTCGACGCCTCTGCCGGAGCTTTATCGCCTGGGAAATTGCGTTAGGACGGTAAATTCCACCCCCCGTCCATTTCTCTTTCCCTCGGTGTCTCCACAGCTCCCTCTCGCTTTCTATCCACCTCTTTTCCTCTCTCTCCTTTTCTCCCTTTCCATCTCCTGTCGCCTCCTCGCCGCGCTTTTACGTCATTCTTTCACGAGAGCATCCGGAGCTGCCGCGAAGCGAAAAAAGACAGAGTACGCGCGTCGTTAACGCCGCGGAATTTAATTGGATCCCGCCGAGACGTCCTCTTTTAACGTGCCGCGTCAATTTTTCGGCGAGCCGGATTTCCCAGCGGCGCGACCCTCCCGTGAAATTACTTATTAGTGGCGAAAAATAAAGAAAAAGGGGGTAGGAGACGGAAGGGAGAGACAGACAGATCCTGGAACACGGCCACGGGAATCGATCCATGGGAGCAGCGGCGAGTTCGTTAGCGGTGCTCCGTGATATTCCTCGTAATTCCACTCGAAAGTGCGATTTCCTATACTCGATCTGCTATGCGCTCGGTAAGCCAAGATATTTCCACCTCAACCTTTTTGTTTGATTAACACATCTTCCAGTAGTCGTCGCAGATGGTAGGAATCATGATTGCATACTTGCCCAAAGAAAATTAGATATAGAGTCGCCAATCGAGTGCCAAAGGATTCAATTAATTGTACACCTGTCGTTATATCGACAAAGAAATAAAATCACGCCCCTCAGAAGTGTACAACTTTTTTGCGACAATATACATCTCTTCGTGTTTTATTAGCGGATACGTCAAGAGAAAGTTGTAAACGTAAAGACTGTTATTGAGACGAACCTTGCTCGCGAGAGCTCGTTAATTAAACTATTATCGGCGCACGCATACGTCGTTCGTACGCATGCGATTTGCAACAGGAAAACGCGTGTATAATAAATCCCGCCTCCTATAAAATCGTCGTCCATATTCTGACGCCTGTTTCTGTTTCTTTTGTAGCGGTCGGAAGCCGTATCGAACGGTCGAGTTTCTCTTGCTCTTTCCGTATCCGCTGGAGATTTGAAATGAAATTAATTACTCCGGTTAACGTGTTTCGCGCCTCGGGTTCGTTAGCGTGCCGCATGCGAGATTAGCGGGAGAGAGCGCGGGCGGGCGCGAGGCAATTTCGCTTTTTATCGCGTGAAACAGCAAATTCGCCGGACTTCGGGGCGCGATGTTTCCCAATTAGCCCGACGATCGATAGGATCGACGCGACCCGACGCTGGGATGGGACCGAAGGGTGGACGTGGCCTGATGAAACGCGAATCCGCGGCCGGGAGCCCGCGAATCCATTAGCGGACCAGTCGATTCGAGGGATCGAGGAATTTCCCGCATTCGAAATCGGCCGAGAGATAATAGAACGCGCGGCGGCTAACGTTGTGCCCGGGGAATGATCGCGATGGAAGTAAATCGTGAGGCAAAAGCGCGTCGCGAATTCGACCGGAACACCCGGTGAAAAAATATTTCCGCTCGGCGTCGCGTTTAATTGCTTCGCGTGTAATGGCCGCGCGATATCCGCACCCCCCTTGTCGTCCCCCACGCGAAAGCAGCAACGGCAGCCAGGCCCTCGACCCTCCTCGTCGTCCTCGACAAAACTGCCGGGAAAAATATCGTTCTTCCGCGTCGATCGTCGATTATTAATTCGCTCGGAAATTATGTCGAGCACGAACGCGCGCCCCCTCTACAGTCTTCACAGTTTTTTTCAATCGGCTCCGCGAATTGACTCCTCGCCGACCGCCGACGCGAGAATATATCCGCTCTGGAAAATCCGCGATCTCGCCGTCGTCGCAGCGCGCGCGTTTCAACCTCGCGGCACCGTTCCGCGAACAGAATATGCGAGGAAAAAATTAAAAAAAAAAGGGGGAGAGAGAGAGGGAGTCAGATATCGGAAGAGAGAATGCCCGGAGGAACGTTGACCCGGACAAAAGAATCCTCGACGTATAGAAAAAGCAACGTTCCGCGCGGTTATCCGCCATCCGCCGATGCATTCCGCGGTTTTGTTCCCCGGGAAACGATGAAATTCAGTCCGCGGCAATAAAGTGTAACGCGTTACACGAACCAGGCATTAAGCTATCGATTTGTCGGGAGCATGAGCATCCCCGCAGCCGCAGCCGCAGCCCCGCTAGACGAGTCCCGCCGAGGCCCGGAGAGCGGATAGCCGTTTTCTATTTCCTCGCGGATCAACTGCGCCAGTAAATAGATATGAACCGCCCTGCCACACCGGGCCGGTTTCGAAATAAAGCCAATAAGCTTCGCGGCGGTGGCGGCGGCGGCTGTGAACTATCCATCCACTCCTCTCGCGAGTCGATGAACGAGGACGTCCAAAAGAAACACGCCAAGGAGCAGAACCTCTTGCGTCTCTCTCGCATCCTTCGTTTATGACCGTACTGGGTGACCAGCGATGATGTAATCGGAAAGCGATCTTGTTACCGGAAAAATAAGTCGAAAGGCCGGGATCCAAATTATACAGAGTTTCTTCCAAGCCTCTGACTCACTGTTTAGCATAAATATTATAAGAACTGTTAGGCACTGCTATGATTCTATTAAAAGCAAGAGCAATGAAACCACGCCTATACGAATAGACCACGCCCAGGATACAGGAAAGCAAAGGGAACAAAGTATTCATGAATGTTACTTCCAAGTCTGTCTATGACTCACTATTTCCATCGTTTTGCTCTGCGAAGCACTGCTCTGGCTCCGTTGAAAGTACGAGCAAAGACACCACGCCCACTCAGAGTAAGCTCCGCCTACGCTATAGAGAAACAGCAAAGTAGATAGACTTCTACCGCTGTTGCCGTCAAACTGGCATGGTATAGGGCCACCCTGTGGCTGTCGAGAGCCGGTTAGAGAACTCGAAAAGCAAAGGGCGCAGTAACTTGACTAAAACTTTTCTCGGGGATTATTTTTTCACGGGGTCACCCAGTATAGTCTGGTAGAGGAAATGGTCTCTCTTTCTTCCTCGCTCCGTAGCGGTAATATTGCCACCATAATCGCAATTCCGATGGTGTAGCCTCGGTCTATGAGGGTGGAGGAGCGTTCGTGGGAAGACTTAGGGGGTTGCGCGGGGTAGACGAACTTTCAGTCTAGCGGAGGGTTCGCGGATCTTAATATATATTGAGCTCTCGTGCCCGACCACCCCTCGGCCTTGGGGTTAGCTGCAACTCAGGGGGATAAAGAGAAAGAGAGGAGGAAGAGAGAGAGTGAGCCGCGTACACCACTACCTTGTTCCTGGAGGTACGCGCATCACGTTCCGCCGTCCGTTTCACGGCAGCCACCTCGGGCAACTAGCTCGCGAGGGTACGCGATTGGCGGAATCGCGAAAGTTAAATTAACTCCGGGGGCAAGTTGCGCGACCGTGGCGAAGAGTAGAGGCTCCGGGAGAGGATTCGATCGAGCGGGGTTCGACTCGGCGAAATGCTTTTTTTGCGGCCACCTCTCCGAGACGCCACGGACCCCGAGAGCATCCACTTTGCAGTCGATATTACTCTACGGGTGCGATCATCGTTATACGGGGCCGCTCCGGTGTTTACCCGGGACGATCGTTGAATCGCGTAATTCAGCTTTTCTTATCTGCGCATCCGGTGCCCGTGACCCCGGCTCGCCTCATCGGAGGATCGTTAATCGGTAATCGTAACGAGCGATATTCCTTCCGAGCCACCGAGAGAACACGTTTCACCGAGCGCGACGTCTCGCTCGACGATCGAGGGGAGAGAGAGTACTGCGTACTCCTCCTCGTATTCCGCGAACAATTCGACTTGGATCGACTGATCTTCTTCGTAATCTGCGAGTCGATATATATCCGCGCTACAGACGTTATCCTCCGGTAGCTAACGGATCGGTATATTCGCTCTTTCCTGTCGAACCACTCCATACAATTAAATGTAATTTTCAGAAATTGAGTGTCTATGGCCAAATGAGAAGCGAAAGACTTCGCAACGGTTCATAGGCCGTTCGAACGCGACAGGACCGGGTCGATAAAGTTCCATGAAGCAGCCCGTGTATCCGGCGGATTAACTCCGAAATATTAGATGGCGAAAGAAACAGAGGGACGGGACGATTCGTTTCGTTTGGAAAGGAAAGCCGTAGAGGTTCGTCCCGCGCGAACGAAGTTCAGCAGGGAGCGAACCGAAGGGCAGGGAGAACAAGTGCACATATGTGTGTCCGCGCACGAGACCCGTCACCCTTCGGACAATATAAGGGTGGTTACGGAGGGCGCCGATCGCGCAAACTTGATGTAGCCGGTTTATTTGGCACCCCCGAGCCGATACAGCGACGCCCCAGATGGGGAAAAGTCTCTGGAAGTACCATTTAAGGAGCATTTCCACGGGTCTCGGGCGTTAACCGAGATTTTTCTTCTTAGCAGGAAGGGAGAGAGAAACGCCGAATGGGAGGAAATGCCGTGGCAAAGGGAGAAGAAGAAAAAGCTCGCGCGATCGTCACAGAATTTATTTCGGGATTATTCGCCGAGGGAACGCGCCTCGCAGATAGGACAAATCGTTCTTCTTCCCCGGATCGAAGCGTCGCGAAGCAATTCCCGAACCAGTCAGATTTATGATCGGGAGATCGACTCCCGACGGCAGTCGTCTACCCGAAGATTCGATTACCATCGACCCCCTGTATCGATACTGCGTGCTAAGAAAATTCACAGGTAATCGCTGCGCTAGTGGAAACCTATCGGATGCCTATTGTCACACACTTTTCGAACCTAATCGACCTATCCGACTCGATGCTATCGTACAAGGGGTTAATATCCATCGTAATTTCCACGCATGACAGCTTAGTTATTTAGGGTTTATCTACGTTCCTGCCATTCAATCGGTAATTTAATCATCCCCACTGATCAGTGCGTGATCCTCGTATTAAATGGTTCGTTGGAACGGCTTTTTGAACAGAGATAGCGCAGACTTGGCTTGGATCGTCTCCAGTCTATGGGACGTGGGGCTCATCGATAGCCAGCCAAGCGTAACGAGCCTAAGCGTCGTAATATTTCGAGTTAGGTGGACGCGGCGCGTCGACAGTGTCGCGTGTCTGAAGGGCTGAACGCGCCAATGACCGTCGCCCCTGACGAGACGGCACGTCACGGCGTAACGAGGAGGGCTGCACCGGCGAGCCAGCCACGTGGGGCTGAAAACTCGACCATACCAGACCGTGGCCACCGTGTATATCTTGCCTACGTTCCGACGAACCCTTAAGCTACGTCCAGACGTACGTCCTACACTAAGAGACGTAATAGACCTAACTGCAATCACTAGAAATGATTGAAGCAATTGCGCCAGTACCAAAACTATTAGTTTCCACACCAGCCACTGCTCAATGAAACTAAGAAAATGAATTCTGTAAATAAATCGCAGTGCAAGGGATAAAGTGGTCGTCGCGGTACACGTGACCAGGCTTGCTTGGAGCACCGTCTAGCCGCAACCGGAAGTCTGAAACGGTACCGGGAGTCTGTGCTCACAGTTCGGAATCCTCGAATTCTTAGCTGGTCCGTGTCTCCGGGCTGGCTCGGGCTTTCGCTGGCCCGTCGATTCTCGAAAACCCACGGACCCTGGTTCGGGAACGCAATTTACTCCGACGTCGGGAAACGGGGAGGCAAGACAGTCAGACAGACGGACAGACAGGTCGAGCCAATAAAAGGAGGCGTTCGCGGCGCGAGCAAGAAGAAGAAGAGGAGCGCAGAGACTCGCGAAGAAGATCCAGCGGTGCAGCGAGTTGCGTTGAGTTCGGGAGTGTGAATGGAGTCTGGTCCAAAGATACACCGAGCGATATCCCGGTGCTATTTCGAGTCGGGCCGGCGAGTGTCGGCGCGTAAGGGGCGTAGCCGGGCAATGATCGTCGGGCAGACGGGCCGGCACGTCGGTTATGGGCTCCGCTCGTTGCAACGAGGAGAAACGATCGACTCTCGTGGGGTTGAATTGCGAGTCGCGAGGCCATCGTGGCGATCGTCCTGCATACTCGATGTAATTTTTCTCTTCCTGCTCGGTGCACCCTCGCCCGATGCCAATTGGGGGGTGCCCGGCCACCGGAACCGATCTTATGCTAATTCCAAAGGGAGAAAATCCTATCTCTCTCTTCCTCTTTCTCTTTGTTCGTCTATCCTTTTCTCTCGTCTCTTTCGGACGCGTGGAAAACGCGGGCTTTATAAAATCGTCGGGAATTAGCCGGGCCAAAGGGGGTTGACTTTAATATCGGAGGACTTGCTCGGCCCGGGACCCTCCACGCACGCCCCTGGACCTGTCAGCTTGACGTATCGCAGTCGCAGGAATCCATTATATAGTCAATTACTCGTCGTGACAGGGAACGTGCTCGCGGACGAGGCATCTGACGGCCTCCGATGCACTCTCTCGCGGTGTGCATCGATATCCGGCCAGCGAACCTCGCGTCCCGTGAAATTTCGAGAACGAACTTAGGCTCCGTTCGCTTTTTGCTGTCTTTGACCTCGTACTCTCTCTCTCTCTCTCTCTCTCTCTCCCTCTCTCTCTCTCTCTCTCTCTCACTCTCTCTCTCTCTCTCTGTTTAGCTAACTCGTTGATTTATTAAACGGCCCCTAAGCTGCTCAATTTACGCGCCGTATTCGCATCAAAGGATATGCGTTTTCCATGAACCGCCCCAAAATGTCCCCTTTCAGTTTTCAACGAGCTACCGAGGGGGAAGTCAATTTTCCTCAACTTCGGAGATTCATTCGTTCGGAAGTCACGCGAACTCGTTCGTCAACGGCCAATGGAGACTTTCGAGGTCAGCTTTACCCTATGTTTTAATTAAACGTCGCACGGTGACTAATTCCTTATCAGTCCCTTTGAACCCTTTGAAAATCGAGACATTTCTTGTATCCAAGAACATTTTCATGATTTCGTCAAAACATTTCGGACTAACGAGAGAACGATTAACAAAAGCCACAGGCAGAAGTTGCAATAAAAATATCGCCCGTGGGATTTGAATTTCGCCGTGGACGTCGAGAACCGATTGGAACGGGGTCCGTGGAGTACAGTATTCGAACTGCAGCGAAAAGTGCATCGGTGACGAAGGTTCTGGGTTTCCCGCGGGACTCGGCCGCGCGCCGGGTCCAGGCATTTCGGCGATTCGCTAAAGTTAGACGCTCCGGGAGGAGAGCGGACGCTGTTCTCGTCAGAGCGTTCGAATCTTTGGGAAGGTTCGAGGAATTTCGATAGGCGGTCGGGAGAGGCGGTCGGGAGAGTCGAGGCTAGACGGCCGAGATTGCTGGAGCGGAGGCAAAGGGCAACGAGTCCGGCTGCGTTAATTAAAATTCGCGAGTCGGTCCCGTGGCTCCCCAATAAACCGGCGAAAATATTGCACGAGAGGAGACAGAAAGAGAGAGAGAGAGAGAGGGAGTCGGCGGAACGGCGGTTGGACGAGCACGAGAGAAGCTGAGTGGAGAGAGTTGCAGTTTCTGCGACGTGGTTGGCTTTGGTTGCACGGCAGGTTGCACGCAGCGAGCCGGAACCCTCGATCGAACCTCGTTAACTATTTGAACTGGTTAACGTCGTCTCCTGCACACGCGGTCGCCCTGCTAGACGCGATATTTGGATAATAATCGAGTCCTCGGCGGCGGTACACGAGCCGTATAATGGCCGTCCAGATGGTACGCGGCGAAACGATCTTCACCTGCCGGCAAACGGCTTTCCTACGACCATTGTTCGAGAGAGCTGGTTGTGTTCCCTCTCCTCGTTCTCTCGCTCGCCGACGCGACCTTTGACGCCCCGAGTTATTTCACCAGGATTGCCTTTCGATTCGGCGAAATATCAGCCGAGCGCGCGCTCTCGCTTTCCAGAGAGACAACGCCGTTTCCTTTAGCCAGACCGGGCCGAGCAGACATCCGCGGAGGATAGAGATGTGCGAGAACCCGAAAGTGTCGGGATCGAGACGGGTTCTCGAATACATATATTCCCGCGAATATTAGGAAATTCGAATAGTTCGGGAATAGTACGAGAACCCGACCATCGGATACCCGACGTTTACGGGTGCTCGCACATCTCTAGCGACGGATCACGGATGATCACGGTGGATCGGTATCGTCTATCCAGGAGCAGCCGCGCGGCTGTGCTCGGCTCTCGGGATTATTAAATTAAAAATACAATTTCCCGGGCAGCCGAGCCAGGCCCCTTCCAATATTTTTCCAAGGGCTTAGCCTCGACGAACAATGCCGTCTCGACTCGGAAAGATATCGCGTCGGCTAGATATAACCTGCGAGAGAAAGAAAAGAGAGAAGAAGAAAAAAACGTTACCAGAACCGTCCAGAGGGAAGGGGGAGGTACAGGCGGAGGAAAGAAAAGCCGAGGAAGTTGCGAAAAGGTCGAGTTCGAGCGGAGACGAGCCCTGGCGAGGCGAGAGAGAGGACCATCCCTTTTCCTGGTCCCGGAGAAATTGAGTTTCCGAGTTCGCTTTTCCCCGGGGGTGGTGGTCCGTGGCTCGTTCGACTCGACTCAACTCGACTTTGCTCGACTCGACTCGACTCGACTCGGCTCGGCTCGACGCGACGCTGCCACCTTTATCGTTGTAATGAAACTGTGTTTATGATAATCCAACAATGGAACAATGTGGGTAACGACCGAGGGGTACGCTCGCCAGGCCACAATGGCCCGCGGTTATGCGCTCTCTCACCTAGGAAGAAAGCCGAACCGAGAGGCGATGAGAGAAGGCTGGACGAGCCGCTGCCAGAAGAGGGTCTTGTCTCTCCTTCTCTCTTTCTATCCGCTGCTTGCTACGGGTTTCGGCTCCCGAATCTTAATTAGGAATTTCACAAGGGCTCGAGGAACAGCTACCCCGCGCGCCACGGTCCACGCTCCCGAGGAAACGGAAGAGGGCACCGTCCAGAAAAACGAGAAAAAAAATAATGTCGTCTCGGCACCCCTGTCCGATCGCTGCGTAGATAAGCTCTTTGGAGATAGCGCGATCACGGCGGGGAAACGAGAAAGGGGTTCCTCGTGCCGCTCCTTTTTCTCCTCTCGCTCCCTGCGACGTTCTCTACTGTGCTCAAGGAACAGAAGGGGACTTGTTCCCCGGCTCTATAAAAGAGTCGAGAAAGATTGCTCCGGGTACGTTGTAAAATTAAATACTTTTCGTCAAGATAAAGCCGGAATGGCCTCCGCGCTCGGGTCACCGGAACTCGGCGCATCGATGACGCTTTCTGCATTTATTTTTAAACCGAACGCTTTTAAACTTCTTGTGCTGAACATCTTTGCGACTGTTTCGGTATTACAAAGCGTTGAATAATTTCCATGATACAGGAACTCGATGCATCGATAACGAGAATCTTTCGGCAGGAAGTTCGACGGGTATCGAGGAAATTTCGAGGCAGCCCGATAATTCGTTGCGGGGCAAAGATCCGGGAGGATCTTAATTGAGCAGGCTACTCTGCGAATTAGAGGAGGCACTGTTCCTACCCGGTGGCTTCCGGCCGCTACTTTATGTTATGGAATCCTCGGCCACCGTTATACTCCCGCAGCAGTTTCCCCGGGGAGCCGCAATTTCCGTCGTTTCGCGCGGATGCGAAAGTTCCCCCGGCAACTTTTCGAGCAGATTAATTCGGGAATTTATCATCTTCGGGTTGGCAGAGCCCGGCGGTGGGCCCGGTGGCCGCTGACCATGGCCGAAACCGTTCGTCCCGAAAGAAATAAAAGTTTTGCGAAACAAAAGGCTCGAACATTTTTCGAGTTCGCCGCGGGAATAGCCGGCAACCACCGTTCCCGATCTCCCCTTCTTTCCTTTCTCGCTCTGGTCCAGTGTTTTTCTTTCCGGTCGCATAGTGGCCCTGTTTATGGCCCCTTGACCACCAAATATCCCGACGAGTCTCTCGAGGGTGAAAACCAACGACTTCTCGGCCGCGCGAGAAAGTTTGCGCGAGGATCTCGACGAAAATCCCGATCCTCTCACGAGGGATCTATCTCTCCGCAGCGGGCAATCCCTCTTGTCACCTCTTTCCGCCTCTCTGTCCCCCGGTTGCTCCGAAATATCTAGCTCCGAGGCTTGGATGTGCGACGGAGAACTTATCGTAACCGAAAGCTTCGGTTTATCTAAAAATTGAGCTCTCGTCCCATTCCAGATGTAAAAACCAGAAACTGACAATCAATAGAAAATCAACGCAAAACATTTTAATACGTCGCTTTCGAAAACCTAAAAGAAGCCGAATTAGCATCGCGAACTGCAAACCGACGCATTCCTGACACCCTCTATCTGTCTGTTACAGACTGCCAGACCGAAACCGCAGCATTTCGAAAATCCTGTCGGCGCGACACGCCCGTGGCAGAGATTTCAGCGCCGGGGACGGGTCGCACGCGCGAGAGAAGGAGGAGGAAACGCGAGGATCCCAGCACTCGACGACTCGTGTCAATAAACAGAGTCTGTTCTAACGACGTGGTCGGGATGACAGATATATATGTATATACGCGGATCCGGAGGTGAGCGTGAAAGAGAAGGAGAAGTCGTCCGCGAGAAGGTGGAACAAAGAGGACGAACGACGAACGACGAAGAAAAAGACGAGAGGGTGGAAAGAGAAGAAGAGCGAGGAAGAAAAGGAGGAAAGAATGGGACGAGTAGGGCCGAGAGAGAGAGAGAGAGAGAGAAAGATAGAGAGAGGGAGTGAATAGAGAAGAAAGAAGAGGCGAAGAAGAGAAAGAAAGAGAGAGAACGGAGACGCAGGCAACGGCCTGCAGAAGCCCCGAAGGCCGTTCACATGAATACCAGTCTTTCCATTAGTACTCGAATGGAGGAGCCCTGGCCGATGCATGATCGATACTCGTAGATCCAATCTCGCTCGGGCCTCGTCCAATCGCGATCGAGGACCACCGCGAGATACAATGTAAGCGAACCTACGCGCTCAGCCCGCTGCCGTTTCTTTCGCGCGCGCGCGTGTCTTGCGAACGGGCCGATATCGTCGCGAACACCGATCCTCTGGGAGCTTTAAAGGTCGCCCTTTTCACGACACGACCCGAAGCAAATCCTCCCAGCCGGCTCTCTTCGACGGCATGGCGAATTTGGAGCGTCGGCGATTTCTAACTACCGGGCAAAATTCGACCGTAAGAAATGTCTTTCATTAATTGTCTCCCTACCGTGTGTTTATACTCCTCCCCCTAAAACTTCATCTCCGAAAACCCGAGTAAAGTTTTTCGCGACAAAGATCATCTATCTTGCGTTCTATGTACGAAGTAGGCGTGGCGCGTTCAAGGTGGGCGTGGTTTATTTGCTCCCGAGTTCTCCGGAGCCGGAGCAGCGACCAGCGGTACGATAAAAACGATAGAATTCCAACGATGATTGTCACCGAGCGAGATGGGACACGAAAGAGAGCATAGGTGAGGAGGAGTGGGCAATTACGGAGCGGCGAAAGCAGGCCACCGTTTCCTCGAAATACCAAGTGGACAGTAGTTTCTACTCTAGCCGGGCGGATTCTCTCTCGTTGCCGGTTCCGCTCTACCCACTTTCCATCCACCACCGCCTCCTCCTCCGGGAGGCACGGAATATTAATGTCCCTCATATTTTATAGAACCACTCGGAGGGCAACGGTGCCTCCCTCTCTATCCGCCTGTTCCTCCCTCTCTCGCTCTATCTCGGTGTGCGTGCCGTCCTCCTCCTCCACCTCCTCCTCCTCCTCCTCCTCCCCCGCTTATAAAGGACTAAAAATATATGTACGTAGGGTGTGCGCGAGCACGGTAGATCCTTATCCGCGGGGACAATGACAAAACGAGCAAAGGTCGAAATACCTAGAGAAGTTAATTCGGTTGTCGGTTCGCGGCACCTCTCTTCCTTCTCTTCCTCTCGCTTTCTCGCTCCCTCGGTCTCCTCTTCCTTCCGTCCCATTTCTCTGGATCTCTCTTTCCCTTTCTTTCTCTGTCTCCCGCTGCCACGTTCGCAAGCGCTCGTCGTAGTCGTCGTCGGTTCCAACCCCGGCCTTATCAACCTCGACTTTTTATTTTTCACCCGATTTCTCTAACCCGGACTGGGTCTCTTCTCTCGCCCCGGCGCGCCGTATCCCGTAGATAATTTTAACGAGCACCACATTTTTCTCTGGGAAATGACCCCTTCGCGGATTAGAAGGAGCTGCTCTTCAGAAGAAGAGAGCGGGAGACACGACGATCGTTTGCGGAGGGTACTTTCGAGCTCTTTTAGCGACCACCGACTTCCCCGACTCCTCTCCCCGACTCCTCTCCCCGACGTAGCCGTCCTCGTCCTATTCTTCATCCTACTTCTTCTTTCGACTCGAAACAACGCGTTTGTCTCCCGGGCGAACCTACGGGAATACTACTCTCCCGAACGCGCAGATAAATCACTCTCTCTTTCTCTCGGGAGAGAGAGAAAGCAATTTATTACCGGACCGATACGCGGACGCTCTACTCCGAATCGTAGAATTCATTTCTTTCCGCTTCGATGCCGGATCTATTAATACCTTGGAAAAGTCTAGAGTAGGCCATGTGTGTCTTGGCTATCTTTCCCTTACAGGAAAACCGGGCCACATTTAGGGGTGCAATAAACAGAGAAAGTGGACGGGCGAAAAGACGTTAGGTCCGGATGTTGCCTCAGCAGACAGCGTCGTATCGTCCAGCAATACAGTCCAGAATTGTAGCAACTAATCCTTCTATCTCACTTTAAAAAAGTGTTTCTCGTCAATTTTCAGTATTTCATTCTTTTAAAAACAGACGAGAGTACGAGTCTCTGCGGTGAGCCCAATTTTTTATTCGTCTCCGCGCGATTCCATCGGCGCGCGCTAATGTCTCCGACGAAATTTTCCGGCGGTGCACTTTAACGGGCTGCTACATGTTTCGTGTCTATCGCGTCGACACCGTCTGCTCGTTCCGAGCGCAATAAAATCGCGAGATATTATACGCGACCACGCGGACCAGCGATAACGGACGGGGCGTCCCTTTTGGTCGGTAGCATCGAATTACGACACGAACTAGGCCCTTTTATCACGGACATCTAGACGCCTGGCTTCGAACTCCGATCGCTCGTAAAGATCACTGCCGATCGAACCGGGAAACCCAGTTGAATTCTTCCTCGATCATTTGATCGAATCTGTTTCTTGCTCGGTACACGTCGACCGTCCCAGCACCAGTTCTCGCGATCCTGATAACCACCATTGTACGCTCTCTTGGAAATTGGGACATCCCTATGTGGGTCGTTCGATGCAAAAATGGAGTTAATAAGGGTGGACTGCGAGCATGCTGGAATATTAATAAAGCGAACCATCGTAGCGAATAGCGATTGCTCGATTCCACTTTTTCACCCCCGGATAACAGTGGACAGAGCTCATGGGGGTTTCGATGATCCCCGCGAAAGGTTGCGTGGAATACCGATGATGGGGGCAACGTGACATCCTCGTAGATCGAGGGCGATGTTCGTTCTTTTCCGTGAACGCGGCGATTCCGCGTGAGGCGTTGATTGCGTTCCCGGTGCCTTTTCGGACACGCACCCTCGTTTAGTTGTCATCGGGGCAGGAACACGCTGAGGTTTCCCAAATTGACTTTCGCCCCTGCTGTCAGCCGTAGAAGGAAGCGTTCCAGGAACTTTGGTATGCGCGAGCCGATCCGAGGGAAAACTCCGGGACGAGCGTTCCTTATTCCGGGGCAACAATATCTGCGAGATGAATCATCGATCCTCGTGGAACCGCCGGTACGTGCGGTGCGCGTCGAGTTTAAGGTGTGTTTGTGCAACGGCAGCGATAGTTGGCAGGGTTCTTTCTCGTGGTGGCGCGAGGTCCTTTGAGGGGGTTGAGCCGTAGCGCGGGTGCCAATCGAACCCACGAACCCAGCCATCCAGCCCAGCCAGTAGGTTCGACCCTTCGACAAATTGGCAATCCTCCCTCTCTCTCTCTTTCTGTGACGGGAAACGACGCCGCCTCGAGTGTCCTCGATCGTCCTGCCGCGCGAGGATCGTTTCTTTTGTGCTCGCTGCGTGCCGCTTCGAAATTTCCCAAGACCGGTTTATCGATCATCGACGGGGCGCGCTCGAGAGATTGGCGGCGAGACGCGGCGAAGCTCGACGGTGCGGTGGCTGAGGCTGCGGAGGGAGCACCAGCCTCAGCCACAGCCGCAGCCGCAGCCGCAGCCGAAGCCGCACGCGCGCGCCCGCGATATTCACGGGCCGACGTGTTCTCGAGGGCTGCGCGTTTTCCCGTCCGACGAAAATTTGATTATCCCTAGCGTAGCTGGCGGCGAGAGCAAGCCGGCCCCCGAATTCAATTCCGACCTCGGAGTCGCTAGTTTTTCTCGTCGCGCTCGAACGTCGGAACTTTTTCGGAGGGTCCGCGCTGCTTCCGTGCTCTCCCACGTGACCTCACGGTTGATTTAACCGTTCTCTTCTCTACCGCCGGTGTATCCATTTATCCCTTGCCACCCTTGCTTCCCTTTTTCTTCGTCGAATCGAGAAAATCCTGGCGAGCCGGCGGAAAGAGAGAGGAAGAGAGAATCGTGCGTCGGTATTGCATTCGTGACGCGCCGCTCCTCTTCGTCTCTTCTTCGTTCGATCCCCTTGTCTACGTTCATCTTTCTTTCGCTCGTCTTCCCCATGGGCAACGTGGTCACGTCCCAGTCGCTATGGAAACCCGGCCGAATCGAGATGGAAACTCACCCTCTCCTCGCGCTATCCTTCTCTCTCTCTCTCTCTCTCTCTCTCTCTCTCTCTCTCTCTCTCTCTCTCTCTTGCTCCCTCTACATTTTACCCCGTCACGTATTCGGCTCTCTCTCTCCCTTTCCCTCTATCTCCACTACTCTGGGACTCCGTCTTTCTTTAATCCACGCCGCGCAGCCTGGCTCCGTCTTCCACCGGCTGCTGTCCTTCCCTTCTGGTTCTGATCTCTTCTCACCCTCTCCCTTCCAGTCGCCTGGTCTCGTTAGTTTAACCCACGCGCACCGAATCGTAATGGGAAACGTACAGATGCATTAGGAGAGGCTTTGCCATCCTAGATACCCCCGATGCCAGCCCGGCTGCTACCTTCAAAGCTATTGCCGCTCGCTCTGTTCGCTCTGCTCGCTCGCTCGATCCCACCCCCCGTTCTTCCAATTCCCGGCACCCTATCCCACCCCCTCGGCCGCTCACCTACCCCTACCGTCGCCTTTGTCGTCCCGTACACCTTGCCGAACAATGCGTGCCTCGACAACGCTTCCGTTCCGGCTCGTTTCGACGAACTTCCTGCGAAATTCGCCGCCGGTTGTCGCGCCATTACGAAACGATTTTTCACCACGACCAATTTCACGAGTCCCATATGTGGGTCACTATTCGAAAACGCTGAGCCCGATGAATTGTTTTGTGATTTTAATTCATTCGTTTAGCTATACGTCTTGTGTGCAGAAGCAAAACCTCTGTTCTAATTAACAAGTAAATGCAACCTTTTCGGGTTCCACGAAGAACCTGAAGAAGCCTGTTTGTTGTTGCACTCGAAAAGCCATTATCCGTCTTTACGGAGCTTAGATGTCTAGGATGAGACGCGTTAAGGCGTCTCCCGTGCCAGGAATATCGGAGCCAGGTGAAGCGACATCGACTGACTATCTTTCTCGGCTGCTCTCGAAATTAAATCTCGATCCCATCTATTCCGTGATGCACATAAAATTCGTGGTTCCAGAGACATCAGAAGGGCCGCGTAGTGACCGCTTGTTTAACTTTCCATACGCATTCGACCTATCCCACCCGGCGAGAGGACCCAGCAATTTAATGCAGCCTCGAGTATCGTTCCGCTCGAGGAATATAAAACGCGAGGGAAGATGCGGACTCTCGAAGCACAGCGGAATGAGCGTGTTCTCCGAACAGTTGGACGACTAGCAGTTTACTTGTAAGCTGTTTTCCTTTGACATTGCTCCCCCCCCCCCCTCCTCTACCCCTCTCTCTCGTTCTTTTCATCCCAGACTCCGAAATGGTAGCTTATCGTTCCAACCATCGAATCACAAGCACGAATTCCTGCATCGTGAAACACACCGGGATGTGACCGGAGTGTGCGAACAGCCTACAGCGAATGAACTTGTTTAATTATCATTCAACGAGGCTTCTAGCTCCGGCCGGATATATAAAGTTTTTTAGCAAATCGACCGTTTTATTAAACTAGCCTGCCTAACGATCTCGAGCGATCCGATGCGGGCTATAAGGAAATCGGTAGTCTTCCTGAGACCTGTAATAATTACTATCGGAAACTGTGCTGCTGAGCAATACCGATCGTTAAACAAAACTCTACAATGAGAAAAGAAGCAGGGGCGTGTGGAAATCGGTCGAGCGAGTGTTAGGGTGGCAAACGATCGCGGCGCGTGCGGCGTTTGCGATAAAGGAATTAGGAAGACCTTGCCAACAGCTTGGCGAGCGGTCGCAGGACCGACAACGAGATGAGATTCGTTTTTTCCCGTGGCGTCGTTCCGCCGAGTGGTCCGCGGAACGATAATCGTTCCCGTATCTTTCGCAGTCCTGACGCCTTGCCCGCATCTCCGCCAGGCTAAGCCGTTGAAGGGTTAATCTGCGAAGCGCGAGCTCGAATCTGATCAAAGTCGTCGGTCGGACTCGTTACGGCCGCGATCCTATTAATTCGCTGTGAACCCGCGAGATCCGAGCAGAGAGAAGAAGAGGGACACAGTGAAAAAGAGAGAAGAGAGACTCTCCAAGCCTGCGGAAAGGAAAACGGAGGAACGAGAAAGTTCAGAAGGTTGAATTTATGCTGGCGGTGGCTCGAGGTGGACCTATCCGGGGCGTTTGTATGCTTTGTACTCGTCGGGATGTCCTCTTTTTCTTTGTCCCCCGGTCGCGGGGGCGGTAGAGTGGGATGGAAGACGGAGGATTTTTAGTATTCGCGGTGGTTGTCGTTTTTATGATTTTAATTCCTGGAAATTACTCTCGGGCTCGGTCTGGCGAAAGGGTTCGCCCCAGTCTCTCTGCCCTCCGCTCCTCTCCTCCTCTTTCTCTCTTCTTCTCGCGAGAGAGCAGCAGTTTGATATTCCGCCGCCGAAGGGAACTTTGTAACGAAAGCGGAGAAACGTCGACGGTAAATGCACCGGGCTTGCTTTCTGGATATGTCGTGTATCGAATACGCGGCGCGACGCGACGCGACGCGACGGACGGATGAATTTCAAAGGGACCCGGTTGGCGCGGCGCGTACCCATTGCGCTCGAAAACGGGAGCGAGAGGCGCTTGTGTCCGCCGCTCGCACCGATTCGGCGGAGAAACATTTATTTGGAAGATCGTGGGCGTGGGGAACAGAGATGGATACCACGGGATGTGCCCCCCGGAGAACACGGCGGATCGGTGTTTACGCAAACACGCCGGGGCCCGCAGCGCGGAAGCCTCAAGAGTTTGACGCAGGCTTTGATTAATCCTCGCGAAAGGGGCAACGCTCGTCGCCCTGAGATTGACACGCGCCTCCGACAAGCTTTGCTGCACGCGCGTCCCTTCCGACGACCTCCCACGGAACCGTTTTGTTGCTCAGCTGCCGTGTTGCACGCGTGGACACGGATTTCCCAGCAGCACTCTGGACCTTTGGCGGGAGCTGCAAGGCCACGCCTACCGAGTACTATCTACTCTGTAATGGCATTCTCTATTGTTTTTCTGATTTGCTATTTGGTAACGACGACATTGCCACGCAGGGCGAGGATGTAGCACCGAAGCTTTCAGGAGCAACGAAACCACGCCTACACAGGCCACGTCTAGTCTGTAAAGGAAAAGACGAAGACGAATCGCCTAGTATTTTTGTTTCTGACTTGCCCAGAGCCTTTCGCACCGAGGAAACGATGGGTTACGGTAGAGAGACGTTTGTTTCGCGATGGCGGCGTCGCCTCGACAGGCCAATGGATTTATTCTCGATCCGGCGACACGCGGAAGAAGATGGGAGTCGATGATACAGAACGGGGAAACACTGATTTTGAATAGGCAGCGGTGCGAGCGGGCTGGCGTTAGAACGCGAAGGTACGACGATCTATTATGCTCCGACCGACAATTACTCGCGAGATCGGGGAGCCGGGGCTGTAACGGTACCTGTGAAATTCCGCGAAAGAAAGGTTCGCGCGAAGAATCGTCATCGACGCGTTAAATCGGCAGCAGACTTTTGCCAGTCGCGTTTGCCGGCTCGGCGTGCGCATGCATGAGAGAAAGATCACGCGCGTACGTCAGTGTGCGTGCGTGTATAGGTACCGTAGATAGAGGAGCGGCGAATAAAAGACGACTGGGAAAATCGACGACGAGCTCGTGGCTCGTTGGTCGCATTCGGTCGAGAGACCGAGCCCGATCTCTTCTCGGTGCTCGAAGACGCGAGAGACCGGGCACGGTGTGTGCGCGCGCGGATCGTAATCCCTTGCCTCGTTGTATACGATGTACGCTTCGCAGTATATTTCACTGAATCCTCCCGGTGGAAGGTCTTTTAGAGACCCTTTTGCGCTTTCATTGCCAACCTCGGCCCGCGAGACGATTGATGCAGAAAACTGCATCAACCGCCAACGAACCGTGGCCTTTTTCTCTCTCTTAATTAACGCATTCGCGGCGCGCGCACTTTACGCCGATCCCGAATCCGGACGAAAAACGAAACGTTGTTATTTTAATAACGACCGCACAGGCGCACAACAGTCGCGACCCTACCGGCGGCGTCGCGCCAACTTTCGGCTAATTAGACGCGCCGCTAATAACGCCGGCGTTATCCGCCGTAAACACGTCGAAACGGTTGCCGCTAAACGCCACACAAATTTTTCGCTCTGCACACCGGCCCTCCCACTAGTTTCTAATTGTCGGCCGACGACGTGCATCCACTAAATCATCCCTCAAATAAACTCCCTCTAGTCCTAGATCCTGTCAGGACGATGGGCCTGCTATTTTGACTTGTTTTTTCTGTGAAATGGGCGTGGCCCGACCCAAGAAGGCGTGGCTCAGGTGCTCCTAGGTAGAAAGGAGCTATCTTTCACCGAATAATTGAATGTTTCTTTCAAACGTCAACCCCTATCGTTGGACCCGCTAAAAGCAGATGTAGCAGGTGATCAGTAAGGCTCTATCGAGTGCTAGCTGTGAGAGACGTTGGATTCGTCGTACATCGACCGGATTAATTTCACTGTCGGCGGAGCTTCGTCACGATCGCACGACACTTAAAACTGTGTCAAAGATGTTCGCCGCCGCGGTCGGGCCGGGTCGGGCCGGGGTCGACGACTCGCGTGCCCCCGCCTCTCAATAATCATCGTCGACAGCGTATCGGGGGACGATCGGCGAACGATCGAGCTCCATCCATCACGAAATCCTTTAGGCCTCCATCGTCAAAGGGAAAACGACGCTCGCGGTGCACACGAGACGCGCGGAACTCGACGAACCGTAGAAAGAAGAATAGCGAAGCAAAGAGAAAGAGAGGGAACAAGAGAGAAGGGAGAAAAGCGAGAGGAGCACGTGTCGCGATGTAAATTCGTTGCGGCGAGTGGTCGTGATTTAAAAATTAAATCTTAATCGAGTGGAATTCGGTCCACACGCTCCGCAATGAGAATGATCTTGGAACGAGCAAGCAGAACGCACACACTGTCCAACGGAGCAATAAACGGACGCGCGCGTGGATTAGTCTGGATAGGCAGTACATCGTGGCGGTTCGTTCTCTTTCTTCTTCTTTTTCTTCTTCTTCTTCTTCTCCTCCTCCTTCGTCTTCTTCTTCTTCTTCTTGTACTTCCTTCCATCACCGCGCCCCCTTCTACGTCTTCCTGACTCTCGACCGGCTGAAATATCTCAGCCAGTTAAAACGCTATCAGTTCTAATAAACGATCATTCGTCTGTTTCGTCCTCTCCCTGGTGTATCGTTAAATCCCGAACAACAGGCTCGAGGTGAGGACACGGGGGAACTGGCAGCCAACAGCGGGGAAACAGAGAGGGACAGACTGAGAGGGAGTGAACAGAAAGCCGAAGAGGGGAAACGAGAAGCGAGACACGAGGAACCCTGACATCGTCTTCTTTTTTAACCTGCACCGTCACGCGGTACACGAAAGGGATCGACACCACTGATCCAGATGTCGAGATCGACCGAGATACGCTAGGGGCCGCGATGACGATGCCCCGATTCGATGTCACTTTCAATAAAAGATAACGCGACGGGTGCAAGCCGCCGCGCGAGTAACGAGCCTCGAATCCCTCCGCTCCAAATTTCTTCCGACGAACGTCCCCGCGAACAGAACCGACGTCGGCCTGCACTTTGCGCCTCTCCCAGAACCATCGTCCTCCTCCGACGCAGCCAAACTGCCTCTCTCTCTCTCTCTTCAACGTACACACCTTGAAAAATAGCCTCGAGTATTTCTCCTCGATTACTTTCGTTTAGTAATTAGCGATGATCTATATTTGACTATCCTTCCATGCAACGGATGATTTCGTCTTTCTGATATATTTTCACGCCCGTTTCCGATTCCAGTTGGCAAGCACTACTGGCTCCGAGTGTATCATTCTCAATAATCATACCTCGCGCAATAAATCTCGAAGCTAGAATCGGCACGACGCGCAGACGTCGTTCTTGAGGGGTTAAAATTAATTTTCTAAAGCCTATGCAAATTTTCTATAGAACCGATAGATGACCCCAGCGTCCCTGCGCATTGAGATGCATCGAGGGTGCATATTGAGATCAACGGAGCGCGCGTTGCAGTCTCGGGCGCCTTTCCGGTGGGTCCTCCAGAGGGGGGCCAAGGCTCGGGGGAGTATTCAAAAAATTAACGACACCGGGATAAGTCGTAAAGTTCTGAAAATCCTCCGTTGGAAAAAAAGAAGGTCGTGCGTGAGAGAGAGAGAGAGAGAGAGAGAGAGAGAGAGAGAGAGAGAGAGAGAGAGAGAGAGAGAGAGAGGGAGAGAGGGAGAGAGAGAGAGAGAGGAGGCTGGAGGAGAGATGAGGAGCGGGTGGAAGAGAGGCGTACACAGCGTGATTAATCCCGTGGAAACGGGCCGACGCTCGTGTGACCGATGGCGTGTCCCGGAGTAATCCACCTCTATTCTCTCATTCGGCTCCGGGGATTAATTCCCGGGGATTAGCATTAATTTCGTTCCATCCGAGGTCAGTCGGGTGTCTCCAGCCGGGAACGCGCGTTTCCTGGGGGTGCTCGACGAAAGCGAAAACGGAATTCTGAGGACGGTTTCCTGGCGGCCGCGAGAAATTTGACCTACGATTGCTCGTTCAAGTGCCGGATAATGATTCTACATACCGCGTGACCTGTCTAATGGTTTCAACTCAAGGAGATCGGCAAAAATCATTTTTGGGAATCTTTTTGGAAACTGGCTGGACAAACTTAACGAAAGCTCCGTTTATGGACTCTCTTGGCGGAAGTACGAGCATCTCTCGAGCAGATCTCGATTCGATACGGACAATATATTCTTCTCAACGTCGCGTCGGTCCGAGGAGGAAGTGGTTGGTCAAATCCCAATAAACACATCTGCGGGATCGTTAATGAGCCGGAGTTTCATCTTGGAACTTGTGGATTATGTTCTTGGCGCTGATTTATCCAATAAGAGGGGGAAAAATCGATTTTGCCAAGCCCGTTGGTTGAGCGATCGAGCGAGTCGTTGAACCTTTATTCTTCGCCGCGAACTAATTACCGCCCGGGAGTTTTCACGGCTCGGGGCTTATTCGGTAGGGGGGGGGGGGGGGCAGGAAATTTACGGCCCGCTGCAAATTCCACGAATTTACGATGCTCCGAGCGCGAAACGATGAGACGAAGGAGGATGGACGCCGGCCAGCGATTAAACGGGGAAAGTTAACGAGCGGAACGCGCTCTCTCGCTGCCGGGAGAGCCCTTCTTCCTCGTTGACGGACAGTCGACGAAGCCCTTTTCGAGGGAAAAGCCGGCGAATTATATCGGCGGTGGTCGACGCGACACTGGAGAGAGAACCCGACTCTTCGGAAAGGAAGACGACCGCGAGAGACCGCGAGAGAGGCCCCCGTGTTTCTCCTCTTTCTTAGCCGTGCGACGAGAGACCGGTACACGCTCGGCTAGTCACGAGGGACAGGATGAAATAAAGGACCGACGATGCAGATCACGCGACAACGATCCAATCCTGACCGAAGACGATCGAACGATCGTACATCTATCGAGTGTCTCGATAAAACGTCTCGGCTCATCGGCTCCGAGGAAGCTGGCGAGACCTGCGGGAACGACGAGGACGGAACAGACAGGATCCTCGTCCTTGCCTGTCCGCCGAGGAATCTTCGCGTTCGACGCTTTCGTGTCCATTAACCCTCCTCGTGGTACTCTGCGATCGGCACCATCGTCGATCGAAAATTATTGGAACCCGGCAAGAACTTGCATCGCTGTTTCCTTGAAATCTTTCACGATCATAGAATAGTCCCGACACTCGAAAATATCGCAGTCAGGTGCGACACGCGGAAGCTCCATAATGCATATGCTACCTCTTCTTCCTCCATTTTAACTCACTCTGTCCCAGCTTTATTCTGTTTAGAACTCGTAGACCCTTTGGTACCTTGGAAGCGTCTATATTTGACTGAAAAGGACGACGACTGTTGCACGAGGAGCGGATCCTGCAGAAGGTGCGCACGGTATCGGTCCGCGAAAGCCTGGAGAAAGGAGAAAAATACGAGCGCCGTCGTGGAGGAGGTAGAGCGAGCAGAGAGAGAGAGAGAGAGAGAGAGAGAGAGAGAGAGAAGAAGCGAGTCGCCTGTACCTGCCGCCGCGGAAGGCCTTAACGACGCAATCACCGGATAGCTCCGCCGTGATAAAAATCCCTGGGTGAAACGACGCCGGGCCACAAATCAGCAAACAGATGCGTAAGCGCGACTCCTGGGTCAGGCCTGGTTACGAGCATCGATCCAGCTCCGGTAACGACCGCGCTCGTCGACGATTTGGGACGAGCTTCGCGTCCCAGGACACGCTCGTAATTGCGTATAACCCATCCACGACGCAACGTTGCCAAGAGAAAACGGGAGACGAAACAGGATAGACAGAGAGAACCTCTTTCCTCTGCTCCATCCCCGCCGTCCGCCAGCTTTCTTCCACGATTCGCCTTTTTTTCCTTTTAATCGTGTTACTTGGTAGTTTTGCTGTCGCATAATCGTATTTGTACGAAGCCCCGAGCGCTGAGCCAGCCTTTAATCACCCCGGCGTTTGCATTAAAAGCAGGGAAACACGATGTTTACCCACGTCTCTAATTATCTCGCGTCTTTCCAGGAATCGTGTTCTATTCGCCGCGCGAAACAGCCTCGTCCGGCCTCGTTCTCTCTTTTTTTTCTTCTTGGTTCTCCTCTTTTTCTCTCCTACACGTTCTCAGGCCCGCGAGACGCGGATCACGAACGCTCCCCGGTCTCTGTCTCTCTCTTTCTCTTGCTCCGTGTACGATCATTTCGCGGACCGACGCGATAACGTAGACGCGTGCCAGTTTCGCGCTCGCGGATCGCTTGCGAAACTTCCTCTCTCGAGCCTCGATCCCGCGATTCCGTTCGCTCCGAGCTCTCTGTACCCCCGAGTTTCCTGACCCCTTTCGAGAGATCGTACGCGCGAAACGCCTCGCGCAAACAGCGCTACGATTTTTATCGCGCGAACGTTCGCCCCGGAATCGTTCCCAAGCAGAACAGTTTGGCAGGAATTCATTTAAATTTTCTACTTCATATTCAGGGATCGGTCGCGAAGACACGCGCGAGCATGAGCCCTGTAATTCGAAGAGGTCATGAGGGAATGCGGATCGACGAAGAACGAGAAGAAAGAGGGGCCAGAGGCGAGCTTATCGATCGGAGGCCGCGATTTCTTTCCGTTCCGCGAGGCCCCGATGAGAAATCTGTAATCGATACTTTCGGTTCGACGTTCGCCTCGCGCTGGTTCGCGACGTGGCTCGCGTATATGGGAAGCGTGGCGTTCGGCTTTTGCGCAGGGTGGTCCGGCGCCGCGAGGGGCCCCGTCGACATTTTACGAGCCGAAAACACATGTACGTTCCGCAATTCGAGAACTCGGCGGGCCGCGAGGCCCCGGGTTTTACCGTTTCCTGGACACAGAGAGGCTCGGGCTCTCGATTAATTCCGTCGAGCGCCGATAACTCGCTCGCTTAATTTCACCCGGGATTCCGAGGCGTTCCGTTTTTCTGGACGAGAGGAAAGAGAAAGAGGGAGAGGAGGTGGAGAGAGAGAGAGAGAAGGCCCTCCGCAGCGGCGGTGGCGTACGATTACCCGGGATTTTGCATAATGCGTCCGTACCGCACGATAAAGAAAACGGAGGACAGCCGGATCGCTGAGAGAGTCCGAGAAGCGGGAGAGGGAACAGAGGAACGGGCTGACTCACGCGTACCTGGAAGAAACGGAAACTCGATTACGGTACCGAGAACCCGATCGGTCGCTATTGGCGAATGGCGCGCGTGGTTTATCCTCCCTCGACCGATAAAGCCAGTCTCGATAAAGGGGGCCAAACGAGACGGGACGAGCAACGAGACGTCGCAGAGACAAGTGCTTCTCGAATTTCTGTCTCGGGGAACGCCGATAAATCGACGTCCACCGGATGGACAAAAAAAATTCCTCGAACATACGCCCGCGTTCTGATAATCGTCGCGAGCCACGATAATTTCCGTGGTCCCGCGGACCTCGTTGGCTCGTTCTCGATAACGAGCTACAACGAAACGATCGATCTCTCTCTCTCTCTCTTCTGCGAGCCACCAATCAGCTCGTTTTTTCATCGGAGAGTCCTCGAGAGGGCGACGAGGTAAGATGTTTTACGTAAGCAAACGGAGAAAATAAATCATCCACTTATCGGCCTAATAAATATTTAGCTAATAGCCAGCTAGTTATTCTAGACACACCTCCCTTCAAGAAGGTAACCCGATATTTATTATTCCCGCCTGGCGCCCCGAAATGTTCACAGCTGTACGATTATCGTGGCTCCACCCGGTACAAGTCCCCGGCAGAAAGACACACGCGCGAGTCTCCACCCTCCTACTTACGTAGTCTTTTTATGAGCCGAGGGTAATTACTTAGGCGGGCCGGGTTATCTCCATAAAAATCGACCTACGACCGATATCAATTTTCCTCTGTGGCGATACGCGATAGAAAGAACGAACAGAGAACTTCGCTCTCTCCCTATACGGTTCTAGGCCGTTCCCTTCCTAGCGTGGAAAGTCTACGATCTCTCCGTTGGCGGCTCGTCACGCCGCCGGGTAATTAATCCGGCACGACATCGCCCTATCGATCCCGCCCGTGAAAGACACTGCCCTTCGAGCGACCGTTTCCATGCGGGAGGTGTTGAAAAATCTGACGATGGGAACGAGCCACGCTTTCCGAGCGACCAGTCAGACGCCAATAAAACTCCCCTCGTAAATCGAAATCTTTTGCTTGAAAAAGAATCCCGGCACCAGCCGTTTCGAACGCCTAACGAGCCTTTTATTTATGTATTTTCTGGCTACGAGCCTATTCCTTAACGTTTAGAGCCCGGGTCGCAGGAAACCGTGAGAAGACTTCAAAACGCAAATCTTAATTACCTCGAGGAATTCGTATTGAATACTCTGTATCGATATGTAGGAACAGAGTGTCGGATGCAAGAAAAAATTGTATTGACGATAGACATATGTATACATATTTATTCGCTGCCGCTGAAAATTCGCCATCACCCCAAAAAGGACGCTCTCGCATTGTTTTCGCTCGTTATGTACATTTGCTTACATTCGCTCTCTCTCTCTCTCTCTCTCTCTCTCTCTCTCTCTCTCTCTCTCTCTCTCTCTCTCTCGTTATGCCGTTCTCTCGCTTTCTCTCACGCACTCTTTCTTCTCGCACACCTTGTCTTGTCAACAAATTCGGCCTTCCGAGTTTGTTGCTCTTGTTTTTTCGTTCTCGACCATATGATCGGTCTATTCCGGTCATTGCTTCCTACAAATAATTCTGTCTTCCATTTCCAGGGCAATCAAAGTTGTTGGTGCTTGAACTTTCGTACCAGAAGAACGGAATCTCATTTCAACTTAAAAGCAAATAGTACCATTCATGCTCGGCAGATTTCGTTCGGGATTCCCGTCACGAGTTTGCCCCGGTACTGTTTAGCAAGAGGACGAGCGTCCTAAGTAGTCGAAGGTTTGGTAGCCGACCGAGGCCGCGGGTCAAATATGACCCAGAGTAGACGAGACTGGGGGCTGACTCAGAGGTTCGAAAATTCGCGAGCGAGGTTGGCGAACGAGCTACCGGTATGCAAAGCGTGAGCGAGCGAGCAAAGTGTTCGGAAGAGTGAGCGAGGAAGAGGCTTGTCGTCGGGGCAAAGTGTTTTCTCGCGGTCTCGTCGCATCGGCTCGCATTCCGGGAAGACGATCCTTGACGAGCGAGAGCCCCCGAAGACGCGGTTACCCGAGCCACATATCACCACGTGACGTCCTCAGAATTTCGCATCCGAGGAGCGCATTTAGATGCAGATACGCCCGCGGACGCGGACGCAGACGCGGTTAAAAAGACCAGAGCCTTGGAGAGTTGCGACGGGCGACGAAGACGAAGACGAAGACGAAGACTAAGACGAAGACGAGGACGAGGACGAGCCTCTCTGAAGAGGGTGGCGAGGGCGAAAGGGAAAAAGAGAAAACGAGTCGACGAGTCGTTCCGGCCGCACGGTGCGAGAGAACCGAGAGGTTGAAGAGGACGAGGAGGATGAAGATGAAGGAAACGCGAGATGAAACGGTCAGATAGTAGGCTCGAGTGCCACGTGCGAGAACGGAGCAGACCTTTTCGCTGGAGCTGCGGACACGATCGCTGCCGTTTCATCGGCTCCGAGATGAACTTCTCCGAGGCCGACACCACCGGTGGACACGGTGGATCGGCCAGTGATACAGAGGATCCTCTTTCGGAAGCCAAATTTCTGTCGGACTTTTCTCTTTTTCACACTCGGCCGGCTCGAGAGCTCGGTTATCGCTCGAGTACCGTTACCCTCGTAGCTATAGTTCTCGTTTTCTGGACGCTCCTCTTTCTCTCTCGCTCGCTCTTCTTCCACGCTCGAGCAAAGTCGAACCAAATATGCCTTTGCAGACAACACTCTCGTGTCCGGAACACGTGGACACGGCTCTGTCCGATGGCAATCGACGACTCTTTGTGTTACACTCGTTCCAGGGATCGGATCCTCGAGTACACGAGGCCGAAACTAGGACGAAAAGCTTGTAGCCGGGCCAGTCGATGCATACGAATGTCCTTCTGCTCGTTCCCGAGACGGGAAATGATTTAAATATCCCGTCGGACGGGTCAATCTCGGGCCGACCCGTTCCATCGAGCACCGGGTCTGTCGAGATAAATCGCTTCGCGTACCCGTTTCCGACTATTACCGTCACGTTTCCTCGGTGTTCGACGCGGTGGATCGGGTGTCCTCGGGTGTCCTCTTCTCTCGTCTATACGGTTAAGAGCGTATCGAGCCGGACCGGCGCGGGGCGCATACCGTCGATAATTTACTCTTAACGAGGCATCGAGCATAAAGTACACGGCGAACGGTACGACGACCGGTGTTTCCCAAAATTGTCCCGTCATTGTTTATTGGACTTTCTAAACGTTCGTCGGCCCTCACCTACGCGCGACGGTTACACGACACTGGGAAACGAGTCTTGCCGAGAGAGCCAACGATAAATTTATTCCACGGGGAAGAGATCGGGAGAGATCTCGCATCGGGGATTGACGGTTCCCGAGGTTCGATCTCTTCTGAATGAAATTCCAGAAAATTACCGTTCAACCCGGCCCGGTTGGGAAATGTCTCCCTCTCCCTCTCCCTCTCCCTCTCTCTCTCTCTCTCTCTCTCTTTCTCTCTCTCTCTCTCTCTCTCTCTCTCTCTCCCTTCGCGCTCATCCACTCGAAGCGGCGTATAACATCGAGTGGAGGAAACCTACGCGCGACGAGCCTGCTAATAACCGAGGCAGGGAGCAAGAGGTTCCCTTGGTCGTCGAAGATGGAAATGAGGCGAACGTGGAGGACCGGGAAGGACGCGACGGTACGTCCGTCTCTCGATCGAGTGACTCGGAAACTCGAGCATTCTCAATTAATTCAAGCGCGACTCTCCCTCCATTCTTCCGGCATTCTTTTTGCTTTTCCTTCCTGCTGTTTTGCTTAAAGTCCTAGCGGCCCCTGTCCCGGTGTCCCGGTCCTGGTTTCTGGACCAGGGACCACTGCGAACGAGATTAGTGGCACAGAGCAAGTCGAACTTCGAGATCCCTTTATACGCGAGTTTCGTGGACCAACAGGAATCCATCTAGCTTGAGACCGTACCAGTGAGAAATCAAGAGATTTAATCGGTCCTAAATGAAATGTCACATGTAAATGTTCAAAATTTAAGGGAAAATATTTTTTCAATTTTCGCCAGGATTTAGAAACTTGACATCAAAGGGCGCGTCTCGCTTCTGCCACGCACGCTCAAAACATTTTCCCCCATCGATTTGTTCAAATACTCCGAGCTAATTGTGTTTGGGTTGTTTGTTCTGACGCTGTTCGCCCTACGGTTCTGTATATTAATAACCCCCACGCCGAGCCAGTACTCGTTCCGCGGGAACTTTGGCCCACGATCGGGGAACCAAAGTGATTAGAACTGCCTAAGAATACCGGCAAACACTGTGCGAACCCTTCTCAACCCTTCTGCCCTTCGCGCCGATTTTACTAACCCTCCGAAGGTCCTGGGTTCTTGGGACTGTAAAAGTCAATGGGTCGATCTTTTGCGAGTCGAGTCTCTACATCGATTTCATTCGAGCTTGACACAGACAACTGTCAGCACAGCTGTGCCTCGTGGCGATTTATGTACTTATCTCCCTATCGTATTGATTTTTTTACAAGTGGGTCAATGTAGCTCGAGGACCGGGACGATCAAAACCGTGTAACCTCAGTTCTATTCTACAAACCGTAAATAAAATTTTTGGATAATTCACCTGACGTGTTAAGAAGTAAAAAAGCGTCTCGAAGGCATCCAATTTTCTCTGATTGCAATTCTATAGGAGACGATTGACTAACCAGCAGTCCGTGCCATCGATCACAATTTTTCTCCAATCTCCGAGACTCCGTCCAATTTCCCAGAAGATCGCGTCACCGAAAGAAAGTGCACCGAAACGTCGGCGCTAAAAGGACAGGTGGCTGTGTTCGGTGAAAAAATTTGTCGACGGACCGTGGGGATGTGGACTAATCTCGCGAAAGGGGAGACGGTCGATCGGCTGCAGGAGAGATACGCGGGAGCGTCGTTAATCCCCGTCCGAGAAAACTGATTAGGCCGACTTAGGAGCCTCTTTCCCGAAAGGCTCTCTTTCTCCCCACCTATCTATCTCGCATTCCGTTCGCGCGCGACTCCCCTCGGAAAAACCATCGTTGGAAGCGGATCAAGGAGCTGCTGGCCGACTTTAAGAGGATTCCCGTCCTTCGCGGGATTTTTCCTCGACCCGAGAAAACGGAGAGGAGACGTCTCGAGGCGACGGATTCCTGCGGAAGATGGAACGCGGGTGCGGAGGTTAATTCCACACTTGCTGGGAGAACTCTCTCGTCCTGCAGACGATCCTGTCGCAGGATCCTCTCGATCGATACAGAGGATCTCCAAATCCACTTGTACGTATCACTTTACTAGAACACTTCGGGCGAACTATTAGAAAACGTCCGAAGCGATCGAACTAGGAAAATATTGAGGAAGAATGTTGGTGCTATTGAGACCGGAAAGTAATATTTATACTATTGAGAATATACCAGAAGAGTTCCATCGAAGAGTTTTATTGACCAGGGTTTATGAAACATCTTTCAGCGGATGCAAGGCCAAGATGATCCGCTTCACAAGTATCCGTTCAAAGAGCATTTAACATTCAGAGTGAATTATACTATTAAAATAATCTACGCCATTCTAAAACATAACGCGGAACATAGTGGATCGATGGAATCCGAGGGGAGATAGTAGAATCGACTTGTGTTCTCTCGGTTAATCGCGGACACAAGAAAGCAGCGGATAATCGTGAATAATAATACGTTTGCCGATTAAGCTCGCTTGTAGACCACCTCGTAAATAATGAAAGGAGTCGGTCACGGGAAATCGTTGAAGAGAATGGCCGTTAATTATTTACGGAGTCCGCTCACAAGTTCGAGCTTCCAATCGAGATGACGTTCGGCCCGAGTCATCCGGCTCGAGCGCGATGAGCTAAGACCTCGAGGAATTCGAGGGGTAGCCTGTCTTTATCGCCAACACCGACCGGATCGATTACTTTCTGTTTCCGATAATCAACGAACGGAACACCGATTCATCGAATCGATGCTGGCCTCGTTATCGCTGAGTTCTAACAAAGGTAGTCACATGTCCCCGATTGCCTGTTTCGAAACGACTCTGATTTTCAAGCAAGACATCCCTTCGCTTTGTTTCTCTCTGGTATCTTTAATAACTTATAAATCACAAATCGTTACTATAAAATACAGGTAGCTTCCGTATGGAATTCTCTATTGATCAGATATCAACATGTTTAATAATGTAATATCGATATTTTGAGTAATGGTACAGCAATTTTTAATGGCGTGTACGAGTCACCGCTCGAGTGCTCATGGTTAAGAATCTTCTTTTTAACGGTAATCCCGGGGGAATGAAGGAAAGGAACGATCGGACCACATTCCTGCGGGTGACTTGGTCGACGAACAAAATTGCCACCGCCGTTGAATAATTTCGTAAGAAATCCTCAACCGTGAATCACAAAGTTTCTATTAATTATTCACCGGTGAGTAACGCGTTAATATATGGGCCAAATCACAGCCTGTGTCATCGCCGAAGATTCTAGCGGTAGGTGTCCGTCGGAAGAACCGAAGACTGGGTTCTGGATGATGCAGGGGCCGAAAAGTTCTCGGGTCAACTCCGTTCGGGAGCCGCAAACTGTGCAGAGGTCCTTGAGACAACACGCGCCCGAGCGAAACCACGAGCACATATTTGGACGTTCCACTTCCGCTTCTCGTGCCGAGCGCGCGAGTAGATATAGACAGAGGAGGTGCGAAGTGAACTCGAGTACTCGAGGACGAGAGCAGAGACCGGAGGCCCCCCGTTCTCCTCGCCTCGTTTCGTTCCACGTGAAAAAAATCAGGCTCCCGTGCACCGCCGGGTACACGGTGTAACACCGGCCCCCTTTTCCATCGAAGGGAAACGGAGGACATTTAGCAGCTAGAAAAATCAACAGCAGCCTCAAAGAACCTTTTCAAACGGAGCGTTACGCTGCCCGATTAGCGGCACCGCACTAACGATCCGAAAGCCAACCGGAGGGGAAAGAGAGGAGGTCGATATCCTTTCGGTCGATCGTCCAATTTCACTCTTTCTTTTTTCTTCGAATCGAAGCAACGGGGTCGATCGACCAGCCGTGGGCACCTGTGCAGGTGAACTCGCTCGATTCTTCACTCTACTCGCTCTAATTAAAGGGAAGTGAATTGAAACTTTACGAAGGGAGCGTTGTACGATGTTTTATCGTGGTTTCTAAGCGCAGTGGTTTAGATTCCGGTTGGAATCGCGCGACAGAGCCAGAACTCTAGTCTCCGTCATCGATTATCGACGGTCGCCGAGCGCGATCGTAAAATCTCTAACGCGTTTCATGCAGGTAAGTGGACGAGTCACGAGTATCGGTCGGGAAGGTGGCCGGTGGTGAAGGTTCGAGGCTCCTCGAACGGTCCCAGTCGACGCGTAAAGCGGTTCAGACAGTTTATCAGCGTGCATCGTGTGCCGAAGCCGGGAGATATCCGAGGTTCGACACCCACGTAGGGTCGCAGGAGGAGTCGTCGGGTTGGGAGTGAAATTTTCAGCGGCGCTGGTACACACGCTCTTTCTCTTTCTCTCTCTCTCTCTCTCTCTCTCTCTCTCTCTCTCTCTCTCTCTCTCTCTCTCTGACACATACGCACCCACACACGGATGAACAGGGCCCGTATTATACATGCGCGCAGGAAACTATACGTCCTACGACGTTTAAATAAACGCATCCTCTCTCTCGCTCTGTTCGCTCCTCTCCTCCCTATCCGGCGGCCGTCTCTCTAATTTGTCCGTTCAAACAAAAAGCAATTTGTTACCCAGCGGACTGACTCTTGGTCCGGCGGTGCGCGAGACGAGAGACCAGAGCGATCGAGAGAGACAGAGCTAAAGAGGAATCGTGTGGCGAGAGGAAGATGGAGCGAGCGAAAGAGCAGGAACGCGCGCGCATTCGAGAGAGAAACGAGACGAAGAGGGAGCGAGAGGTGGTGGCCGGTCGGTGGTGAAGGAGGTGGTGGTGGCAGTGGAGGAGGAGGAGGAGGAGGTAGTGGCTGATTTAAACCTGTCTGGCGGCCCGCTGCGCGCTTAACAACTGAAAAACAAACATGGCGCCGGGAGAGCGCACCGGCCAGCGGGAGCCCACGTATGCCGCGCGCACCGAGACCATAAAGTGCTTCTGGTACCCCCGGAACCCGCTGTTCTCGCTCTACCGGGTCCATTTTGTCCCCTTCGGACACCACTCGGGCCCCCAGACAACGTGATTTTTCCCACCACCCGAAAAGGTGTCGGCGACTCTTGCCATTTCGCTTTTTATTATTCTCTCTCTCACTCTCCTCTTCACCGAGAGGAAAAGAAACAGAGAACTTTCTCACCCGAGACCGACACATACATACGCGCCCGTGACTCTACCAGTGCTCTTTGCGCTCGAACCGCTCCGAGACCACCTTGAATTCCCCGCACGAGCGCGCACAAGGCTACTTCCGACGCGATCGGTGAATCTCGCGCAATCCTCTTTACCAGGATCCCCAGACGATATCGGGCGCAGAGCTGTAGGTTCTAACGCAGCATCGAGTCGATTGCGATACTTACCCCTGGGGTGCTCGCATCCGTCCCGTACGGATACCTCGTCCACTCGAGCTTCTCCTCCTGTGTCGTGTCCAACAGAACAACTGCAACAAAAGACAAAGCGAAGTTAGGTGGGAACCGTTTCTCGCGAGATAGAAACGTTTTACTCGCGTACAGCTCGACCGAGGGTCGCTCGACCTGCCTCCAGGCCGCTATTGACCCATATCGAACTCCTTGCAGCACCGGATGAACCATCCGATGCAATCGCGTCAAATTAATAATAGGCGATCCAGATGTGGAAACCGGGTAAATCCACTTTTTAGTAAATCCGTAGTCGTTGAAGATTTCGAGATTTCTATGATAAAGGAGGAAGCGTTTGATCGCATCCCTTCGTGGGGCGGGTCGCGAGGGACCCGGAGCTGGTCGTGGTGGATCCGACCGGAAAGGATAGTGGTATAAAAAGTCGACGGTAGGACGAATGCGGAGGCATGCAGGCAATCGTTGGTCAAGGTGATCTTCCGGTGTGTGGAAATCCTCTTCTCGACGGTATATCGAGACGACCGCGGCCGGTGCGGCGTTGGAGCGCCGGCAAAGATTTTACCGTAAAAAGTCAACGTTCCGAGAGGGGGATGAGGGAAACGACTCCCTCTCAAAATGGCGGATCCTCGAGACCGTGCTAAAACACCTTGCTTCTCGGCGGCTCTCGTTCTCGTCCTATACGAGAAGGGTGAGAAAGCCCCCGGCGGCAGAGGGGGCGCACGGGGACGGACGAAGGAGGGAGCGAGAGAAAGAGGGCGGAGGGGAAACCGGGGCGAAAGAGGGAAAGAGGGAGAAGAAGGGTCGGTCGCGCGTATCGTTGCACACGCAGCACAGCCGGCAGGTTGTGCGTCGTGTCCTGCGACACGTTTGTAGTGGTGGTCGTATCGACCGGCTCTCGGCTGCTGCTGCTACAACCCACCCTCTTTCCCTCTGGCTCTCGTCTCTCTCTCTCCGATCCACGGCTTTCACCCCGTTTCGGAATAGCTGGCCCTCTCAGTCCTTCCCACCCGCTATCTATCTTCTCCTCTCGTTCCCTCCAGTTCGGCCGCTCAGCCCTGGTTCCTCGTCCCTCTTTATCGTCCCTCCTTGTTCCACGGTGTTCACCACCGCCGTACCGCGCTATCGGTCCAACCCTCTTCAGATTCTCTCTCCCTCCGACTTGTAGGCTTCTCTCTGTTACTCTCCCGCGACTTCAATGACCTCTCTGCTTTTCTACGCATCGGTCTTCCTTCGTTTCGCGCGACGGACTCTCTCTTCTCCCTCTCTCACTCTGTTCGTTTCTCTGCCCCGCTCACCCTCGGGCTCTTTTCATCCCTTTCTGTTTTTCTCGATTACACCGGCGCTGCATCCTCGTCGCACGGTGTTCAGCAGTGCCACGCAGCTATCAGCCGCGCCGCCCCCAACTGGCACGAGCTTCGTCCGCGTCGTCGTCACCGTCGTCGTCGTCGTCGTCGTCGTCGATCCCTCCCCAGACTCCGGGTCCTTGAATTCCTAGACCAAAGTACCACCCCTGCCGCTACGCCGGATGGAATCTCAAAGGTGAAAACTGCGCGCTGCAAAATCCATCCGACCCCCGTCGCCGTTCGCCACCAACACCACCCCCGCACACGCTCGCTCTGCCAGCAGCCCCTCGATCCTCCCTACCCCATCCCGCGTGTCGACTCTTTGCCATCGTCACTACCCCTATCTACTACCACCGACTGCTTCGACGAGCCACGCAGAATCCCAGGGGCTCTCACGCGTACTGCGATTATCCGACCTCATCGAGACACCGTCGAAACACGGGGGGTGCCGGCGAAAATAATTGTCCCGCCGCCGCCACCTGCCTACGCTCCACGTTTCTTTCTCTCTCTCTTTCTCATGTTGGACTCGTTCGAAATTTCGACGCGAATCCGCACGCGGAAAAATTATTTCCGATCGCTTTGGCCCTCTCTCCGTGACCAGGATTATTTCCCGAGATGATGCTCTTCTAATCCGTGGCTCAGGGTGGTCAGGTACCATCTCTATTCTCTTGCATTGCGTCGATTGTTCGATGGATGATAAGATCGGCTAACTCCGAGGCTAAGCTGTTTGCGACCGCGAGAAGCTACGGAAAGAATGTTGCGGCTCCGGGTGTTTCGTAACGTACGTATAGGTATATCCGTGAATTCTCGCGAATATACCTTCGATCCCACTCCACTCGAGCCGGTCCTACTCTAAGTCGTCTCATTGTATGTAATGGGCTTTGCAGCCCGCCGGCCTAATTCGAGCACCCTCGAGAAGTACTCCTCGGGATATATCCCAGAACGCCGCGCCGCGCCGCCGAATTCGCCAAGTAAGATCCAAGTTCCTCTCGCCACCTCGGCTTCGATAAACTTCTGGAATGGTAAAGCTCCCAGATTGACCCGCTACCCGGACCGTCGAAGAGGATTTCCGCGGGGGAATCCTTCCGCTTTGCTGGGAAGGAAACAATCGGGTATTCGGGCTGCCTCTCTCTCACTTTCTCTCTCTCCGCGATGGAACGCTGTCGATAATTAGCCAGAGGTATCGGTGAAATCGAGTTTCGGAGAGCTGTTCGAATGGAAAATCCAGCCGACGGAGGATCGGTCGCGAGAACGCGTCTCCGCGTTCCAAAGAAAAGAGAAAGTGCAGAGAGGGACTAGCTAGACGTGCGCGCTCGGTGATGCATCGAGGCGCATCGTGCGTGCGTCACGTATGTGTGTTATGGCATCGTGGCCCGACACGTGTCACGAAAGTTACCCGTGTACTGTGACAAGAATAATACCCGCAGCTTTATTATCTTTTTTCCTACTCGACGAAGGAACACGGAGGTCCGACCAACCCTGATCGCGCGATCAACGACGACAGGCCCGACACGGTCATACATATGTTAATCTATCGATGCTACGCGCTTCCTAGATGCAAATACTGCGAGTCAGCCGGTAAACACGGAGGCAGTATCGTTGGGCGTTGACGCGTGCTCCGATTGGGTCCAAATTAACATTCATTCTTTGCATTCCGAATTTTTCGCAATTAAACTAAAGGAATGAGCTGTTGCGTTGGGAATAATACAATTAATAATTGAGGCTACAAGGTCAATTAAATAGTTACCTAAGGGTTAAGTAAAATGCGATTTCATTGAAAAGTTTTAACGTGACCTTGGCAGGACTGGACAAGGTCATAGTAAAGTCAAACTATTATGAGCACGACGGGACGGTTCGATACAGGATCCGAGACGCTTCTTTGCATTTGGAATGCTAGGGGGAATGATCGCGTGTGTACGTTTAAATCGAATAGCCTGTGTACGGCATCGGAGAGCGAAGTTGGTCGACGACGACGAGTCGGGGAGAAGAGAAGAGCTAGACACCGGAAACCGAAAGGAAAGTCAATCGATGTCTCGGGGACAAATTGATATCGTGAGACGGCTTGCGACTTCCGGAACGTAGCAGCTAGAAGAAGCGAGGAGCATTTTTCCGAGCGGTTGTATAGGTGCGGGTGGATCGACGAGGCGTGTCGAGCGACGTGCTGTTCGCGCGGTTCATTGGCTGACACATTGGCCCGAGGAACGGCGAAGAGATTGCCGGTATCGGCGAGCAAAAGGGACGAGAGTCCTGGGGTCAGCGTCGAATTACTATTCCCAAAGGGCGTTCACGGGGAAGCGGAAACGAGGGAACCGGTTCGTTCATGAAACAGCGGGATGGTCGTGAAAATGACGATACGTCTCTCCGACACCCGATGTTTCTTCTTCCTCGATGCTCTCGCTGCTCCTTAGTCTGCTACCCTGTTCGATATCCCTCTCGCCACGGTTCCACGGTCTTCCATGGTGTTCCACGCACTCTCGCGGCTACGTAGGAGCGCGCACGTGTGAGTAACCGGTGTACGACGCGGTCCCGTGAGACGTACCAAATTTAAATTTCAAATTTGGAGCGTGTCGCTGGGTGTGACGGTATGCATAGCGTTGCCTGCCGGCTCTAACTCACTCCACCGATCCTGCGTGTCTTTCTTCTCCCTCTCTCCCTCTCTCTCTCTCATTCTCTCATTCCTCTCTCCAGAGCTCTATGCTGCCTCTCCCTTTCCTCTTCCCGCGTTCAACTACCCAGCTCTCTCTCGCTCTCCCATCCTCTCTCGCTCGCCATATATCCGTCCATCTCCCAACCTCTCCCCCTACTCCATTTATCTGTCTACCTATCTTCCTTCCTGGCTCTTCCTCACCAGGATCGGAAGGAAGGACCGCGAGCAAGAGGGAGATCCTCGATTTTTCATATTATTCAAATGAGAGGAGCGGTAACCCGGCGTCGATATGCGACGAGGAAAAAATCGGAAAGTCTACAGGATCCCCGATCGAGTCCGTAGAAAATCATCGGCTGGAGTAATATCCCCGGAACCGACGCCTCGAGGAGCCCCCGATACCACGATGCAAAGAATGTCATCAGACTGTGTACGAGGCATCGGCGCAGATTGTCTCCTCTGTCTCTGACAACGTTTGCCCTCGGGAGCGATGGATCTCGGAGGCCAGAGTTCGAGTGGTTTAACCCCTTCCTCGCGTGCTCGTCGTTCCTCTTTACAATTTGGAAAATGTGTGAATTCTGGTTACAGAAAATCGGTTGATTGTTCTGGGGCAATTCGAAGCGGTCCCAGGGGATCGTCGTTCGCCGTGCGGCGTCTTGGAAGGTTTATCGGTGAAGAAGTCCGAGCCGATTTCCAATTATTCTTGCGCAAGAGAGGCCCGGTGCTTTCTCCTGGACGCAGTAGTCGGTCGCGTCGTCTCGTCTCTCGATTCCGGGCCTGGGCAAGCACAATGGTTCTCCTCTAATCGGAGACGATCGCGGCACGCACACGCGGTACCACCGACGCGACAGCCCGAAAGAAACGAGAATGCTCGGTTCGGCGATAAATCAATAGCCGAGGTCGCCGAAGGAGATGGATGAGTGACGTAACGAGCCTGTTCTTACAGTACGCTTGTAGAAGAGGTCGACTCTCTCGCGCGCGCGTATGTATCCCGAGCGACACGATTGAATCGCGCGAGCAGGCGAGGCGAGCTCGAGCGAGCTCTGGCGAGGCGAGCAGAGGCGCGCAGACCAGCCGGGGGAACCTGTTGCCCGATCCGAGAGACGAGCGGCTACTCGAAGGCGATTAAGATTACAATTTCGCCTCCTGCGCGGCGAGCGCACACGCACACCTGCGCGCCGCTCGCCTCCGAGGATCGAGAGACGATCGTTGGGCCGGACTCGATCTTTCTCGATCTATAATACCCCGTCCCCGAACTCCTCGGCGACCGGCTGCCATTCACCGGGAACGATCGCGCGGCCGACGAGATTTTTAAATATCACGATTTACGATGTTTCGTTGCACGGGATGGGAACCGAAACACTGGAACGATCGGGCCAAATTCCGAACGGAACGGGCCAATAATCTTGAACCGGGGGATTTCAAGGAGGAAGAGAATCCGCTCGACGAGGGAGAGAGGACGCTTCGATTGGGCTCGCCGGAAATAGGTTATTGCCGATCTTATCTCGCGACGAAATTTACGTCGAGCATATAAGTCGAGCAAACCCGGCTCGTCCCCGATTCAGGTCTTATCTCTCTCTCTCTCTCTCTCTCTCTCTCTCTCTCTCTCTCTCTCTCTCTCTCTCTCTCGGTTCCTTCGTAACGACAAACTCGTCGAAATACTCGCGTTGCGTGCTTCCTCGTCGTTCGAACTATCGGGCTCAGCCTGCTCGGCTGTCTCTCCTCGATCGCACTCCCTGTAAATCGTGGACGATTCAATCTCTTAAGGCTGTAATGCGCTTTCGAGGAAAGATCGTAGAACGTGAGACGGAAAGAAACGGAGGGACGAAGAGTTGAAGTACGAACGAAAACAGTCGTGGCTCCGCGATTGGATCGATCGTTCGCGGATCGATCGGGGAGAAGGAAGAAGGGTCAAACGGACGACTCGCGACAGCTCCTATATCATTCGAGGCAGAGAGGCGTGCGCGTTCGATCATCGACGCTCGTCTCGCTGCCGGCGTGTCGAGATCCGCGAGTTTTCGGTGGAGAGACGAAAACGAGAAGCGAGACAGAGAAAGGAGAGAAAGAAGAAGGGGTGGTCGGCCAGAGAGACCACCTACGATCGTGGAGTGCGCGGCCAGCGAATATCCGACGGTGTACGTTTCTCGATTTTATTTCGGCTCTAAAAATGCCGAGTCGAGGATCGTCCTGACACGAGTGTCGCGCGGCTCGTCTTTTTCCCGACTCAACTCTCGAGCCCTCCACGCGAAACGTCGAACCTCTTTTCCCTTTGCAGCGAGCGCGAGCGCGAGCGACGCCTCCGTGCCTTTGGCTTAACGGCCTTCCAATTTGTCAGGATCCCTCTTCCCGCTTTTGCCTTTCTTTCTCTCGCTCTCCTCCGGTTGCCTGCTCCCTCTCCTTCTCCCTTTCTTCGCTCTTTCTCTCGCGATCTTTCTCTCACTCTCTCTCTCTCTTTCTCCGCGCCTTTTCTTCCTTTGCCACCCTTTCGTTCCTTTCTTTCCCTCTCCCCACCCCTGTGCCCGTCGACCTCCGCGGAGGAGAGAGCTCTGTTCTCCTCTTTCCGCTTCTCCTCTTCGTTCTGGTCGAGAGGGCTCTCCTCTTGCTCGCTCTTCTCCGGATCGGACATATCCTATCGCACCTCGAACCGTTCGCCAGGGTGTCGTTGACCTATCGGGCGCGCTTCGACCGCCGCCAAGGCCCGATCCTCTCTCGGTCCCACACCGTCGAAAATTCGTGCATCGACGAATTCCCGGACGTCACAGAGCACGACGACAAAGAGAGACCTGCCAGGAGGCTGACTCTCTTAATTGTCGGCGCTCGTCTAGGAGAGAGAGAGAGAGAGAGAGAGAGAGAGAGAGAGAGAGAGAGAGAGAGTGTGAGGGGGATGGGAGAAAAAGAAGGGAGGGGCAGTGGCACGCGGACCTCTCGACTCTCCTCGTTCCTAATGACGGCTCTCGAGATCTTTTTAATTATGCTCCCGATCAAAGATCTGCCCCTGGTATCGGTCGCATCTCGAGCGAAACCATCGTCCCTCTTCTCGTCTCTCACCTCGTCCTCACGGGCTATCGATCCCAGATAAATCAGCCAGGAACGTCTTGATCGCGAATGTTCGGACCGGAGAGGGGATTGCCGAGAAGCATCTTTCGGGGGACAGGGGGCACCGTGGGAGGAATCGACCGAATCACCCCGAGGTCCCATCGAAAGCGGAGAAAACGCGCGAACGAGGGGTCCAGGAGGAACGCGACGGCGGCGGCCGCGAGAGGGCACGAGGGGAGGGACGAGGAAAAAATATGAGGTGCTCGGAAACTTAACCCCAGTCCCCGTTCGCTGCGGGATCCCGTGGGCACCACCGTGGCCACGATCTTTGGGTCCAACTGGGCGGCACGGGGAGCCTAAGGGAACAGTCGGAACAGAGTGGAACAGAGAGAAACAGCGCGCGAAGAGGGAAGAGGGTGGACGAAGTTTCTGAACGCGGCTCTCGGCCCACGCCGCACGATGGGCCAGCACGCAGCCATCGCTGGAATTACCATTTACATAGCGTTATTATGTTTGTGCATAATGTATGTACACATGTTAAATCAATTATTTAAACAATATGAGGGTCCCGATGGTAGGGGGTGGGAGGAGCGGGCGAGCCCAAGAGAGATACAAACGAGAGGGAGTGAGAGGGAGAGAGGGGGAAAAAGGGAGTCTGGATACCGCGTGTCCACGAGATGTTAGATTACCTGGTTTGCCTGATTCTTTCTTTCTACCTCCGCATGCTCTCTCTCGCCCTCTCTCGGTCGCTCGCTCCCACCATGGGCGCGCGCGCCCGCCTAGCTTCACTCTCCCTCTCTCCTCTCTCCTCTCTCTACATCTCTCACCGGTTCTCGCGAGGCTCTTTGCATATGGATCTTGAATTTCAATTGTGCTTTTCAAGTGCAGCTCCCTGCCCCCTCTCCCTTTTGTTTCCCCCGTGCGTCTCGGTCGAACTGCCTTCACCCTCACCTTTATTCCCACCACCATCGCCGCGCGCCCTGCCCTTGCCTCGCCTCGCCTCGCCTCGCCTTGCCTCACCGCGCCTTCTTTCCCTCTCAGTCCGGCCATCCTCCTCGCGACAGAGACGCACGAGCGACAGACAACGCGATGAGCAGTACGAAACGCGAGTACGAAAGCACCCGGCACCCAAGAATAAAGAGCACCCAACGCGGAAGGGAGAGACGGTGCCGCGGCGATGGAGGCAGGGGTGTCCGGTTTCAGCCCAACTACGTTACCGTATCCTACTTGAATAGCGTTTAGTCAGCGACCATGAAATAGACTGGTGCTCGCGTAACCCTTCCTGCTTGTTGGCTTGCTCGCGATCGCGCCGCATTCGAACCCCAAGTAACCCGGTGAGATTCTGTGGGACAGGTAGGGGCACGAATCAGGAACAGGCCATAACGCTGGGAAAAAAGCATGCCGGACTCCTGTTCGCAGGATGAAGGGTCTCTGGTTTAACACGTTCGATTTTGCTCCCGTTTTGCACAATTTTTCTATCGCCTACTCGACAGTTACGTAATTATGCGTTAACGAACGCAACAGCACAGTACAGAGCGTAATTGAAACAATTGTGTGAATAATTGCGTAGACAATCGCGCGCGGCCTATCGAGAGTGACCCGATGATCTTGGTCTCAAGTGGGCACGTATCGAGCGTGATTTGCCCCGTCGGGCAATTTGGAGCGGCCGAAGAGCGGCCTCGTTACGAGGCTCCGGTAGAAGGTGAAACTCACGGCAACGCGACATCGATCATTCGCTGGACCGGAGCCAAATCATCCGAATACTTATTTGTTCCCGTGCACAGGGGCCGTGATGTACGTTCCGCCGGTCGGATAAATAAAACTGTTCCGTGACGCGGGCGTGTGAGAAAGAGCCGGAGAGTGAGCGAGGGCGAGAGAGATCGCGGCTCTCCGAGCCTCGGCTCGTAAATTCGCTGGGCGGTGTTTAGCGCGACTATCCGGCGACGATGCTCTCGGCTGACTTTTAATTTATCCCACGCCACCATCCGGCCTCTGGAAACGTCCTCGTCGTCCTCATCGTCGTCGTCGTCGTCGTCTTTTCTGGACGTTCGCGCGAGCAGCGCGTCACCGTTGGCCGCATTAGCATCTAAATCACCCGGCGCGAGAGACGTTTCGGGAAAGAATCGGTCGCGACGAAACAACAGCAATCAAATTCATTAGCTTAAAGAGGCCGTTCAGAGGGACAGACCGGGATAGAGGGGGAACCAGGGGGTTCTCGCGGGTCGACCCAAAACCCGACTCCACCGGTTCGCGAAGCGAGCTAGCTTTCGATCCTCTTCCCCGAGCGGCAATTTGCGACGTCTACCTGGACCGACGAGACGCGACGCCGCGTCTCGATCCCAAAATATCCAAGAACGTTTTTCCTTTTGTCTTTCCTCGAACGTTTTCGCGGCCCCTCGTCGTCGCAGCATTAGCATAGAAATTAGCGTGTTCAGGCAGCAATAATCAAATTAATCGGCCAGAAACAATCCGACGGTCGTTATCGACTCGAGACAAAAGTGCTCGGGCGTCTATCCTTTCGCTTAATTCGTTCTCCGCTATATACGCGCAATGTATCGTCATAAATAAATCATTTAGCATTTTTAAAAAAATTGGTCCTCCTTCGATATCTCCCTTGGCATATTCGCGAGGAACGAATTGAACGGCATTCGCATAATTGTAATCGCAGACGAGCGGAGCACCGATATCCGTTAACGGAACCCGCTCCCCGGATACGCCCCTGTATATCTATATTTTTTTCATTCGATCGGTGTCTTCCCAGCTCGTCAACCGGCTATAAATTCCTCGTTATACCCTCGACGGTGTTTCAACGGGTCTTTTTTCCGAGTCGGTACATGGATTCGTCGAAGCGATCGCGATGGAAATCGCTGGAAAATTGATAGACCGGCGTCGCTCCGCTCGCGGAAACCTTTATTGGAAATTTATGCGGACCAGTAATTCTACTATCGACGATACTGTTAGGTATTCGAGGATCGTTGCGCCGACGCTCGGAAGCACCGAGTCCGATATCGTTCCGCGGATTATACGGGACACGGCCGTGCGCGCGCGAGTTAATTAATAAAATGAAAGAGGTACGCGCCGCAGAAAAAACTATTCCGTGTCGCGGTGGCCGGTGTTGCCGGCAGAGCCAAGAGAACGAGAGGGAGAGAGGCCAAAGCCTGTTGTCGTTGTCGGTTCCCGGCAATCTGTGCTCCGGCCATCGATGTGCGAGCAAGCGTGTGCCCGTTTTCTCGAGTCCATTTGTCGGCCACCTGTCCGATCGGCAATTTATGCCGCACGGTAATTTCACATACCGAGAATATTAGACATCGACACGTTCCTCGCTACCATGCGCGACCGAGGCTGGCGACTCGCGATCGCACACGCCGTTGCAACGTGCTCGATCTTGCGCTCCGTACGCTGCCTGCGTGCAACTCTCTCGGAAACGGAGGGAGACGATACATGGGGAGAGAGAACGAGAGGAAGAGAGAGAGGAGAACCTATACCGTCTTACGCGCGGCGGCGAGGACACACACAGAAATCCGTGTGTCCCGTAGCGGCTGTACGCTCATGTTCGTTGCACACCAACCTCTCCTCTCTCTCTCTCTCTCTCTCTCTCTCTCTCTCTCTTTCTCTCTCTCTCTTTCTTTCGTTCTCTCCGAGTTCGGTGTGTATACACGCCATACACCCTGCGCGACCGCGATTTATCTCGACCGGTTAATGCGTTCCGAGAATCTATTACTGGCCTCCCAATATTATAATTATTTTATTAGCGGGTCGCTCATTATTCTCCTTTTTACGACCGCCCGGAGTGATTACGATTATTTTTCCTCCCCTGCTACTATCTTCCACTCCATTTTTTCCCTCGTTCTCAAAGCGATGAATCAAAAGTGTCCTTTCTACCGTCGTCGCCGTCGTCGCCGCACGAGGAATTTCTGTGTAATCGAACTCGGGACAGCGAGCGTTTTGATCGCGCCCGCACCGCGGTAGACAGCTCATCGAGCCTTTATCGTTTAGGTATTAACCATAATGGTTCCGGCGAACCTTCAGACTCACTGGCTCGCCTCGCGTTCAGGGGATAACGGACCGGAGGACAAATAGTTTCTGGAAATGCTCGCGGAAGCGCGATAGAGTCGCCGAAATTCCGGCGGACCCGACTGTGCTCGAGAGAATCGATCCGTGAGGTCGAAGGCTTCGCGATTCCTTCGAGGAGTCGTTAATCATCGCGACGAGGGCGACGAACGACGGCCTCGGAGAGTTCATTAGCAAAGACTTCGTAGGAAATATTTGCGGGTTCGCCCGGTCCTTCCTCCCCTTTTCTCTTTTTCTCTCTGCACCTATCCCTCTCCCTTGGTCCCTTCCAGCTGGCAGGAATCTTTTAATTCCGTGCGACGGGAGGAGTGGGACAGGGTATATTCCCGCGCGTGTTGTTAAGCCGGAGATTTTACGACACGATCCGAAATAACGAGAAACCTGAGTCATCCGCGCGCGCATAACTTATCTCGTTTCGTTTCACGTTCGAGTTTACCATTCGGGGCTCCATTTGCGTGACCCCAGCGGACCGCGGTTCTTCTCAGAGAAAAGTCACGATTGTAATCCCGTGGAGGGAGCGTCGCGCGCCCTAGATATCTCGTCCATATCGCGGCGCCTTAATTCAATTGCCTTTCTCCCGGGCCGGAGAGTTCTCGTTTTCTTTTTTCCCTTCCCCGCGGCCTAGACGGTCGAATTGAAAATAATTACCGCGGACAGAAACGGCCGGAACAAGATGAATCGAGCTGTACCGCCGCGCCGCACAGCCACCGACCGCTGTCACGATCTCACGAGGATTACGAACATTTGCAATTTGCTATTCGCGAATCACGGCGCGGGGGACCCGCCGGCCTGCGGAAGGTGGAGCCAAGCGTGAGGAGCAAGAGGTGGAGCGGAGATCGCTCGTTGGCCCTGTTCGCTCGGGTATTATCATAATTGAAAAATATAATCCGCGCGATGCTATCGTTCGCCGCGGTATGTATGCGTGAATCCTCGCTTCTATTACTCCGACGCTCCCCGAATCACCTTTTTTCCAATCAAACGAGCGAAAGGTCTTACGAACACGCTATCAACTTCACACGATTACATCGTTTGTTGGAACCATTGCCCCGTGGGCCACTGCTCCGGGCTCCGTTCAAGCCTGGAGCCACGAAACCACGCCTACTTTTCATCGAGGAACTAAGGAACACTCCCTTCATCGTTGTAGAGCTTGGAGGACCGAAGGAAAAAATGATTGTAGTCCTAGATTTTTAAGGATATCGGCTCTGGGAAGAGCAAGATAAAGATCCGCAGTCAATTATCGCGGAGAAGTAGAGAGAAAAAATGATCGTGCTCTTCGGAGCTAGATTTTTAAAGATATAAACTCTAGGAAGAGCAAGGTGGCCGGTATTCTATCGCGAGAGCCAAGCCACCCCACTCTGTTCTGACGCTATTTGCCCCCAGGGTAATCTAAACCGCCCCTAAGGCAAAGAGCATACTATAGGGCAAAGAGCATATCATTTATCCCTTTCCACTCGAAGCTTCTTCATCGCCGAAAATTTCGACCATGAAACAACAATTTCTGCTGCTCGCGATATTACTATTTTACATATAAAAAGTTGTTTAAAACTCTCTCAGAGTTGCCACTCCAGTGCAAAGACTAACATTCCTACGAATTCCGTAATTCTCGATGGAACACCGAATCGGCTGATCCTTTTCCCCAACGTAAAGGAATTTTTAAGAGGTGAGAAAGAATCGTTGGAAACGCAAGCAAAGCGGAGCAGGTGAGAGAAGGTTCCACGAAGGTGCAGACTCAGCGATCGCCGTGGAAATTCGCGGTGGAATAAGGCGAGTATCGAGCGTCGTCGTCGTCGTCATCGGCTACCTAAACGCGGGTCCATTATGCTACCTTGGAAACACATGGACGCGCACCTGCGCTTGATGTCGCGCAGCCACGGTATCAAACTCGTTCCGAAGCGTTCGCGAGGCCTTCGCCAAGCCAGATCTGGGCATTCCATTTGTTTCCGAACCTTGTACAAGCTTATTACGTTCGCGCGCTATCTCTAATGTCTGATTTCCTGGGAAACTCGCTAATTTTCCCTCGACACGGCGCGGCGCGGCGGCGCGACGCGACAACACTCTCTTCGCAACGGCGCTCACGGTTTCTTTGTTCTTTCCGCACGGAGCATTGTCAGCGTACGCTCCCGGGGAATCGTTAGATCTCCGAGAGAACAGTTACTGTAATCGAGGGGCGATATGCATATACCGTGTCTGTGAAATCGAAATGAGCGAAGGATTACGATAGAATGATTTGTGCAACTATTTTCGAGGAGCGTACGAGAATTAAATGTACATCAGAAATTCTATGACACTTGTAGATAAGATAATGTTTAAGCTCGTAATAAAAATCTTATCAAATACATTATTGCGAACGCTGTCAAGGTCGAGAGAGTGATCGCCTTCGGTTAACAGCTGATCTTTGTCATAAAGACGACAAAAGTGTCGAATTTTTGTGGCGAAAATGGGCGTCGCGGCCCGCACGGTGCACCAGGAGGCACGTCGGGCAGCGGCGCGCGAATACGAGCTTGAACGCGAACGAAAAGCGAAACTAACGGTAGTTGGCTGGTCGTAAAAGCCACCAGCAGGGCTAATAGACCTATCCTGGCCAGGTTACGGGACGAGAGGAAGAAAGAGGCGGAGGAAGAGCGCGAACGATGGACGAGGACCAGGGCAGAGGTGGCAAGAAGCGAAAGAAAGGAACGCTTTATCTCGGAAAAGGGAAAATTTAGGGATCCCTTTTACCACTTCTCTTTCTCTCTCTTTTTCTCTCTCCACCGCAACGCCGCCTATATTCCTCTCGACGGCAGTCTGCCATATTATCACCGGCCTCGAACTACCTGTATTATTAATGGTCGCCTCCGGGTACAATGGGACGAAAAACAGCCTTGGGTTATCTCGCCTCGTAAAATTCTATTGGTTGTGACGTATACCGGGAAACACACTGTGCCGTGGCTGCTGCTCTCCTCTGGTTTCTTCCACTATTTTCTTATCTGCCCCGTTCCTACCTTTTCTTCGACGGTGTTCCTCTTCGCGGCGAACGTTGCCGGTCGCCAACAGAAAGTCTTCCGCCGCTCTTTAAACCACGTTTCCACGTAGCGTCCGACAGCGAAAGTGGCAGCGGGGACATTCTCGTTATCCAAGGCCGCGAGAGCTCTCCGATCGAGAACGTCGCGGAACCACCGGAAGACGTCCGGAGAACGATAACGCGACCCCGAAATGACGCGATACGTCCTCGGAGGAGCCTTATCCGCGCGGACATCGCGAAACGATAAACGATGATTCCCCGGATTCGGGGAACGGTGAATCGACGCAGGAAAAGGGGCGATGCTCGATCGTTCGATGAGATAACAGAGCTATCGATGCAGCGGGATCGGAGAACGGAAAACCGAGCACAGTGGAACAGAGCGAGAGAGCGAGAACCGGAGAAGATAGCGGGGACTACATAAACTCGCATGAGCGATCCGATCAGAAATCGCGTATGATCGAGCAATAAAATCGCTGTCAGGGGAAGCTTCCCAGATTTCGCAGTTGGGTTCGAAATTTTTGGTCGGTGAGTCAGACAATTATAACTTACCGCGGGTTTCGGACGGGTTAAAGAATATTTGGGAGTGTAAAGAAGCAGACGAGACGGGTCTCTTCATTTATCGCGGGCGAGAGAGTCGCGGCAGAGGCAGAGAGGCCGATAGAGAGAAGCCAGCAGAGAGGCAGGTAGAGAAAGAATCCCTTCTTCTCGTGGATGTCGCGCTCTCGCGGATGCGGCTGCCGGATGACGGAGGGAAGTCACAAATTTTTTCATTAATATGCAGCGAGACACCCTCCTAACTCCCTTGCTCGGGAAAGGTAATGTAGTAGTAGCAGCAGGGGTAAAAAGGGAGAAAATGCAGTCTGGTGGCGCGGTGGTTCTCTCTCTCTCTCTCGCTCGTTCCCTCTCTGGTGTCTGCGCGCGGTCCTTCCCTCGCGTGTGTTCTCTCGCGTCCGTGAGCCGCCAGGGCACGGCGTGGGTGTAAGAGAGAAATAATGGTCTGCTAGGAAATGTAACCAGCCGACGCTCACGCCCTCGTCGCGACGCCTCGAGAGACTTTACGGGCGGCGGCGGAGGGATCGAAGAAAAGCGGGCGAGAGACAAAACTGGATAAAAGGGGTTCGGGGGGTTGGACGAAGGAACGGGAAAACGGGGGTGCGAACCGGCAAAGAATACCTAACGCGAAACGTTGTACCGATATCTGCTCGGATAGACGCCGCACCGCACTGCACCGCACCGCACCGCACCGCACCGCTTCGCGTTCAGGGAACGTTTCTCCTCGCCGCGTCCCCGTTATTTCCCTGCGAATCGGAGGTGTCCGTCTGGTGAAATATTCCCTGCACCTTGGGCTTCCGTGGAAATTAAATTCCGCGGGAATTCGACTACCTGAGGAATACGGTAAACGATATTAAAAACTCCGCCCGTGCCGCACCGCTCCGCTCCGCTCCGTACAGACTGAGATCTCTCGGAGCTGTTTTGCCGGGCGCGAGTAGAAACCGAGGAGAGCAGACATCGATCTCCCCCGGCGGGAAAATCAACGGTGATCCTCTATCCCGACGTCTCGGACCGTCTCGGGACCAGAGCCAAGGAAAGTTCTTCTCGCGGAGCAAGGATCGCACGAATTCTGGCGGTCGTAGCGGAGAAGAGAAGAGAAGAGAAGAGCGGAGGAGAGGAGAGGAGAGCTCGAGAAAGCGAGAAACACGTAATACGGGCTCTCCTCTTTCGATGCTCGTCGCTGGCTCTCGTACTTGGAGCCCCGCTATTCGAGAGGCGTTTTACTCGTCGGCATACCTAACCTCTCTATATATCTCTATACCCGTCTCCTCCTTTCCTTATCCAGCCCGGCCGGCCGGCACCGCTCTCTCCGTTCCTCCTGCTCGAGATTTTTCTCGGCGATTAAAATTTATGCTCACTCGTGTTCCCGGTGCGTGCATATCGCGTTTCGTCTCGCGCGATGTTCGTTTTGCGCCGGGTTACGCACACGCCCAGCATCGCGCGGCTCTTTTTCTCCGCGTTACATGCCCGAGCCTAACAGAGTGTCTGACTACTCTCTACCCGCCTGCCAGCCAACGAGAGCAACGCCGCAAATAGAGAGAGAGAGAGAGAGAGAGAGAGAGAGAGAGAGAGAGAGAGAAAGGTACCTGAAATCACGGCAATATCCCGCGAATAGATCTTCCCTGACCTCCGACGTCCAACAGGAAACGGAATCACTCGGTGCTCCCACGGAGACGTCGCCGATGTCCGCGATCCCGTGACCGATTTTTCCAAGAGAAGCTCGGGCTTAGCGTAAGGAGCTTGCGTTATCGACGCTCAGGAAACCACAGAAGCTAAGCTCCGACCCCGAAAATCGCAGCGAGCTTCTTACGGGCTCCAGAAATTGCTATACTTTGTTACACAAGACCTCAGAAATGGCTCAAGCTTTAACCCTTGTTCCGGGGAACTTGCACAGTTAGATTCGGATATGTTCGAACTCTTTTGCACTAATTTGAAATAAAATTTAAATCGATGCATCACAGTAGCATATGTTGCGAATACTCGTCTGTGGAAGTTCGTCGAGACGACGATTCCCGATTGTTTCGACGTCGGTTCACCGAAAAAGCGACCATCTAGGGTGGCCTGCGTCTGGGACGAGTGGTTTCTGCCCAACCTGTCTAGCAATAAAGGGTAAACCGTAGAGCAATAGCTGGGGAGAATACCAGGATTTCCCGGGATCGGTCGGACGATCTGACACACGCCGATTTTTTTTTTTCGACGTTCCCGGAATCCAAAGGATCCCATTTGTCGACCGCGGATCGAGTCGCCCGCAGAACGGTCTGTCTCTCGAGGCAAAGGGACCGCCGATCACGACTCCCTTTTGTCGATTGCACGGATTGCGGCGGGAGCTGATGGCTATTGCCCCGAAACCAAATAAGATTGGCATTAAAAAGCGAAGGACGCGGTTATGTCGGATCCGGCCGGGTCGCTTCCACCCGGCAGAAATATTGATTTTTAATCTGGCCAGTTATACCGCACCTTTGTGACCCGGTGGCGAGAGGCGAGAAACGAATATTGCACCACGGCGACGGCCGAGGCATATCGAAAAATTTAAATCGAGCCGAACCGTGCGACAACCGACGAACGGGGAAATATCGGGACGCGGGAACTCGTACGAGTTCGAAACTGCGAAACGCGTCAGAAAAAAGACCTGCAACGAACAGAGAGACACATAGAGAGCCGCGAATGAAATACAATCGGTCCCCTTTCGGATTAAGGTAACTGTACCTCGGTACCGGAGCGGTACCGCTTCGAAAATTCCTGGCGGCCGAGAGTCGACTCGACTCGGCTCGGCTCTCCGGCTGCCGAGTCGATCGAGAGGATCGCGGCTGTGAAGAGGATAAACGAACAGTCGGCGGTTTCCTCGCGGAGAATAGTCTCGATCGGAAGGCGGGCGGCGGGATCGGTCGGAATTCTCTTCTCGTCCCGTTCTCTCTGGCGCGAGGCGGCTAGTGTCTCCGTCTCGTTCGCTCGCACGGCAAGAGCCATACTTCTCTCGGGCTCGGTCAATGAGAGAGTAGCCTACATTCGTTCGTGTGATCTTTTGCTCGCGCGAACGCAGGCTCGCTCGCACGCACTCGCAACCAACCAACCAGCTAGCCAGCTAGCCAGCCAGCCAGGTAAGCAAGCAGGGAAGCAAGCAGGGAAGCGAGCAGACAAGAGAGGCACGCACACACCTGGCCGTTTGAGGAACCGAGCGGTGTTGGTCGACCGTCGGTGGTGCACGCTCGGTCCGCGAGCATGGACGCGGGATCGCGCACCCGTAGGCGCGTACAAAAGGACACGAACTCACGAACGGGCACACGAACGGGCACACGTACGGCGTTCTCTGCCGTGAGAAGAGACAGCGGAGCGCACGCAAACACGTCGCAGCGAGCGAGCTGCGCGCGGCAGCACGCACCAGAGGGCCCGTGTGCTTGCTCCGTCTTGCTTTCTCTTTCCGGCGTTCCTACTGCCTGGCTGGCTGGCTGGATGGCTGGCTGGATGGCTGGCTGGATGGCTGGTTGCTTGGCTGGCTGGTCGACCGGCCGGCTAGGTCTTCGTCGCTCAACCGGCAGGGGGCAAGTTTCAGTCCGTCCTTGTCAGCTCGATAGGATGCTGCCAGGCTTCGTACGACCGGGGCCTGGACCTGGAGTAGTAGGCTGTACAGGTATGCACGCGGTGGGCTGGCCGGGCATTCCTGCGGCGTTGCCGCGTCTCTTACTCACCGTGGCCCCGTGGACTAAGAATAAGAGAGAGAAACGAGGAGATATAGCCAGCAGGGACGAAGCGAGAGAACCACCGACACCCGGGGCCGAGGGGAATGCCAGAGAAAGAGGGAACCCGACGGGAGGAACGAGTGTGGAACCGAGCAGCCGAGAGGCTCGAACCCACCGCAGCCTCCGAACGAGTCTTTCTGCCTTTTCGTGGAGGCAATCGAGTTTGCTCGGGAGAGGAAAGCCTGCCTGCCTCCCTGGCATCGCTCTCTCGACCTGCTCCCGAGACTTCTCCCGTGCTGCTTCTCTCTGCTCCTGCTACGGCTCCCGCTCTTACCGGATCGTTTCTCTCTCTCTCTCTCTCTCTCTCTCTCTCTCTCTCTCTCTCTCTCTCTATGTCTCTCGTTCTCCACAGACCCCTGACCAATACGCGTTTCCTTCGATTTCCTCTTCTCTCGTCCTCGCCCGGTTCTCTTCTCCTTCCGATCGCCTTTGGGAAACGTCTCCTCTTGCAGATATAGGAGGAATTGCCGGGTTGGTTCCGCGATCGCAAGAAATTGACGGGCGCAAACGTGATTCGCCGGACTTCTGTTCCCATTTTGCTGTACACACAGGCGGAGCACTTGGTCACACGGAATCGCATTAGACGATCCGCCAGTTTCGCCGGGGGTTTCGTTACGGTCCACGGTTAAAGGGAATTCGTGGAAAGGAAGGATTCGAGAGGGTGGAGGCGGCGCAGGGTAATCGAGCCCTAAGCGAGTCCACGTACCGAACGAACCGTAGCGGTTCGAATAGTAGCCTGCTCGCCGCTCCAGAAAGTAATCGAGTTTCGAGCGGCGTGTTATTGCGTTCGAACCCTCCGAGGAGAGGAGAGAGAGATATCGTGTTCAATGCGAAGAAGCCAAAGACACATATCCAGCAGGCGCTGCTCAACTCGGCGCGCGTCCTCCTGTCCGTTGGTAGAAATTGATTTTGCGCATCGAACCGATTCCGAGGTCCAAAGGGAACTCTCTCTTTCCTATTTCCCTTGCCCTCTCCTCCTCGTTCCCATTGGTCGGCTTTAAATTTTCAAACGTCCGAGTCGGAAGCGAGGATCGGGTCCGGGTTAGAAAACTGTTGGCTCGACAAATTCGCCTCGGCCGCGGAGAGTTTATCGTCGAGGAGGATCGGTGTTTACGAGTCCACCGGCAGATACGGTAATACGAGTAGTCTCTCTCTCCCTCGCTGGTCGGGATCCGGTCGAAGAATGAAATTCAGAGATATAACGGGAGAAGTCGAGGAGAGCGAGGCATGAGCCGAGATATCCAATAGGCGAGGGTAACGAGGAGCTCGGGTTTCGTGCAGGTCGAAGGAAACCGAGTTAGCCGTCTCTATTGCGCAGACACGGTCCACCGGGAACGCGTATCCTTGGGAAGTTCCATTAAACGCGTTACGTACAGAGGAAACTCCCGGGGGTGTGCATCGTGCAGGAACTTGCCAGCAGATTATTCACCAGCCAAGCAGTCTGAGAAGGGATCGAAACTAAGATAGAATAAGAGAGACATACGACTATAATCCGTCGAGAAAAAAAATCGTAAAACTATCTGGAGATAAGCGCGAAGCCGTTTCGGAGCGGGGGCGACTTCCGTGCGAGTTGGATTGCCGTTAAAATTTGATGAAATCGTTCCGCTCGGTTTTTATAAATGGTAACGGTGTCCGTGATGAAAATCTACGTGTAGAACGCGAGTGCGCCCTCGCTTCGGCTGCCGGTCTATATCGCGTCGCGCAACCACCAGGAGGAACACCGTTCATCTAGAAATCGGCTCACGTAGAGTAAACAGGCCCTGCTGAGTTTGCCGGTCAATTTCGGGGAGGCATCTTTCTCCCTCTATCTCGCTCCGTGTACCCCCACCTAACAGCGCCGACCCTAGCCTCCTTCCTTTCCTTTCCGTCCGGAGAACGCGCGTCGAAATGATCCCCTTTTAATGCCGCGGCACTAACTACCGGCACACCTCGAACGATCCCGCAATTCGGAAGATTGGCCCACATTACGAAATTATCGTTATTCCAGCGGCCCGGAGAGGGATGAAGGGGTTGGCGGAGACGGACGGACCCTTCTATCCCGGACCCTGGGGCGCCAGGGATCTTCTTTTCGGCATAAATATGGAAAACGTTCCGGATAGCTCGTCCGAGAAGACGATCACCGTAGGAACTCGGGGTTTAAAGCCAACCACTAGAGAGTGAGAGGGAGAGGGACATAGAGAGAGAGAGAGAGAGAGAGAGAGAGCCCCATTCTTCCCGTCGCTCGAATAAATCTCCGGCTCTCCTCTTGCGGTTATAGACCATGACACATCCGTCGTCCACGCGGTCCGATCGTTAAAAAGCGATCACGGAGACAACCTGTCCCGTGGAAGGAGCCCCGGCTGCTGAATCGACGATGCTAAAAAATCCGTGTACCGCCGTAAGTACGAGCCCTTTGGTCCCCTATCGGCGCGCGTTCGCGAACGATATCTCTATGTATTCTTTCTTCGTCTGTCTCGTTCGCCGTGAAATGATCGTAGAAGTGCGAGAGAGACTTCGGAGTCAGCTCCCTCGGAGTCAGCCACCGCCAAGAGAAATTCTCTCCAGGCGAGTTTTCTCGGGACGAGTAAATATTCGACAGAGTACAGATCGAGTTCTCGGCAAATATCGCCGCACTAGGCTACGAGAATACCGATTAAGTCGCGTACGTTCGAGGGTTCTATATAGTCTTGGCTAACATCGACCGAGTTTCCCTCGGCGGAGCTTGATTCCCTGCATCTTCGATGGAGCAGGGAGCACGCCGACCCTGCATATCGATGCATATCGATTCCTCCGCGCGAGCGAGCGCGCGCGAGTCCGCAAACACACGGAAACCCCGGGCTAATCTCTACGATACACAGCAATATCTCGGGATCATTGCGTTAGCAGCCGGAGGATAATCGCGTTTCTAAAACGCGCACCGATTCGGTGCACGAGGCCGAGGCCAATTCCGATCAAACAAGCAATAACAGTCCCCGAGAGCAATATTTAACGATCGTCGCGCGGTTCTAACTTCGAGATTCGAGCCGCCGAACCCTCGACACGCCGCGCCGTACCACCGTTTCCATAAAATAGCCGTGTCGTGAAACAAGTTGAAATTAGGTCTGCTCGTGCGCCCCTACTCGATTGAGATACGCTGCGCCGGGCACGATAACGTTGTATCTGATCGCATCTGTTAAATAAACAGCGCACAGTCGACACTCTCTCGGAAGAACGTGTCGGGCGTCAACAAAATACGAGAAACATTAGATGAATTTAGTGTTTCTTATTATAGAAATTGTAGAATCGAGTTCTACAACCTCTAAAACCATCCAGCGTGTAATTGATAATGTATAATTAACTATGAATTCTGCCCAGCCTTTTACGACTCTGGCCCACTGCGTAACGAACGGTAAACCCGTTCGCACAACGCTAATTAAGTTATTTACGGCGGATCCAGCGGTATCGAGTAAATCTATTGGGGCTCGTCTCGGATCGGCTGGAAAAAATAGGGGACGTATCTCGGAAGCGTAGGAACTAGTTCTCTCGGCGAGGCTAGCAATTACGTCGCCCGCGGAACAACTGGAAACGCTGCCGCGCGCAGAGAGCCCCGTCTATCCTGAGAGACTTTCCAAGCGGAATAGTCCCGGGGTACGTCTGGTTGCGCGCGTACGACTTAATCGATGCATCTGGCTAAGTATACAGAAGGAAGTTGCAATCGCATCGGTGTATCGTGTCCCGAGGTGTCGTCCGGGACTATCATCTCGGTTGATGATCCCTGGATAGAGAGCGTGGCTCAACCTGTACAGCTCGATCCAACGCGAGCACCGTCGGCTATCCTCCCGATCTACCGGAAGTGTCTCGCCAACGTCTATAATTGGCGCGGCGAGAGCACAGTGGTCTGCTGGGACCGCGTCGAACCTGGCCCTCTTTGATTTCAACGAAATATGTCCGGATGATTGATCCGTATCTGCGGTAATTATAGACGGAGACTCGTGGAGCTAAATTTTATTAAAATCATCGAGGTCGTGTCCGAGCCTTGATAAGTACAATTTGCTCTGTGGAGCGCTGTTCTGGCTCCGTAGAAGCGTCGAGGGCAGCTAAGCCACGCCCACCGAAGGCAAGCCCCACCCACTCTCCACGGGAAGAACAAGTAGACACGCTTCGCTACTGTCATGGGACTAAGCACACGTTTACGACGGAGTTCTAGAATAAGACGGCAAGCGAGCCAAGTTTCGGCGGCCCGATTTTGAATGAAGCTGTAGGATGAAAGAAGAGGATGGAGGGTTTACCTTGTTCGGCGTGGGTCCCTCGCGGGCAGATCAGCAACAGCAACAACGGCAGAAGGTGGGCAGCGGAAGCAGCAGCCGCGGCGCAGGTGGCTAGAAGGCCTGCTACGCCCGCCATATTGAAGGGGGCCATTCTTATCGCAGCCCCACCGTGGGGCCGCCGGTCCTCTCACGATCTGTGCGAGGCTGCAGCACCGGCAGCGTCGTCACTCTCTCCTCCTCATGCCTCCTCCACGGTTCGTCTGCTCTTTCCGCACGTCACGCGACGACGACGACGCGCAACCACCCTCGTCGCTTCCCGACTCCTCCAGCTTCAACGCTACCACCGCCTCCTCCTCCTCCTGCCACGTCCTCTTCCTCCTGCTCCTGCTCCAGGTCGCGAGACCCTTCCGGAAGCGCCGGAGACCCAACGGCGCTTTTCTTGCCCCCTAGAATAGTTGCCTGGCTCTCTGCTTTCCTCTCACTCTGTTCCTCTCCTCGACGGCAAACCTGGCCAACCCTCTCTCTTTCTCTTGCTTGTCGTTCTACGAGTCCTCGGGTCTAGGCAGGGTGGAGGAGACGGATCGCAGTGGACGGAGAACACACTCTGTTTTTATCCTCCGGTCGTAGAAAACGATCTCGTTTACCGATCGACCTTATGCCATTTAACATCGATTAGGCCAGCGTTTCGCCCACAAAAAAAAAGAGGTTCGTTGTCTGTCAAGGACGAGTGATTAGGCTCCGGTTCTCTTCGTTTTGCATCGACTCTCGGGGGAGGGAGGCCGACGCGTCGCTGTAACCGGAAACAGTCGGGCGCCGACGATGCACACACACACAAGCCTGTCGGAAACAAGTTCGATTTTTCCCCCGACGTTTCACCTACAAAGGGTTGCTGCTTCTCCCTTAATGACGAGCCGAGATTCGTCGCATTTCCTCCCTCTCTCTCTCTCTCTCTCTCTTTTCACTCTTTCAACAGGGGGGTGCTGCCACTGCCGTTGCCTCCCGCGCCTCCGTCGAAGCCTGAATTTCTCGCAGACGCGCGACTCCACCGGCTGCCTCGTCTGAAAGAAACAAAGATGAACCGCATTAATTAAAATCCGCGAAATATCCTTCCCCATTCGATGGTTCCCACACCATTTCGCCACCCCACCCGACAGCCCGCGCACGGGTTGCCAGCCGAATAGACCGGCGACTCGCTATTTCCATCCCCTTTCGCGCGCACGGATTACCGACCCGCCTCTAATGACATCCCTAAATGGAAACAACGGCGAGGTCGTTTTTTAGCTCGTGTTTCGCGACTCGATCGGTATACGCGTTCGAACCAACCGAAAACCAGCAGCGGTTTCGTGTTTGCGTGTATATGTGTGTTCACCAATCTAAACCCCCTGCGCGAGAACCAGCCCGCGTACACGCGACCCTTTGTCTTGAACTTTGGACGCATTAAATGGTCCGAGTGTGCGCGCTCTCTCTCTCTCTCTCTCTCTCTCTCTCTCTCTCTCTCTCTCTCTCTCTCTCTCTCTCTCTCTCTCTATCGCGGTTCCCCGAAACTTTCGGGATTTATGAAGCGTGCCCGGCGAACGGCCACCGCGATTCCCCACTTTTTCCCGGAGACAATACGAGCCGGGAAAACGGGGGGAGAAAAGTTGCGAGCGGGCAAGAACGTTACCGTGGAGAACCTACTTCGAGCGGCTATTTATTTATATCCGCGGGAAAGGAGTTTGCTCTTTGCTCACCCCGTTCTTCACCGGGCTCGGTCTCTCTCCCTCGGCGAATTTCTGTACGCGGAAGATAAGGGTGCGCAGCTGTTTACGAATGAAAGCCGGCAAATATAAATATAACCGTCGGCGAACAAGGTTTCATAATTCCGGGGCTCTGAATGCCGCGCGGGAATCCATCGTCGAGGAACTTTCGCTCGCGAAGGTTAAGAAGGACACGGGCTGCTCCCGCGGCTGTACGGCGCGCGTCCAGCAGCGGTTCCGATCAAGTTAAACCGGCAGCCGAATGGGAAACTTTGAAGACGCCTTTGCGCGGCTTTTGCCGAGTGGTTTACTTTCATCGGGCCGCCACCAACCAAGTCCTCTACTCTCTCCCTCTTTCTCTTTCTTTCCCCACGCCACCCTCGCCTCGGTCCGCGGCGAATAAACTCGAATAAACTCGAATAAACTCGTGCCCCTCGTGCCGGGACCTCGTACACCGAGATTCATCGAGTGGAAACGAGCTTCTTTTGTGGCGAGAACGCGAACGGTCGTTCTCGTCCACCCTACCTCCTCCCCGTAACGGCCCACAGCACAATCGAACGTTTCCGTCGCGCCGAACCGAGCCGAGCCGCGCGCGGTTCATGAAAATCAACCGGCGAATATTGGCTCGGATCTCGGTCGACTGGCTGCTGCCCGGCCGTTAACCACCGCCGCTATCCACGACCGTTTGGCACCTGTACTGTTAAACCCGATGACTCGGCAGGCATCATTGTTTCTCCGGATATTCCTCGGAGCGTGCCAAATGACGCACTGCGAGGCAGATGGACGGCCCCCGACCCTCTCCGCTCCGCACTCTGCGTGCTCGCCGATCGTAAACGGACGAGAGAACCTCTCTGCGTCTTCGCTCCACCGGTTCTTTCGGACTTTCAACGCTGCCGATCGCTTCCGCGCGTCACTCGATGCGTATCGATCATTCCGGCAGCTCGCCCTTTCACGATCCTTGCCGATGGTTAACCCTCGCCCACAGGACCCGGTCCGGCATGACCCTAAACGAAACGGTTGCGCGTGTTCTCTGGCCCTTGTTATCGCTCGAGGTTTATTTGTACTACTTGTATGTCCAATTAAAAAAAAAAACAATCTGAAGCTTCAGCGATTGTTTGACCTACTAATTTTTGTGATGAGTGCATAAAGTCCGCAGTCAAATAATCGATGATATCACGTTGATCGATTTAATGTTGCTGCTCGAATCAACAGGATCAAAGCATATTCCTAAAAGTACGAATAATGGAACGTTTTCAACGCAGGCGGTTAATAATCCCACCGGCGGAAAGTTTAATAAACTGCACGAGCCGCACGAGAACAGTACAATGGCTTCCGCAGGGTCGACAGGATTACGTCGTTCGCCTTTCTCACGGTGCGACGTCGATTATTTCGGTCTAAGGCAGAAATCGAGAGTGTGGTAGGAAAATTTTCGCGCAGGTGTAGGAGAAGGAGCAAAGGAAAGAGTGCGCGAAACAAAAGCGCGACACGGATACGTGGCCGAGACTAATTCCAAGTTCAAGGTCGACTCGTATCACACACGAGGCATGCATCTAAGCTCGGCGAGATAGTCGCTCGACCAGTCATCTAGCCCGAGTCTAAAAGGGGGAAATGCCGAAAGCGAGAAGAAAGGGAGGAGGAAGAGAGAGGAAGAGAGAGAGAGAGAGAGAGAGAGAGAGACAGAGAGAGAGACCGAACGCAACTTTGGGGATCGTTGGCGCGGTGGAAGGGATGCTAGGTGGTGGGATGGGATGAGGAGCAAGGGGTTTTAGGATCAATACCATGCGTTTATCCGTCTCTCTTCCTCTCTCTCGCTCTGTTCCTTCTCGGGCATACATAGAACCGCGAGACAGAGCGCGCGAGGAAGAGAGACCGTGAACACGGGACGAAGAGAGGGTCGAACAGCGAGAGAGAGAGAGTAAGAGGGAGAGAGCATCCATCGTCTTCTTTCGACCAAGCTTTTGGTCGATCTCTTTTGCTCCGGTAGGCCGCAGGGTCTGGTCGACGTCTCGCCATTCTTCGACGAAAAGAGACGAACAAGGGATAAGAGAAGGGAAGACGAGGCGCAGAGAGAGGATGGGAATAGAAGAACAGATGGGTAGGGAAGGGAAGAGATAGAGGGCTTCGTGTACGAGAGGTGAAGGGTTCGAAGACGAGGAGGGGAGGGCTGGGCAGAGGGCTGAAGGAAGCACGAAATTCTAGAGTACCAAAATATAGTAGAGTGGAAAGGTGGATCGAGGGAGAAAGGGGTGGAAGGCGCGCTTTAGGAGTTCTTCTAAAGCGGGCAAAGACCTTCCTCTCCTTCCCTCGCGTTCTCCTGCTCTAGCCAGACCAGCCAAGATGCATCCGCGAAATTGCAGACTTCAGTGAAATGCTGCCGGTCGGCGTGCAGCGCCTCCTAGGTCTATGGTGCTTGCCTTCTTCCGTTGCCATTGCTCACGAGTGGTCTCGTAAAAAATTTAAGATGTCCTCCTCCCCCTCCATCCCCGCCCACCCCCTTCCGCCTGCCGGCGAGCTTCTTCGTCTCCCTCCAGCCACCCCCGAAACCGTACTCTCCCACTCTCTCTTTCTCCCTAGTTCTCCGCCCTTCTTTTCTCGCTCTCGTCCTTCTCTCTCTTCTCCTCCGCTTTCTCATCCTCCAGTGACTCGACCGGTCTAGAAATCCGTAGTGCCTCTTTTCACCAGGCCTCTCTCTTTCAACTTTTTGACAAGACCCGGTAGCAATTGCCGAAAACAGCCTCGCGTCTCGAGAGAAGGAGAGAGAGAGAGAAAAAAAGACGAAAAGAAGAGAGCTCGAGGAGCCTGACAGGGGGTGGGACCCACCCCCTGGGTATCTAGCCTCCTTTGATAAGCCACGATTTCCCATTTTTTCCCTCATTTTTCACCGCCTACACCCCCCCCCCCCCCCCCCCCCCCCCCCTTCGTCGCCACCCGGTTACTTTTGCTTCCTTCGGAGCAGATGTAAACACGATGAGGATCGTCTGGAAGCGGGTCGCCCACTCAGAAGGTGGTTGGCCACCTTCTTCAGCGTGCAAAGGCCTCGTTCTTTTTCCATTCTCTTCCGGCGTAGACTTTCTTTCCCAAGTACCTGCTTACGATGGATCCCGCCAAATTGCAGATTTCGGCAACGGGTAGGAGCGGGCCGAAGCGGCCGCGAGGAGAGGACCGGCCTCGAGAGGCTCGTGAAAATTTTAAGCCGTCTCTAATAGTACTCGAACAGGTGCAACCGAGGCTACACAACGTTCGCCACCGCGGCTGCCTCTAACGAGCACTACTTCTTCTTCCCGTCCACAGGGCGAGAGCATTATAAAACGTCCTTTGAACCTTGCCAGGCCCGAGCCGAGATATAACTCCGATATTTAAAATTTTAATACAACCCGAAAACCTCGTCGTTCGTTCCTCGTTCCGTGCCACGAGAACATTCCCGGCCGGCAACCGTTCGCTCCACGAGAGAGCGCCATGCTACCATCGTGGCGCTCCGTCGTAAAATACAACGCGAATATTTTAACATTTCGATCCCGATCGTAAATCAGGCGGCGGGTTTGTTTTCGTTTTCCTTCGAGAAAATTAAATTCTCCCCTCCACCGGCTCGGGACTCTGCTCGTTTCTCACCATCCGCGACGATCCTCCTCCGAGAACGCCGACACGTGGAAAACTCACCCCTTTTCATTCCTCCCCACCCCCTTTTTACCGCCGGTGTTCCGTCCCTGACGATGTGCACGTTGGTTCGCCGCGACATTACGGATTCTCTCGATGCGTCCCGAGCTTTTTCCTCCGCGTGAAGCTTCTTCTTCTTCTTCCTCTTCTTTCGTTTCTCGCCTCGCGCCATTGCCTTCCGTGACCGCCTCGGGACAAATTCTATTTCCGGTTGAATTTAAGACCCTCCGGAATATACGGATTTATTTCACGGTTGCGCTCCGCTCGCTCGCTAGAAAACGAGAGGGACGAACCGACAGAGAAAAAAAACAGCCGAAGCAGGAGAACAGGGGTGTGGGTGGGTGGAAGCATGGCAGAGGGTGGAGGTTTTTACTCCGGATCCGAGGAGGCTCGTAAACGTAACAAAGGGAAGACGTACACTCCGGAGACGAGGAAGAAAAAATATATAGAGCGAGACTGGAGGGTAGAGGACCGGGTAGAAGAGCTGCTGCCGAGGGGGCCGGGGCCGGAAAGTTCCCCGAAATTATTATACCTCGGACGATCGCCACTCTCGACGAGGACGCTCACTTTTATTTTCCCGAAACTCTCCGGGCGCCGCGTCGCCTCTCTTCTCGTCCCAGCCCCGTACTTTTCTCCGCTCGAATCCCTTTCTTTGTCTATCGGGGCTCGATGTCGCGAGACACGGACCGCAAAAGACGTCTGCGGGACAAATTCTCTTTCCGATGAACCCGAGGCGATCGCCAACGGAAGCGGAATAACCACCGCGAACCGAACAAACTGCTACACTGTGAAGTATTTCTACCTAAACGCTGGCGAAAAGTCGGTCCGAGAAATGTTGTCCGAACGTTAAAAGTTATAGAAAACAATATTCCAATGCATTTCTTTCGTTTCAAAAATCTTGAAAAATAAACAAGGTCTTGTACCATTATTTTCTCGCAAGTGACATTCGCGGGACCAGCTACGTTTCCAATGAATTCTCAACCGCAATAACCATGAAGAACGAGGGAATCCGTGCTCGGATTTACGAGGTGAATTAACCGGATCCCTGTTTTGAGATAGAAACGATTCGCGGGAGATCGTAAGACTGTGCAAAAAATAAACACGGTTTCAAACTATTTTTAGCGGCTCGTAATAAAGTCGAGAGACCACTGCGCGATAATCCCGGATGTCAAATGCGCGTCGTCGGGTTAAAAAACGCGTCTAGCATTTTCCCAGAATTCTGTCAGCCGACCCCGTCGCGTCGTGTTCCGGCAGGCTTGGCGGATTTAAAAAACAGCCCTTTGAATTTCGAACGTTCTCCCGCCCTTTCGCTCCTGAGCTCGCCAAGGAGAGGAGCGAGTTGGAGAGGACGCGGGAATAATAGAATTTTTTCGACGTCTCGACGCGAGTGTACCGCGCGATACGCGCCCCGTCGGTTTTAGCGTATAAACGCGCGACGCTTCTAATTAAAAACAATAACGTCGGGACCGTGCGACGCCGCGCATCGGTATTTTCGTTTCCCTCGCGAAAACACGTCCGCGCCCCCGACCCTGGCAATCGAACGTTACGAAAACACGCGTGTACGTGTGCGCGCCTGTACACAGAAGGGGTGGGACGATAGCTAGGCGACCAGCTCTCGATGGCTCTCGAAAACACGGCCTTTCAACCTCGTTCGACTGTCGTTTCGATTAACGAAGCCCGTAAATCACTCGCGCGTCGCCTACAATATTTGTAACGTTTATCCTGTTTACGCGGTGCACGCGTGTCCAGCTCTCCGGGATCCGGCTAGCCGGTTGATCCCGGAACAAACATTTGCACGACCGGTGTCCTAAAATACGTGGACACACGCCCAGCGTGCTCGAGAGAGAAAGAGAGCAGGCGATACCTCTCGAACAAAAATAAATCAAAACTCTCTCGAATGATATTTTTCTCGATCCAATTCCACGGGTTTCGTGTGTCTCGCAGGATAACGGAGTCGCGTTTTATAGCGTCCGGTGTACTGCCGCGAGTTACGATGTTGTTTCAAGGCGCGGAGCACAATTCCTAATGGCTCGCTTCCTCCCAATCGACGATCGAGACCCGCGAAAACGACCGGCCACTAACTCGCACAGGATGGAGCAATAACGTATCCGGTAAATTGTGCACCAGCGCAGTGGAAAGCGAATTATTCGGTAAACAATCGTTATCGGTCCACCCTGTACGTCCCACAAGCTTGCCTAAATTACGCCAAGTCGCTTAAATTGAGTTTTCCATTGGCACGCAGCGTAGGGTGTTCGACAAGCAAAGAATCCGAGTGCGAGCCGAACAATGGCCGATTTTTGGTGGGCACGCGGAAAGGAACGGCGCATAACAATGACATAACGTGTCCCCGACGCTTTCTATCTGAGCAAGAAGGAGTGAAAATTCTTCCCATGAAACGCAGCCGTGACGTTTTATTCGCGCAATAATTCCGCGTTATCCGAGGTCGCGGCGCGCACCTTTCCTCTCTTCGGCAGCGGTGGTAGTCTGGAAGTAGAGGCTCGCTATCGATGCAGAGAACCGCGACGATTTCGCAACCGACCGCGCGCAGAACACGCGCCCGTTTCCAAGCGAGTGAAAGTAAGTCGCGGCGGGCTGCGCGGTCCGCGAGCCTCGAGCCTCGGAGAGACCCGAAGGATCGATCTCCGCCTTCGAGCTTAATTAAGAACGTACGAGTCATTAGAGCCGGCCGAGCGTTATATCGAGACCGCGCGCGATAATTATAAGTTCGAACACTGTACGCAAATCGCGGTAAGCGTAAACGAATAATTAACCAACGCGGTATCTCTTTTGTCTCGCTTTCACTGGACCGGGCTCGGCCGTCGCGAACGAACGGCGGCAACGCGCCCCTTCACACGGGAAATTAACGCTCGATTTCCGGTTCCCTTGCCTACAGCCTGTTTTCGATTTTCTGACCGTCGATTACGAGAGCATCGCGCTAATGATCGGTGTGCGAGAACGGAATGAAGCTGTAACACACCGATCCTCATCCACGCAAGGGAAGCGAACGTTTAGCAGCCCGCACCGAGAGCAAAACAACCAAACCAGATATCCACGTTCCTCTATAATCACCGACTCGCTTCCGCAATAACGGCCCCGGTCTCTAAACGTATTTTTCTCGCGCCTCGCAGAAGCCCCCCCCCCCCCCTTCGATCCAGCTCCTCGAAATCTCTACACCCCCGACCATAAGCCGCGGGACAGCGTTCGTAAGAAAAAGCTAAAGTTCCCCACTCGCTTCCGGGTATAAGCTGTGGCCACGAGGAACGCTTCTGGTTTCTAAACTTGCAGAATTATTGAGCACTGTTTCCGATACTTTAGAAAAATCGCAAGGGTTGGTTGGGTTGGTTCGTTTGGTTCGCGATAGTAACGAGCCCTCTCTAACATTGTGACTCATGGAAATCCACATTTTCAAAAGGATCTGTAAAACGGATTTAGTTTACGTCGAGGTACCGAGCATAGCTTTCAGAGTATTTTCGAAAAATCGTGGTAAGTGTTTCGGTATTTATGGGCAGTGTTGCAGCCGCGGGGGGGAGAAAAGGTAAAAAACGAGCTCGAGACGGAAAGAAAGCGAAATTCCAGGCTTGCTATCGGGTATTGTCCGGTACGCGAGTCGCGGGTCCGATGATAAAGCTAATGGCATCCTTCTCCGCCCCCGTCAAGTCCATCAGTGATCAGTCACGCGATCCCGAGGAGCCTCGTGGCTCCTGGCTGTCCCGTTCGGTTCGGTTCTGTTCGTTTTCTGTGCTCGGTAGCGAGAGCAGAGAGGAGTCGAGTGGAGAGAAGGGTAGAGGAGAGTAGAGGAGAGTAGAGAAGAGAGAGAGAGAAAGAGAGAGAAAGAGGAGAGCGGTGCCCGCGTTCGCTCTTGTGCTCGGTGCAACGGAACAAGCCGTTATCGGGTTTTCGCCACTGCGCCAGGTGACCGAACGATGTGGAAAAAGAAGAGAGCAGCGTCCCGAAGAGGGAAGAAGCGAAAGGAGCAGGAGGAGAAGGAGGGAAAGAGCGAAAGAAACAGCAGAAGAAGGGAGAAGAGAGCGAGCAGAAGGAAGAGCGTACCGCTGCAGGTGATAGGCTAATGGTAATCCGCGTTCCTCTCCTTATCCGGCAGCGGTGACAAACGTCTTGTACGGCCGATCGCATGCGTCAAAATAGTTCGACCATTAGTGGTCTCCGGCGTGGTTTCTCCGGGTATCGGGGATCGTCGCGTATGCCGGAAAACGAGGAAAACAGGGGAAAATAGGGAAGAGGGAGCGTGGGACTGGTTTGTTGTAGCGGGGCCGTCTCGTAATTTATACGGCTCTAATCTGGACGATAAGCTGCTCGTCGTTCGCGCCTCGGGGCTCCGTTAAATGCCAGGAACGCGTTTTTCCGTTCGAGTCGGGTCGAACGCGTCGAGAGGGAGAGCGGGGGAAGAAAGTACGAGTGCGTGGGCGATATACTCGTGTCTTTTGCGGCAATAACGCTCCGGTCTCGAGAGTCTCGCGTGCCTCGTAACTTTCGGTGCGGCGGCGCGAGGCCTGGTAGCCCTATATTTCACGGAGGGTTGCTGCCCAAACTTCTTCGGCCCTCTCCCCATCCCCATCCCCTCCGGTTCTAGCACCGCGTCCCAACCCCCGCACTATTCCTTCGAGAAATTCTCGTTTCTTTCGGGTGTGGGCACACGCTCCGACTCGAGAGAGGGCCATATGGCTCTCGTTTCCTCTCGGCCGAGTTATCTTCTTCCTCGGTCTTTTTCTCGCCCGCGGCATCCACCTCGCGGATCTTCTTTTGCTCTATATTTGGAACCGAGGCGGATAACTTCCTCGAATACCGCGCTGGCCCGCCGACGGACCACCCTGAGCAGTTCGCAGCACGTCGTTACCGCTGTTTATTGCCGGTCGGATGTTTTTTTAACGACTAACATTAATAATGCGCGATCCGGCGCCCGGCTAACCCCTCGCCCACCACCTCCAAGCCGAGTTCCCCCCGTTCCACCGTTCGCCGGGAGATCGAATTTTAATCCTCTTAGAATCTTAAACGGCCCGCGCCCCCGTCCGCGCGCGCGATTCGAATTTATAACAGTGTAATAACTTACGAAGCTTACCGCGTATCTTTCCTCGGCTCGTTTCCTACCCCGTCATCGAGATGCAAATCGAGCCGATCAATTTTTCTTACTCGGACCCCGAGACGATCGAGGCCGCCTACCACTGCGCTATTTCCGCCGTCAATCGCACCCATTAACCCTTCTATTGTGCACCGCTAATTGCTGCATTTACGTCGCCTCCGCGAAACTGCGGCCCGAGTAATTGCAAAGTTTGTCAATCTCCGCGTCGCAATTCGTGGACATAAGGCTTGGATAAGATCTAGTTAACCCTTGTTCTCTACGACGTTCAATCGCATTTGTACTGGACCGGCTGCTGGGAGTTTCGCCATATTTTTGCGACACAACAAAATCGAAATCTTATATAAACTTTGTCATCTAAGATCGAGAAGTAATGTAGCCACTAAAAGACATATTGTACCAAGTTTCAATCATACATAGTCTGCGAGCAGAATGGCCAACTAAAAAATCGGGATAAAATCTGTAACGTGTATCTCGAAGATGTATCTACGTGTCGAATGCTTTTCACAACGTTCGCATGCAAATAAGTAGGGGAAAATGGACCAAGAGAATCGATCATCCGATTTTTCCCTGTATATCTGGAGACGTACGATTCAAGCTTGGTTCAATCAAAGTTCTATTCGGTTCAGGAGTCTTCCTGACCCCCTTATCTATCCTTTGTCGAGGCTAAGTAATTTCGTGGAAGCTCGCCGGATCATCCCGCCATAGTTCCGAGCGCGGGCGACACGTTGCGAAAATTGAATTCCGTCCGCGAGATTCCGAGACTTTGTAATCCGACGTCTCGTCGATAAAGCGGGGCCGTCCCAGGCTTTTTAATTACCGAGAATATTAATGTTTAAAGTTAAATTGCGTCTAACGAAGGACGAGGGGGGTAGAAGAGTGTTTCAGGGGTCGTCTCCTTGTCTCTACCCCTTGAGTCGACGACAACGACGACGACGACGACCAGGATGACGACGCGTACGCTTACTTTATCCAATAAATACAGGCAAACGAAAGTTCTCGACTGGAAAGTTTGAAGCTTTTGTCGGTCTCGTCTCTCTCTCCAGGCCGGAGTTCCTCGAAACGAAATTATTTCTCAAAGGACCCCGTTTACTGTTTTCCATCCCCCTCTCTCGAGCATTATCAGGCTTGTCTGGCGTAACGGTCGGGGCACAATGCGTATCCTCTCCAAATTATTTCTTCTTCCCGTGGAAACGATCAAATTTGTCGCCCACATCCCCGCCCGCCCCGTCTTCCTTTCTTTTGTCGCTGAAAACTGCTGGAACAGGAGCTCGCGGCAGGAAACGATTCGTCGTGGAATTCTAGTCGTCGCTTCCGGATTATCTTTCTCCCTCTCTTCGTCTCTCTTTCGCTCTGTTTCGCTCTCTTTCTCATTCCAGCCACCCTGTTTCTTTTTTCAGTTGCTGGCGGCAGAAGGCTCGTGCGTGGATATACGCTCGACTCCCACGGCCGTTTCGCCCCGCATTTTTGCGCAGATCAGACAACCGACCGGCGTTCCGACGTTAGGGTAGCATCATCCCGTGACATATGGAGGGTCCCTGAACGTCGTGTTTTCCCCGGATCCCTCGGGGATTCGGGATGTATCTCGCTGACCGACCAGATACACAACTTTGCTCCCGTTTTCTACGACAAGGGCTCGACCTTCCACTCCTCCAGACTGCCCGGATATATTCTTCCCCGATGTTTTTTCTTTCCCTCTTTCTCTCTCTCTCTCTCTTTCTCTTGGAGAAGATCGACGACGAACCTAGGTAGCGCGGCCCAGACGAAAGAGAATTATGAAAAGACCGGAGGGATTTGTCCGAGGGAGAATCGGGGATCGTCCGGATAATCTCTGTTTCCTTAAACTCGAGCGACGAACGTCTGGACTCGGGGACAAGGCCGCGGAGACCTCGCTCGAAAATTCCACCGGCACGGAGCGAAAACCGGAATATTTCCCGGTTGTGCCGGATGAATTTTCCGCGCGATAAATCCCCGCCATTGACAAAGGGACCGGACCAGTTCGAATCGTTGAATTTTAATACGGCCGCCGGCGGTGTACGGCCGATGCAAATTCCCGCTCGGTAGTCCGGTTGCCCGATAAAAATTCATTTCGAATACCACCGAAATCCCCGATCCGAGTTGCGGACCCGGTCGCGGTACCTACCATCAGCTCGGTCGAATATGCACCGCGAAATTGCACCAAGCCCGCGAGAAACAAAAGACCGGGCATCGGTTAATGACGGTGGCCAGCGATTTTTTCCTGGGAATAAACGACTGACAACTGGAAACTGGCTGTCTTAATCGCTCTGAACACCGTAAACTGGACTGGCGTCTACGTTCTCCCTAAAAATCTAACTTCGGAGATAATTTAATTGTTAAATTTTATCATTACAAACATGGTTCTATGGCACCTCAGATTCAGCGCTGAACCGCAGACAGTTTAATTGATATCCGCTGTATTTATAGAGTTCCAGAAGTCAAACGTTTAGAAATTCAATTATTGAAGTCTTCGGATCGGCAATCGAGGAATGAATCTTTTTAAAAAGTTTCGTTCGCAAGCATCTGCGCTCAACTTCACCGGAGAGCATAAACTTCGCGGGTCAAGGGTTTTCAGAGATTCATTCGAATGCAGCTTCAGATTTATCTGTACGGGGAGCAACAGACGGCGCATTTGGTCGATGATTCGTAACGATTCCCTCCCTTTCTGTGGCCGGAGAAAAAAAAATATACGGGCTGGCCAATCTCCTCGATGAGAGCAACGAGATCGCGGGGATGACGTTTCCCGCAAACGACACCCAAGTGTCCACGGAACGGAACAGAACGGAATGGAACGGTGGAGGGAACGCGGAGATTGGTGAGTCGTAAAGGGGGTCCCACGGACGATCGGTGCGTCAGGCTGATCCCAGAGGAAGCAAAGGCAGCATGGGGTTTCCGCCCGCAGCCCCATACCCGGCCGGGCTCGGCCACCGATCCACAATGGGGGAATCGTTCCATTAACGAGCCACCGTTCATTAGCCGTGCACTCGCTCCGACGATGCTCGCGTCGAGGTCAAGTTGGCCTGGCGATTCTCTACGTGGCTCCGCACCTGACGTCCTCTCCGAGATTCTGCCTCGTGTTCTCTGAATTCACGCGAATGAACCTTCCAGACAGTTACCTACCCCTAATCGCGATGATTTTTATCGATTTTTATTATGTATTTGTTTTACGCCGCATCAACTGCCACGGTCATTAGCGACGTGAACTACAGTTTTATTAAAGTGGGTTCCGAGCCACTTCGGGCACCACAGTTTTTGATATCACGTGGGATATTTTCCAATGAAAAGACTGCATTGGAAATATTTCCAACCGCTGCGAGCCCTCGATGATATTTGTATATGTCATACGAAAAACTTCACTTGTAATTATTATGAGCACATTTTTGATTTTCGTATGAATTACTAGCACGGAGTCGGCATAATTTCTTCCAACTCCGACTCCGACGCACGAACATGTTCACCCGGACGGACGGTAGGAAAACCGCGGGCACCGACTGTCTTCTGAATTTCTGCGTTTCACCGGCGCATTCTTCGAACGACCGTGAAAGCTAACGACACGCGTTTCCGGCGTCGAAGGAACGAAACGAGAGGGGGGCACCTACGCGAGAGAGCGAGTGGCGCAGAGCGTCGAACGGGGTTCGTTCGCGTGCAACCAGTTTCTGCGAGCTCGGCTCCGGCTCGGTTCTTGGCTCTCGGCTTGGCAATTCCCTCGGAAAGGAGACGACCGAGAACTTGCTGCGAGCTTCGGTGACAACATTATTGCCGGCTGGCATTGGGAGAGTCCGTAAGCGAGCGAGCGAGCACAGAGAGTCCCATTTTGATGGACACCGTGGCTCGTCGCGACTAACGACGTTGCCAACTCTGCCGGTCGACCTTCGCCAAGAAGGCGTTCGCTCGGAACTGATATTCTTCCTTTTTTACCGTCCATCTGGAATCGTCGGCGATCCGGATAGCCATCTCTCTGTCGTCGGGAACGATCGCTCGATCGAGGGACCGACTTCCGGTGTGTCTGCGCGATCGTACCCGCCGCAGAGCGGTGTGCTCGCCTCTCGAGGATCAATGAACCCGCTCGCGACCGCGATTCCAGCGCGCCGCGCGAACCGTGGAAAATTGAGAGAAGAACCGGAGAGAAAGAGAGAGGATGGGAAATAGCAACCGAGGAAAAGGAAAAGAACAAGAGAGAAAAAACCACCGCGAGCTGGAACTCTTGGCAGACGAGTTTTCTCGCGACACCACGCAACGCTGGATGTTTCTGGGTCGAGTATTATGAGAATACAGGCAAGACTTCGTCAGGCCGAAGGACAAAAGCCGCTCGGGCTCTGTGGTGGCAGAGCGGTGCAGAGCGGTGGTGCGCGCGAACAGATGATTAATCCTCCGGGAATGAGAAAGAGGGACGAACGACGACGACTACGAGGCTCTCCTCCGCTCACGAGAATACACGTCCGCGGAGCGCGATCGTAGTGGGATCTCGCGTGCCGGTGGCTTTCGAAGGCCTTTCTGTTTTCAATTAAACCAGCCGAGGACCGGCCGCGACCAGTTATCCGGCTATCCGGGGCTATCCAGCTTGGCCAGCCGGCGCGCGCTGCGGAAGACTTTCACCTCGGCTAGATAAGGCTCCATTACAGGCAGGATCGCGGCGTCGATCACGACCAGATGGAGCCGAAACTTTCACTCGTCATCGATTCGCTTCTTCACCGAAGAAGACAACAACGACGACGAACACGAAGATGAAGAAGAAGACGTCAAAAGACTTAGCTGCCGCCGAGTTCGAGCCGAGAGCCGACTCGTATCTGGACTCTCTCGGAGTAATGGGTTCTTTTATTGCGCCCGCACCGAACACGGCTACTCGGGCTGCGCCGAGGAACATTGCCGACTAACAATCGTTATTCGAGTCGAGTCCACGCCGATTACCACGCAAACTGCATACCTTTTTGTATGCCGGGACACAGAACGGAGAAGCCAGCCCGCGCGCTGAAACGCCTTGATATATACCCCGGACGTAGATATAATTTTCTCCGTTGTATTCGGGGGCACGTAATTTCATCGCGGCCGTTTCCGCGTATATTCGTCCGGATCTAACTATAGCATCGCGGCACGTTATGTCATTTTCTCGAAAAACACGCCGACAGCGAGGACGTGGACGGGGGCACGGGGCATACGTGCCCGGAATTACGATCCTTCCATCATCGTCGAGACGCCGGACCGTCTTCGTTGTCGTCGTCGCGACGTTCGCAGGAGCACGCGCACGATCCCCTCTCGTTCCCCTTAACCCCCCCCCCCCCGCCAAGCTACGTTCCTTCTCGTTCCCCATTCGGTGAACCGTATGGCTCGAGACGACGCCACCTGCCAGCCCCGCGGCTCCTAGTTTATATTTAGTTTCCCGAGTTTGGAAAACTCTTAATGGATTCTTAATGACCTGGAAGCGGGTCCGCGCTCGCGCGATGGATGCACTCGAAGACGAGCAGCAGACGCGCCGGGAGTGGAGAGCAACAGCTGATACAGCGGCACGCAGCCTGCAGACGACGCACAAGTTCGGCCCGACAAACTGGCCAAGATATCGTTTCAAAATGTTCGTCTAACACGAAGCTTTCTCGTATGCTAAGACATTCGAATACCAGGAAAGTATGAAGCATATTACGATTCGAGAAGATTGCACAAATGGCAGAAAAGCGAATAAAATTATTTAGAAAAATGTTGCCCAGCTTTCCAACCGAAATACTCCGCTGTGCAACATGTGCGTCTCTAACTGCTGCCACAACCGATTCTGTTTCGTCCTCTTCTGGATCTGTGTGCGCGTTCGTCGCACGACTGATGACGATGGCGATTACCGGCTCGTCAGGGACGAAGGGCCACGGTCTGAGCGCTTCACGCTCGATTTCGAACGACCATGCGAGTCCCGGGACACGCAGAACGCGGCGCGGCAAATTCCGCCTTAATCTTCGGAGCGGAGCGCGTTTTTCCTCGCCGGTGAACGGTCCGTTTCGCGCGCGCAGAAACAAGAACGGCAATTGGCCCGGTTCACGGTATAAAAAAACGATTAACGAGAGAGGTGTTCCTCCCCCTCTTTTTCCCAGAGAGAGAGAGCGAGAGAGAGAGAGAGCGAGAGAGAGAGAGAGAGTGAGAGAGAGAGAGAGAGAGAGAGAGAGAGAGAGAGAGAGAGAGAGAGAGAGAGAGAGAGAGAGAGAGAGAGAGAGAGAGAGAGAGTGAGTACGAGAGTGCGACTCTAGTCTGAAGCCAGAAAAACTCGGTATTAATTCTAATGGGGCGATATTTTATCGGGATAAAGCTGTCATTCGACGCGGAGGACATTCGTTATAATCTCGGGAGGCCGGAAGAGAGATTACCGTCTACTTTGCGCGCGCGTACCCAGAGATCTCAACCCTTCAACCACCATATCCCGAGCGGTTCTTCGGCCCCCGAACGATCCCACTTAAGACGATAATGAAGATCGACGGAATTCCCACGTAATCCTTTTCTCGTCGCCCCGGATGAGAAATGCCCGTTCTCTCGCTCTCTTTCTCTCTTTTGCCTCGTCTTGAATCGAACGGAGCAGCTATCGTAATAAATTTTTCACGACGAATTTCGAGCGAACCGAGGCTATCGTGCCCCCTCGGCTCGCTCTATTCGTCTCCCGTGCAATTTAAAAGGTCTGCGCGAGCTTCGAAAGCATTTTTCCGGGGTAAAACGATTGGAGGGTGAAAGAGAGAAAGAGAGGGAACGTGAAAACGAGGGGAACACGCGAGTATCTCGGTTCCAAGGGAGAGCAGAGGAGGTTTTCCCGAGTTTATCGAGGCGTCTGATTCCTTTTTTTCCCTCGATTGGCATCGATTTGCCTCTCCCAACCGTATACATATAGGCGACCATCGGGTTGTACGGTGTTCGTGAACGATAAAAAAGGGAGCAGGAAAATTGGAGGAGAGAGAGAAAGAACGAGAGAGAGAGACAACCGAGAGACAGAGGGGAAAGAGAGTGAGAGAGAGAGAACGTATGCGGTTATAACCGCGCAACTCAGCCGCTTAAATAATGTCGAGCGACCAACGAGGCGTAATTCACGTCGGATGAGCTATCGGCTCCGATATTTCCCTCGTCGAGGAGCCGAAAAAAAGGACGAGGAACCACCCCAAACCGAAAGGGTGCAACCGGGGGGTTGCGAACGGGTGGCAGGGATGGTTGAGGGGGCAGGGTTGGGCGAATCCGTGGAGGATCGATCACGCAATTATCGGAAATGCAGCGATCGTTGGCTGGCGCTCTTCGGCAACCAGCCGGAACGCATCGACGAGCCTCGTCGCGTCTGGGAAAAGCAACCCACGCGGCGGATTAATCGCGGACGACTTGCTCGCTTGCTCGCTTTGCTCGTGGATTTCGTGCGCGTCCTTAAAATCCGGGAATCGCGTGGACACGTAACGCGACCGAGAACGCCGCCTCGTCGGGCCTCGGGAATAATGCGAACCCGCGAGTTATAATTTACAAGTCGCGAAACGAGGTCGCGACCGTCTCGAGTCCGGTTCAACAACTCGCTCGAGCGAGCCGAAGCCGACACGCTCGATAACCGATGCTTTCCTACCAAAACCGTTTCTTCACCCCTTACAACATTCCACCTAAATATACAGGGTGGTCCGGTACATATTAGCACTTCATCATCTTCACTGTTTTCGTAAATCTGGAAAAACTTTATCGACCAAAGCTTTTCGGTACAAAGATGTACAATAAGTGATCAAAGAGAACCGAATTTATTCGATTAAATCTTATTGATCCCGGGATGGTTAAGCAAAGTTCTCAATCATAGAAATTTGTTGACTAAGAACTTTATTTTAACGGGACCGAGGCCGTCGAAGCTGAATTGAATTTGATCGGCGGTCTCTCACGGGCCACTGCAGTTATTCGAACAGTTTTCAAGTGTCCGGGATAGAAACAGCGGTTGAAAAGTAACGATAACGTAATTGAGGCCTTGAAGGGTTACGCGAGTGTCGATCCCCGGAGAAGCTGAATTCGAGAGACCGCGGGATTTCCAATCATTTCCAACGGCGAATGTCTTTTTACTTCGTTTCCAGCGTTCCGCGAGACTGATTGGGAACGATCGAAACACCCGGGCCAGCGCGGTATTTAAATAATCAACGCCTACCGAGACTCGGGGATTAAGACGGCGAGAGAATCTTGGTCGAGAGAATTGGAAGATCTTCGATGCGGAATGGCGAAAGAGAGAAAGCTCCGATCTTTAGGTAAATTGCGGCCGGAATGGTCGCCGACGCCTAAGACAACCCGTCCGGCGCGGTTCTCGAGGAAGAACCCTTAAATTCAATGAATGCGGCTTTCGAGGGATGAAAATAACGAGCCGAGGAAAGTCGTCGGTAACCCGAGACAATCGGCAATAAGCATTTCTATGCAAAAGCAGCAGAGCCTCGTCGCGCCGCGTCTGTATACGCGCGAACGAAAAGCTTAAGAAGTGGTTACGCGCGGCAGGGAACAACACTGATGAAAAAGTCACCTATGCTTTCGGTTAACTGGGACAGTAAAATGCGCCATTCAACGCCGCGCCGGCGAACAGGGCGGAGAGAACGGAACAGACGAGAACGCGTAGTAACGAGTTCCTCCACGCTGCACGAGACTGGAATACAGTTTCGGTGTTTTAGGGAAGAGAGCAACAACCTACGCTTCGTTGAGGTCCAAAAGCTTCTGCTCGGCCCGTGGCCGTTTCCTTGTTAATTGCGTACGTTCTTTTAGATACGGCAGCTCTGGTTCCAGATCCGAGGATTTTTCGATGGATTTTTCGATGGATTTTTCGATGGATTCGTCGGAAATCCATAATCCAAGATCGACGGAAGCAGCGGCAACCTTGCTGCGGGAGCATCGCGAGAAGGCCTCGAGGACGAAGGACGTAACGCGGCGAGCGAGTCCATCGAGTCTGCACGCTCCGTTTCTCCGAGGAGCCGGCCGTAGAACGAAGGACCGAGAGAGCATGTCACGCCAATTACGAGAGACGCCGATGGAGGAAGAAAGAGAGGTGGAGAAGGGGAGGAGGAAGAGGTCCGCACCGCGCAAGAAAGAAAGAAAGAAGTTTCGTGGTATAGAGGAGGTCGGGTTGTGGGGAAGAGAGAGAGAGAGAGAGAGAGAGAGTGGAGGCCTCGGATACTCAGGTACACCTAAGTCGGTACGAGCGAGAAGACGAACAAGAGAACAGGAGAGAGTAAGGGAGAAAGAGATGGAGGCTGCGGAGAGACGGAGAAGCTGGAGAGTGCTGTTCCGAGAGATGCTGGAACGTTGAGCTTCACCGAGACGCTCCGCGCCGGGCCACGGAACCGAGCGGGAAAGAGAATACACGGCCGAGAGCAAGAAAGGTGGAAGGCAGAGAAGGTGGAAGGAGGGAGGATAAAGAAGAAAGGTGGGCCGAGGAGGGTCGGAGGACGAGGAAACGAAAAAAGGAACGATCGAGCTGCTCCCGACTCAGCGGCTCTCATATTTAATGATATACTCCAGCGTGCCAGAGTCCCGCTAATGCACGGACACTACAATATGCCAGCCCCTTTTCTCTCCTTCCACGACCGATGGCTTTTCTCTTCGCGCTCTCCTCTCGTTTTCTGCCGACACCGGCCGATAATGCGTCGCTGAGAGTCGTGTGTGCTCTCTTCTGCTCAGGCTCCGCGCGGCCTGCTCACGCCATGCCGAGGAGAGAACTCCTCGTAATTCGGCGCGCACCTCGAACCAGACCGATCGAGCAACTCTGCCGTGGATGTCGATCGAGGAACACTCGCGTCGAACGGAGACATCGACGACCGGATAGAACAGATCGTGCCCCCCGGAAAATCGATCCCGGGAGACTCGACGCATTCCTTGCGCGCTTTATTAGATCACGGTTACCAGCGCACACTGGCGCGCCATTCCCTCTAAAATTGGAGATTAATATTGCAGACCGCGTTAAAGTATTCAGCGTAATTCGACTGCGGATCTTTAGGCATGTATGGCGTGTGCGAATACGTGAAATAGGGAACAATGCGTCCGCTACTGAAAATTAATGAAGCTTTTACTGTATTTCTGCTTCGGGCGATTCTCTAGATTTTGTAGGTCGAGTCACAGTAACCCGAAGCGGAAAATATGCAAGATAATTGAGGAGAACAACAAGGTGGAGGAGGGACCGACCTCGTGGTCCTCGATAATTATTAATTGTTGTCCCGGTAGTAAGGAATCGGAGGAATTAACGGTACCGCGTTGATTGTGGCTGCACGAGTTCAGAAGGAGGATCAAATTCAGGCTGCGGAGGAAATTAAATACAGCGGCGCGAGCTTTTTTCGGTAAGGATTTCGCGTGGTACGGTCACGCCGTGGCGGTGGCTTACGACAAGTAGAAGAAGGTGCGAGAGAAGACCTTTCGAGTCGCCTTTTTTACAACGAGCCCCCCCTCGTCCCCCCTTTCCTTCCCTTTTTCGGTTCCAGCGCGTAATGGGGCCTCCACGAATGAATGATCCCGACAATGAAAGCCACTCCGGGCGATAATTAATCGAGCTCTGGGAATAGTAGCCGCCGAACGAGCCCGAGAGACCGAGCCTGCTGCTGGCGAGAGATGTTCGAATTTTTAATTACTGGAAAAATAAACCGGGTGCCCTTTCTCTCGAAGGAGAGTTCTCGAGCGCGGGTGCTCTCTCTCCCTCTCTCTCCCTTTCTCTCTCTCTCTCTCTCTCTCTCTCTCTCCCGGTTCCTTCTCTAGCGTCTCTCCCCAATTAAGGACTGTGTGTGCCGCTCGACGTTGTTCGCTCTCGCGCGGGATGCCGGAAACTATGACAAATCGGCCCTTTTAAAATTCCTACGAGACACCCGAAGTAGCGGACTCGTAAAGGACCAAACTCGTTTTCATTTCGTCGGCTTGTGTTCCGCCGGGAAACAGTCGGACTCTCGCCCCGGGAGCGAGAGCGAGAGAACGAGAATATAAATTGAGACGCTCCTTTTCTTTTTTACCGAGAACCACGGAAAGAGAAAGAGAGACTGTAGGAGGGGGGAAGTACATTTCCAAGGACCGAGCATTGTAGCATCGACCGATGTTTGCGGATAAATTAAAAATGCGCGCGGCTCGTTGGCGTCCGCGAGGAACGCGTCTCGAAGTCTCGCGACGCTCGGCCCCCGGGCCTTGTAAAATATTTAGCGGTCGAAACCCTAGAACAAAAAGTCGCTAAATCGCAAATATTTGCGGCGAAGAGATTCTCCGTGTTTTCGGCCGTGCGCTGGACACCGTCGCCCGGTGGTAATGGATTCTGGCGGTCTCCGCAACGGACCAAACAAAAATCGACTAACGAAAGCCTCGTTCTCCGATTTCCCTTCTAAATCGCTCGCATCGGGATTGATTAATTTTTGTAGAATTGGGGGACGGAATCGCTGTTTGCAACGTGTTGAGAGGAGAGGGCTCGGCAGTAACCGAGAATGATCGAAACGAGAGTCGCAGGTCGACCGGAACCGGGTTGCAGCGAAGAACGCGGGTGCCGTGTTCCTTGATTATTTGGAGGCTCGGTGGCAGCGCGGTTTAAGGAAGAAGCAAAGCGGCGAAAAAGGAAAGTAATTGTAACGCGTCGCGCTACACGAGAGTGCACTTTGGGGTTGGTCGAGGGGATGGAATTTCGAAAATAGACCGGGTCGCCGGGGAGTGATCGCGCGTATACGTGGTCTGAATTGCCTCTGGTCACAAATACATGCACCGACGGCGAATGAGCAGGAGAGGGACGTTGGACGAGTGCACAGAGAGCCCGCAACGCTCTCGCAGCAGCAGCCGAGCTCGGGCTCCCAGGAGCGCTGTAAAAGTGACTTTTAACGCGTATCTGGAAAACAGCTGGCGGTACGTGGTCCACGCGCACGAAGAGATCACCGGAGAACGCCGAGACCCCGAGAGCACAAAAGCGACCGGGGACAGGAGAAAAACTTTCCGGTCGAACCAGCAGAAAATTCGAAACGATGGGACCCACCCGACCGGGAGGAGCACGGTGCCGCGAAACTGGTTTCTTTCCTCGGCTCCTCTGGCTTTCTCGTGACTCGACAACTTTGAAACGCGACGTCCTCTCTGTGTTTTTCACCGGCCAGACGCCATTTAGGCGACGACGCCCGACGGGGTGTTTGCACGATCTAGCCGACAGATACTCGCTCTCTTCGAGCAAGTTCCTAATCAAATCGTGTCCCCTAAATCACTGGCAAACACCACGGCTCTATTTCGATCGTCATTTTCAGAAAAGGCAATTTGTCTCGAACAAATCAATTACAAGGACAAAGAATTTCTCTGAGAAGCTGCTGCAAGTCTCGAAGGACTGTGAATCGGTGACCAGCCACGTACCGAGCAAATTGAACAATTTCGTAGAGCTAGATGGGACAAATGCGACGAGCTCGAAGCAGCTGGTCTCTGGACGTCCTCGAGGAAAGGTTAAAGTTCCGCGAGCTGTGGCTTCGTCGCGACGCGGCTGCAGGGAAGACGGAAAACGAAGAGACAGTGTATCGGTTTGATCGTTTTCGCTTCCACGAAATCTCCTCTTTCTTTCATTAGACCGAGAGTGAAAGTGAAGACGAAACTGGTCGGAAAGGCCGCGAGCGTACAACGGTTGGTCGTCTCTCTGTCGCTCGCTCGGCCTGGTCGGCTCGCTCGCGTGTATAACGTCGAAGTCGTAACTCGTAGCTCGTCGTTGCGTCGCGTTACGGCTTCACCGGCGCGCGCGGTTCGCTCGGGCTGCAGTTTTTACGACTTCACCGAGACTTTTACGAGGCCCGTACCCTCCTCGATTTTTCAGCTCGCGCGCACCACCCGCCGTTTGTTTTCGTTGCGGGGCAGAGACAGAGTAGAGAAGAAGCATTTCGCGAACAAGCGAGCGAGAGAGCGAGAGAGCGAGAACAAAACGCCCCGAAATCTCGAAACGCGCGTTGGCACATCCGTGTATCCGTGGCGATCGAGGTGGGCGTTTTATTTTATTCATTCGCGCCACGGCCCTTTTATTTCGAATCGAAGAGAAGGAACGTCCGTGTTGCAGGACGGGCTCGTGCTCGTTTACGACGAGAGCTCTAATAATAGATGCCGGAATTATACTGGTGCCGGGCTGACATAAAAAGGACTTATACGCCGCCGCACCGTAATTGGCGCCATAAATTCATTATGAATAGTTACAGATTATTCCGAAGGATGCCAACGATCTTATTTTAAGAGGATTAAACCGGGGAAATCTCCGGGCCGCGTTGTAAATATTGAGCGGTGCCTCGTGGACCGCTCGCGTTTGGCGAAAGGATATATCACCGGTTAAAATAGCCGCAAAAAAAGACGCCGGATAAACGGTTCGCGGAGCTTTTCCTCGGGATTTTCTATGAAACGGGCTATCCCCTACCACTACCTCCATCCCTCTATCTCTCTTTTTCCCTGTCCCGTTTGAACCAACCCCCTCGACGCGCTCGGAAGTTCGCGAGAGCTCGTGCTACACGCGAAAAAGAGACAGAGAGAGAGCGCGAGTGCCGAGAGCCAGAGAGTAGCATGCTCGTTAATGTGAATGGCGTTTACATTGGGAACTTGCTTGCAGGTTTATTTATTTAAACGACAAACCCACTCACCCCTGCCGGCCCGATTCTCCAGCGACAATGGGGGAACCGAAGCGAAATGTTTGGAGAATTTCCGGGGCAATCTAGTATACACGGCGCGCGCGGACACGCGTGAAATAATATTTGCATGTTTGTTGGTTTATCCGGCGACATTAGGGCAATGGGGTGTCTCGGCAGGCGCCGGTTACATAAATATCGCGAATAACCGTGGACCAGTTTCACCGCAGAAAAATATCACCCCGGTGGGAACCTGTTTCATTATTTATTCAGCCAGGGGTATCTCGCCGTTTACGTATAATTCAATAATTCCTCGGCAAACAATCCCCCGCGAAACACCGACGCCGCACGCCCTATTTTCGCGAATCGTCCCGTGCTCCAGACTGACGGCCTTTTAGTTGAACGATCGGTTCGTTTTCCGAACGCAAATAGCTCGATCAATCGTCGATACATTTATTAAAAGTAGAGCGGTTCTATATTGAAGTGTTCCGCGAAACAGTAATCTGCTTTCTGCCGACGGCTATCCCTGGACGAAGATACTAAAAATTTTGAATTTAGTACGTTTCTGTGACAATATTGGTCTTCGTGTTTCCCAAGAGGAGAATTCCAATTTGCAAAAGGATCCGTCTAGTACTCGAATAAGTGGAGCTCTTTTTGCCAGGCGTAACGAACCAATTAGACCTCGATCAAATTTCAGAGAATCCCCCATAATTCGGACCAGCAAGAAACGGAATGCTTGACGATCGCCGAGCGCTTTCTCAAAAATAGCGTTACACTCGAGCAGCGACCGTTTCGCATAATGTATGCACGCCCCTTAACAGGACAAACATTTTTGCCGCGGAGAGTGTCTCGCGTGAGCCAGTTTATCGAGTGCTTTCGCGGTCACGGTATACTTTTTACCGGCGAGCTCGTTAGGTGTTGGATGGGACACGTTTCCAGAGTTCGACAGCGGGAACGCTCGAGGATGATCATCGACGTGGTGCGGGCATTTCGCATAACTCCTCGGGAGCCCGGGGGGTAGGTGGACCCTCGTAAAAGACACGTGTTCGTTGCGTTACCGTTTATCCGAGTAAAAAGTGTGAAGTCAAAGCTAAATTGAGGATATGCGTGCACACGTGCGTTTTGGACGCGTGCGACAAGCGGTGGAAAATTGCGAATAGGAAATCGCTGGTTGAGAAGGTCTGGAAAAGCTGCGGAAAGGCAGAAGCTCGACGTACGACGAGCAACGACGACGCCTCGCTTCTCTCTTTCTCTCTCTACACATTATCGCGTCCAGGGCGTCGTGGAATCGCGGTTGCCTCGGGACAGGAAGAGGGTTCGTAGACACGTAACTACGGGGACACCGGCTACAATGGCGCGCTACTTTACATACGAAATTACAGTGCAACGCGTGACACGTATATTTCTCTATGCACGACATTGTCATTACGTTTATTAGGTTCCGCTCGTTTTGCCGGGCACGGTACGCGTACAAATTATTACTTCGCACTCAGCACCGACAACCGGCCGAGCCCCGTATCCTCTTGGACATTGTAAGAAGTAGGTCCGTGTTAAAGATCTTTTTGCTAAACCGCGATAGCTATTAATTCCCTCTATCTTTCTCTTTTACTAACATACTCTCTAGTCGATCGGACGTTTTATTCCGCTCTATCGGGACCGCTGACGTCCAATGAGTCGCGTGTCTAATTGGAAATCGACAAAAATCCCAACTCGTCTCGCGGCAGCCATATGTTCTTCTCGTTTCCCTGTCGAGGATAATTAGTACCCTCGCCGGAGAGATAATCGACGCGCGAACACGTCTCGACGGACAACCGTTCCATCGCGAGATCATGCTTCGCGGACTCCAGCCGTTCTGCAGATCCGACACAGATCTCGCCGGGTCAGGATGTGGAAATCGCTTTTGGAATGACATCGGGTGAAGTGGAACTCTATTGTTGCGAAACTCTGATGATAGCCCTCGGAACACAGGTTTCAGTCAGCGACGAGAACTTTTTAGCAACATCGCACTTGTAAGACAACCCTTGTTCGGAAGCACGTGTCCTAGCTGGTCCAATTATCGTCGACGGAGACAATCGTTGGTTTGAACGGCGGTTTTCCGGCTGGTGAATGATCGTGAAGTAAAAGGTCGCGTCGGCGGAGGTCGGGATCCACAGGGTTCCGAAGATTGAGAAATCAGGAGCGTGGATCGGTGCGTCTGTGCAGCGTGCGTGTACGCTGGCCCCCGTCCGCTCCTCGGACCCTGTGTTCCCTGTTGCCTTCTGGTTCTTCTTCTCGTTCCACCGGCAGGATATATATACAGAGGGCACGTCTACCTTACTATCGGGCGGCTACATTAGCCTTTGTAGATAGCGCTAAGTGCCCCTGGATATTTCCAGGCCTGCCAATGCCAGCGGATCAACCGGATATCAGCGGAGTGGTACGTGCAAGCGGTTCCTCGTCACGAGCCAACCGGTAATAACCGCTGCCTCCTCAAGGAGACAACTTCTTTTTCGAGAAGGGGTGTCGCGTTACTCGGACACGAATCGTGTCACCGTCGTCGTCGGCCCGGGACTCCGAGAAATTCCATTTAAAGATCGCCCGCGCGCTATCCTCTCGGACTCCTTCCTCCGTTTGCTACTCGACAACGTCCAGGGAACGTAATCGGAGCGGTCGCGTGGAAATCTCGCTCGTTCGTGGACGGAATTTCATTCGCGGGTCGAGAAACGAGCAAGACCCCGGCCTGTTCCCTCGAGCTTCTTCCGCGATCCGCTGGCAGAGGTTCAACACGCGAAATGGGCAACGATTTTTTCCCTTTTCGCAGTATCCGCACAGAATTCGAGAAATTCCATTGAAGACACCCTACTCGATTCACACGTTCTCCGCAGAGCACGCGCTCGCTATCATACTCGGGATCTGATAATAGTTTCAAACTTGGTCAAACATACCCCAACTATTTGCGTAGATTAGAACCATCCCTCGGCTTTATAATAGTTTGCACTGTAGTATTCTTCCATCTCGTATGGAATTATAGGCTCACGAATTGCAAAATGAATGAACAAAGTCTGTCTGCGTGCAATCAAGGCGTATCACTGATAATAATTTCTTCAGAACGATACACTTTCCCGTCGATTACGTGCTAGAATCGAAAACACCGCGAAACGATAACAAAAAGTCTGAATCATCGACAGACTATGGCAATATCCGTGTATCATCAGTGAATCGGGCGTCGTTCCCGATGGGTTTCACCTCGCCTAAGCATTCTCCTAAGTTCGTAGGAGCTGTCCGCAGGACCCGTTTCGATGGGATAATTTACAAGGTGTAAATCACAGCTGAGTATTCCGATTTTTATAGCCGTCGATCCGACCGTCGACTTTTACGCCTGTCCACGAATTCCCAGGCGAACCACCAGTGATATTGTAAAAAGGAGCATAAATCACGCCTAACGAAGCGACGTCCCTTGCCTACGATGCAAAACCTAGCAGCTGGATAATTATAAACAAATAGGCAAGCCGGGGGACCGTTAGTCGACGGAGACAGCCCCGTCAGCACTGTATACCTACTGTTGGACAAATTCAGAAACGCCTGCCGCGCTCGAGCAAACAGAAAAACCTCGACAAAACGCAAATCCAAAGGGCGTACCCTTTCAGGGAAAAGGAGAGACGGGTTTCCCCTTTGCTCCTCGTATTCGTGTAATGCGCCGCTTGATTCCTTAGGCGACCAATTTAGCAGACAAGTTGGCGCTAACTGTGCTTTTCCCGAACGATCGGGAAAAATGCACTTGTTGCGAATGAAAGATATGGAAAAAGGTATTTTCACTCGGTCGGAGGATTTACCTCGGATTTCGAATCGAAAGGATGCTGGAATTGTTCCGCCAATTCGGTGCGGCATAAAATGGAGTAATTTGAGTTGCGTGATTGTTGCGGCGACTGTGAGCCGGTACGTGCCAACGGGCCGGTTGTGCGCGACAATTGTGCTGACTTTGCGGCGACCGCGATAAGTGTGTGATCGATAAATTTCAGATAATGATATGAGAAGGTTATTCCGTTTGCCGGGGCGTGCGGCAGCGCGGTTCGGGGACCGCTCCTCGCTTCATAAATCCGAAATAAACGATCGACGTCGGGCCGCCCCCCTGTTTATCGAGTGTTCGCTGTTTGTTTTAATGAGTAGTACATGGTTCCGAAACTTTCTTCGCGTTATGCCCTGTATAAATAGCACGGGGATGCGAGAACGAGCAAGCGAGCTACCGTTGCGGCGTATAAATACGCTCGCCTCGCTATATTTCCTTTCATCTTTTCTTCGACCATCGTCGGAGAGCTCGGAATCATTAACCTTTCGAGAGTCTCGCTCGCTCGCTCGCGAATGGATATCGCAATCATCGGAGCCTCGCTCGACCTTATCAGCTCCTCGACTTCGCTCGTCGAGAGAGAAAGAGAGGAGGAGAGCGAGTGGGAACGGAAAAGAACGAAGCTGAGAGAGAGGAGATCTCCGAACACAGTCCGTAGGAGCCTGCCCCGGTAATAGACCTTTTTAAATCGTCTTCTTTTCGAGCATTGACTTAACCCACTTCCCTCGGAACGCGAGCGGGCACGCGGGGGCGGCTGTGTCGAGGGACGAACAAAAAAAGCCGAGGAGAAGAGAAAGAAAAATGACGAGGGGGAAAATACCGGGGACAAAGACGGAACGGAAACGGAATATAGGATTGATCCCGCTGAATCCAATTGCGCCTTACGAGCCTCCTCCTCCTCCTCTCATCCCTTATCTCCTGCGACGTTGATAATGAATATAGATAAGAGCCACCGGCTGCCTGGTAATAGCGTTTTTCGGTATTATTAATACGCTATCTCCTCTCCGTGTCGGATAAAGGAAAAAACAAGAATTGAATCATCGCTTCTAAGAACAGTGAAATGAGCATCGCCGATAACGATCGCAGCTCGACAGCCTTGCCTCCGTGCCTGTACACGTGCACAACCCCTTCACGACCATTGGGACATCCAATGGTTCTATAAACGGATTGTGTTTCATCTTTCTCGCGTAGCAGGCTGCTGCCTTGGAAAATCAGCTTATTAATGCTTCATTGTGTTACAATTTTCAATTTACTTTACGTTCGTTCGTAACGGCAGACAAATTTGTCCTCACTGAAACAGGATCGAATAAAAGAAGAAGCAAGCAGCGACAAAAGGTTGTGCGATGCTGGCTCAGTGTGGACATAGCTTAACGCTAGTGCTCGAGGGTGTACATGGGCGTGTATCGAATTAAACGAGGAATGGAGGCAAGGCAAGAGAGAGAGAACGGGGGTGCGAGATGAAAGAGGGAAATGGATCGGTGGAAACTTTGTGCGCGTAAAACGCGTGGACAATGGGATCAGCCCTGCGTTTCGAAATCGTGCGGACAAATTGACCTGCGGAGGCAGGAGGATCCTCGCGCGAGCGCGCGCCCCTCTCCCGTTTTCCGCTCGGCTTTTACACGAGCGGACGGCTTTGAATCCTCGTCGTCGGTCGGCCAGGGGTGGTGTCGATTGGAGAAAATCGTCCGAGGACCCCAGGTGTCCCGCGGCACCGTTCACACGCGCAAACGTGCCACAAAAGTGAACGAGACCGAACAAAAGGCCCGTGAAGGAAAGCCAACCTCTGTGCGCGCCGTTCCGAAAACACCTAAGCGCGGGCACGCTCTCGTAACGCCGGAAAATCGGTTCTCGCAACGCCGGAGCCGATTCAGGAATTTCCGCGCGGTAAACGAACATCGTGACAAAAGCGCAACCGACTCGGCTATTTGCACCGGGGCCGGCCGTTTCTCACACCTCGCCGACGACCAAACGATCGGTCGCTCGTTCACCGTTAAACACCGTGAAATTTCGGGGAAATTGACCGATTCGCTCGATCCTCCCCATGGCCGAAAGACGGTCGCATACACGGTTTGCGACGAGGATTTTTTGAAATCTTGCACCAGGCTAGAATTCGATGCATTTCTAAAAACATATAAAATTGTTTGATTTTACAAGCACTGTCCACGCGAAACGTTGTCTGGAATTTCTTTCGGAAAATCGGCCACTATTTTTCTATTCGTACGAGGAGGAAATTGGGAAGAGAATCACCTGGACGGCATTAATGGATATCGGCTGGTAACAGGTTTGGTACAGAGCAGACGGCCGGTAGTATTGGCGGGTATAGCTGGTCGTCGTACCCGAAACTCCATTACGTTCCGAGGATGGCCCTCCGATCTACGGGGAGTCGACCGTGAAAACAGAGTAATGAAATCGACGCGCGGCGAAAAGCGAGATAAATCGTGGACGGTCGCCCGATTTCCAGCGGAGGCTGGGTAGGTACCTATATCTCGGTCTGAAAAGATCGTCTCTCTCTCCGTGGAACTTTTATTTGATCAAGCCCTCCCTCCGGGGGCAATAATAAAGCCGGTAATTTCAATTGCCTCGGCCTCGAATGTGTGTATCGGGGATTCATTCCGCGCGGCCGCTTCTTGGTCAGCTGCAAATTGCTTCGACGGTTTCGCGTGTATGCAGTTTTCACGGTGCGAATGATCGCGTGCTCCGGCGAAATTAATTTGGTTGCTGTTTCGCGGGAACAAAAGTTAGCCAGGCCAGGCCGACTCGCGGTTCGCCGCGCGAGCTCCTCGTAAATCGAGCCTGGCGAATCGAATTCGTATCGAGTCCTCGTTAATCTCGTACCCGGGGCCCCGGCGCTCTCCTCTCTTTCTCTCTTCGGAGAGAGAGGAGAGGAGAGAAGAAGCGGAAAAAAGAAAACGAGACCCGACGGTACAGTGATTTCGTAACGATCGAAATCTCGCTATGCGTCACGCGGACGCCGAGAATCTCGGAGTCGCAGCTGTTCCCCGCGTCAAATATTTATTCGAAGATTCACGACGCGACGGTTTGCTTGGCAAGCAGAGGAGCCGCGAGCTACAATAAAAGAACCAACCGAGAGAAGCTACCTTTCGATTCATCCTGAATTTTTCTTGGTAAGGACGAAAGGAGAAGAGGAACGTCTGGGACCGAAGGATCCCGGTGAGCAAACAACGCCGGAGAACGGTCGCAGCCGTCGCCGCTACCGATCGTTCGGTTTTTCTGCTCGATGGCATCTCGGCTTTCGATTAACGCGCGGCTCGATCCGTGAATTTTCAAAGTTCCCTCGGTCTTCTCTCTCGCCACGGTCTAACGAGCCCGCGCGCAGCTCGGCTCCGAGAAAAACGAGAAAATTGGAAAGCCAACGGATCTCGCTCGTTGTTGGCAAAGTGCAAATAAAGGATGTCGCCGTAAGAACGGATGCGCGGATACGCTCGTTTATCCTGCCGTCGAATCGATCGAACCTCGAGGTAAATGGCCAAGGTAAATCCTCTCTGGCTTCCCTCTCTTTCTCTTTATCCTCTCCTCTGCCGAGAGAGATTCGATTAAAATATTTCGCAAAAATTAAATCCGCCACCGGGGAGCTGGCCCAGTGAGAGACAGAGTGGGCCACGAGTGGAAAAAAGATATCGCGGAATTGGAGGAAAAGGCACGAAATTAATCGCAGGTGCCTTGGACGACGAGGTAGAGATTAACCTCGACCCGAATCTTTTGATCCTCTCCGTGAGATAACCGTTCGCGAGAGACCGAGGAAAGAGAGGCATGGAAGCACCAGTTCTAACGGTTCATTCTCCCTGCCTCCGCGGCCCACCGTGCGCCCTTCTCTCTTCTCTTCCCTTCTCTTCTCTTCTCTTCTCTTCTCTCCACTCTACGTGCGGAATTCTTCCTGAAAACGCGTTTCGCCCGATGCGATGACGCGAGCGAACCCAACCGGAGCCTCTCTTATCCACCATTGCCGGAGCTTTTCGCAAAACCACTGGCTCCGGAACCTGCGTCGCTCGCGAAACCATTTTTATCTCTGGCCGAGACTGTACAGGTACATCGGACCGTGTACAGTGGCACGCAAAAGTGCTCGCATGCGAGGATCAAGTTCATTCGATTCAACTCTTCGCAAAGTCCGCGTTATTCCCCACGCAACCAGGATTTATTACCTCTTCGCTAATAAGTTATTACATGATTACTAGACTGCGGATTTTTATGCGTAATAAAACAATCCACATTTCATTTTTTAACGATTAAAAGGTGTCGAATGGTTTTATATGTTTTTTGTCTCTAAGAAAATCTGAACATTTATGTGCACAAGGTTCGATGAGAAAAAGCATGCCGGACCAGCAACGCCAGCTTTTCCAGTCAAAGGCCACAACACACAATCGAGCTAACGCTCTTCGTGTATTTTTCGAGGTTCACAGATATTTTTAGTGGCGGAACCCGAAGCGTTCCGACGAACCTCGTGGAACAGAGGCACGGAAAAATAATTAGGCGTACTGTGTACCGCTCGGAGGCCGCATCGGCTCTCGGCTTGGAGGTGTCCGGGGTGGTTGGCGGGGGGAAAAGTAATGCTCGCGGATGAGGAAATCATTAATTCGAGCGTGTCGAAGCCAAGTAGAGAGAACTCGCTCGATACAGACCACGTAAAAGGGTCTTTCCTCTTTCTCTCCCTCTCTCTTTCGTCGTTCCTTTGATCGCGCACAAAAAATGTCCCTTTGTCTCGAGCCACAATGCGAGCGAGCCTTTCTTTCGACCGGGCCAACCTAACCTGTACTTTACGGCTTTTTCGAATGAAATTGGCCGACCAGAGAGCGCGGGGCTACGCTCTCCCGTTGTCGTCCGCGTCGACGAATCTCCTACGTATCTCGAGCCACTCTCCCAGGTGACGAGCGAAACGATGGCCGGCGACCGGCCCTTCGAGCTTCCGTCCAGCTCTCCTAATGGCCCTTGCCGCTGATGGTGCCTCTATCTTGACCCTTCTCCGTTCCACGTTCGGTTTCGATGCAACGTTTTGCAAGAAATTAACACTTGAACATTCAGCAATCTGTTAAAAAGACATTTAGTAATGCAGGAATTCTCGGCGGTGCCTTAGCGGAGACAGTCGAGTGCAAAGGTTTATTCCTTGTTCCCAGGTTGCTCGACCGTTATCTGGTCCTCGCGTAGCATAAGCGGAGGTAAGTCGTTACGGTGGATCGTCGACGAGCACGCGTCGGCTGAATCGTGAACGCGTATCGACGGTCGCATGTCTCGAGAGAGCACGGTTTGAAACGCGAGTAAGATACGGGGGCTCGGCCACCGAGATATTAATTATCAATTATTCTAACTAGCTGGCGGACGAGGCGAGCCGCGGAACCGATTTACAAGAAACCGAGATGCGCTCTTCTCGTAGCACACGCGTGTGCTGCGGAGAGAGAGCGAGCGTTGCGTGCGCCCGCGCGAGCCTGCAGATCACACACGCAGCTACGCATACCAGTTCGGGTACATTCTTGGCGAGTGCAAGAAGAAGACGAAGACGACGATGGAGCAGAAGAAGAAGAAGAGGACGACTACGATGAAGGAGATGGAAAAAGAGGAAAAGAAGAGGAGGAGGAGCAGCAGGACGGAGAAGAAGAATCAAACAGGGCGGAACACAATGGTCCGAAAACCGGAAAGAGGTACGCCCACTTCCCAAAAAAATGGTCCCTCGAATGAAAACGAAAAAACGCAGCCATATGTACATCGCTAACTGCACGCCTGTGCAAGAAAGGCGCGGGGAGAGGGGCACGGCCATTGGCCAGATTCCCATGAAACTCGAGCACCGAATATAAGGCGAATCTCCATTCACGCTCGCCCTGTCAACGAGAAAATAAACTCGAATCCATCGAGCGACCGACTCGGCCGCCTGCTTGCCCTGCCTTGCCCTGCTCTGCTCTGCTCTGCTCTGCTCTCTCTACTCTCTTTCTCTCTCTTTCCATCTCCCGTGTGCTCTCTGTACCGGAGCATAATCGCGGCCGACCGAAATCCTGGCAATTACTGGCATTGTTCCGCCGATTCGCCGACGTGTGCGCCAAGCCATCCACCCGAAACAATGAACATCGCGAACATTATACTTTAAATTCCGAATTAGCAGCTGGTGCCTCTCCGCGATTCGCAGCCGAGAGGCTGCAACCATCAAAAAAAAGAAGGACGAGAGCACGATGTACGATGTACGAAGTACGAAGTACGATATCAACGAGTAGGTTGTTTTCTACGGGAAAAATCGATTTACAACTATCATCGGGAAGATCGAGGATCCCGTCGAACAAAAGGACAGGGAAAAGAGTCTCCGAGTCGAATGCTTTTTCAGTCGACACAAAAACGTCCCTTACCTGCTGCTGGCCGATTCCCCTTTTCTGCGCTGCATTATAATAATAATGCGGTGCATAATCGACGGTGCCTCCGGCAGGAAGGACTTAATTCTCGTACACGTTTCTGTTTCTGGAGCTTCGCTTATCCGAACACTTACGAGGGAGTCACCTCGATTGTACCGCTTTCATTCCGACGAGCTTTTGTGATTGCTGCAGGTCCACGATACGAGGTTTATGAAAGACATAGTTATCTGATAGTTTGGAAGGTGTTTTCGGCAACGCAACTTGTATTAGAGTCGCCTACGCTTATAGCGAAGAGATATGTAGTTTTAATTGTTGGGCCCACACGGTTGTGGGAAACGTGTTCGAATAATGGAGGTCCTACGACACTGCGGGACGTTGGATGTTTCTCCGATTCTGTTGATGCCTCCTGCGAGGTATTAGTACAACAAATAAATCAGAAAGGAAGGAATGCATCCCTATCCGATGCATTATTCATTTTCAGTGAAACATCACCTGAGGATCTTTTGTGGAACGATTTCCTGGGAGCGCGCGAGGGTTAAGCAAACCGATTTAACAGGATCCATCGTCCCGTTTCCAAGGAAGAGCGGATCCCTATAATCGGTAATCCGGCGTCTGAGCGACATCTTTGATCGGCTATCAAAGCGACACGTGGACGATCGACGTGTCCTGGTTCGCCGCCACGTGGACACAATGAATCGACGTTTATCCTCGAGCCGGAAAATTCATGAGGCGAGGCGAGAGACTAGGATAATTCTCACTGCACCGTCGACAATGACGAAAACGACGATGTTAATCGACCGTGGAGAGATTTTAATCAATCTCGTTATCGACTAAATAGAGATCAGAGAGAGAGAGAGAGAGAGAGAGAGAGAGAGAGAGAGAGAGAGAACCCTATCATCGCCGTCCGATAACATCGTATTAAATTCCCCTGATGCGCCTGCGTTCTCCAATTTATGCGAGGCTGTCGTCGCCGATAAGTTTTTCCGCGGGCAAAAGCCCGTCCCAACTGGAGCAAAAGTGGACTCGTCGACTCGATAATCGATCGGAACGACTTTCGATGGCACGCAAATAAAGATCAACGACGAGTGGCCCCGATAAGCTTCTCATAAATTCGCAACGATCCTGTCCGTCTCTCTAAATTTAACTGAGCGATAAAATCCTCTTCTATGTCGGGAACGTCTGCTAGATAACTGGGTCGGGAGACCTTTCACCCTCAAACCAGGCGATACCCGAGCATCCGCAGCATACATATAGCACAAGCAGCAGGGAGCAGGCGTTTCGCAACGCGTTGCACTCCGCTCGTTAATTGTTATCGTTGGCTGTTTGTTCTTCCGGCAACTCGCGCCTATTCGAGTCCCAGCTCGATTCGGTTTCACGTTCACGGAGACCGTCGCCTCGGATTTTCTCACAGTCCAGACAGAGAGAGAGAGAGTGAGGAGAGAAGAGGAGAGAGGATAGAACGAGCGACAGGTCGTACGGGGCAATAAAGATTCACGCAGCCTCCTCTCACTCAGGTACCCGGCGAAATAAAAATCCCTATGTAAATGAAATTGCGCAAGACCGTTTCTCGCGATTTGCGGCTGGTACTTTGCCGGTTCGCATATTTTTTTTTTCTCTCGTTCGGAACGGAATTAATAATGCCACGGGCCCACGGCGCTTTTTTCTCGAGCATTGCGCGCGCGCCAAGTGAAATTTGATACGCATCGGGTAGAGGAGAAACGTCTTCGCGAAACGAGCACCTTTCCTCGCGCGGGAATCTCGAACGGTATTACATTCGAATCCTGCAAGATGGTATCGCGACTAATATGTTCGCGGCGACAAATGAAAGTCTATCTGCCGCGGTTACGGCCCGGGGAGCGTAATCAACGGTTTATTAATTCACCTCGTGGCGGAATTATTAATTCCCGGGCCGCCTTCGCGAGCGCGTGACCGGCCCGATCCGAATCTTCTCGCGGGTATGGAAATCAGCGGGGCTTCATTAAGGATTCCGGTAGCGAGAGGCGCTTACACGTGTGCCGGAGCTCTGCACGGCTGTAATCTGCTCGAGTGAATAGACGGGGAATAGGGCAACCGTCGGCGTCGCTCGCGAGCCAATCGAAACTTTTGAATACAGATGCGATATCGATTCCTCGCGAGAGAGCCGGACGAGGCCGAATAGATAAGTTCGAGAAAAACGAACGTAGAGGCGGGGGGAGGTTGAAGGAGGAAGGACAGGCCCCTTCGGGCGGCTTCAAATTGAATTTCCACGGAGCGCGGAAATGGCGATCTTATCGGCGATATCTGTCTTGGTATCTCCGACGCAGCCTGGGTCGTGCCGGGTCGGGTCGGATCGGTCCGGGTCAAAACGCGACCTTGCGAATAGTATAATAATATCCCGAGAAGAGGAAGAAGATGAGCGTGTACACCGGGGGTCCGGTAAGTGCGCGCATGGGACCCACAGGTAAGTCTAGATCCTAGATCGACGCCGGAGATTAGCGAGGAAGGGGACCTGTCGCCCCCGTCGCGTTGCGTCGTTGGAAACGTGGAACGAGATTCGAATCGACCTGTCGACGATGGACGGGTCGGGTCGTTGTTGTTTCCTAAAGTTTCAGAAGGTGCGCCGGTCTGTCTAGGGTCGCGGGACACGATGGGTGTACCCCTCGGGTTTCCGCTCCAATTTGGGGGAAACCTCGGGAGAGAGAGAAAGAGGGAGAGAGCAGGAGGAGCCGCGTCCCGTTAACAGTTCCCAGGCAGAACAAAAAGGCAACACGGTGTACACATGATCGGAAGAGCATACACGCCGAGAAGACGAGAAGGCGAGCACAGCTTGGCGGAGAGCACGGGAATGTAAAGAGTTGGATCGCTTTGTAAGCGTAACTCGATCACGGCCGGCCAAAGAAAATCACCGCGTTGCTACGAGAAAGAAAGAGAGAGAGAGAGAGAGAGAGAGAGAGAGAGAGAGAGAGAGAAGAAGAGAGAGCAAAGGTGGGTACGACGCAGGGTACAAGTGGTTTTCAAAGGACGAGCCAGGTGGTTGCACTACTTTCACTATTTCCACGGGTCTGGCTACGAGGAGCGGAGCGGCGAGGCCGGTCGATCGAGCGACGCGTTTCCACAGGGCCGACGTGAATCGCTTTGTAACACTTTCACGATGCAATTACGCGCCAGTATGCGCAGAACGCCACGGTCTCTGAATCGCGGCGTATCTAACGACGGGCTCGACACGCGTGCACACACGCGCGCCAATCGATAAGCGCACCGAGCCGCGCCGGCTCTACCCGCTCCTCTAATAACACCGCCGATCATAATTAATCGCTTGAATCCTCTCGATACCGGCAGCAGATTGCTATCCTCGAGAAACGCCCCGCTCGACCCGCCCCGGACAGGGCTCGTTGCCCTCTGGGGCACTGGCCTGGCTCCGTCGAAAGCGAGAGCTGCCAGACCACGCCTACCAAAAACACTCCGCACCAAAATTTTATTGCGGTCCTCGGCGTTGATCTCGGAGAATCGTTACGATCTGTACAGCTGTACGTTTTCGGAGAACGAGGCTAAATGTGGGCAGAGATTACTCCTCCGGGCACTGTTCCAGCTACTTTAACATCAGGAGCAATTAAACCACGCCTAAACACTCCGAGACAGCGAACGGGATAGATAATCTTTGACGATAAACAGAATTCAGGAAAAATTAAACGAACGATTAGGATCTGTATAGAGGCAGACGCGGGCAGTGATTATCGTTCGAAGTAACTATCTTAGATCCGTTAAAACGATGAACAACGAAATACCACCTGCTTGGGCCACCCGAGAGCAAGAGAACAAGGATACCTAGTTCTCGTCCGTTTCTTTCTCTAACATCGTTTACCGCGAAGAGTGGCTCTCGAAGCAAACGCGAGGCGCTCCCAGAGCATACAGAGCCTGTGCCTGGTGTGTAACGGTTCGCCGATTATCGGACAGATCTGACGAAAGACGGAGAAAGAGGTGTCTCGGAGACAAACGCCGGAGATCCGTTTCCTCGCGACTAGCATGCGAAAGAAGGAACAATGGCGGCAGGTAGAAAGAAAGACGAAGACGGCGAGAGAAATTCTATACCACGAATCAGCGGCTTTCAGACGGAACTCCGAATCGAGGCTAATCGCTATGAATGTCTCCGGCGAGCGCTCGCACGCTGGAAAATGAAATTAAGCTCTAACGACGAAGACTCATCGATCCCAGTATTAAATTACTCGCGCTTCGGCCTTCCTCCGCTCGAACGCTCCATTCCCAGATTATGCGAGCCGAGCTCCGAGAGAGCCGAGGCACCATCGCTGCGACAATCCCGAAATCCCACGAGCATCGACGAAAGTCTCCCGGAATCGTTAATTAGACCATTCGTACGACAACCGGTGTTGTCTTTCTATCCCCCGAGGTGGCCGGAAAACCAGGATTTCTCCAATTTCCGTCACGTCCGAGAAGAGACTCGATAAACCGGGGTTTAGGCGAGCCGCGGACCAGAAGCTACCTGTGTGCCAACAGGTAGAAAGGCGCCAGGGTTGCTGCCTTTTTTCACCCAACCGCGCTGCCCGTCGTAAAGTTACTATTATACCTGGCCACGACGCTGCAACCGCGATACCGATCGACTACCTCGAAACTGCCATTCGTGACGACCGGCCCTTGGAAAATTCATTCCCCTAGCGCCCTAGCCTAACCTGTGTCCTCTATCCTGCCCAGACCGATCAACTATTCCCTTTCGAGACCGGGAAACGTTTCCTACAGGTATCTTGTTCCCGCCGACAATGCCAACGGATTGCCTCTACAGGAGACAACGAATCTTCGCCCAACCGTTTCCCATGGAGCGGTTGATTCAAGGGCTTTTGCGATGATCCAGAAAATTGCGACGCAATCGACCTTCTTCTCTAGGCAGCGCTTCTGCATTTACCTCGTAATGCAAAAACATTTTAAGACGTACAAGAACCTCCCAACATTACAAGAAACTTAAAGTGACTGCAGATAATCTGTGACGATAGCCTGTCGTTAACAAGAGCAAACTTCTGTGCCTGAGAAACGAAGGCTCGGCAGGTGGAACGTGATCGAGCAGCAAAAATATCGGTCCCCTTGTTAGAAGGTTAACGAATGGAGATAGTAAGGAGGATCAGGATGATCCCAGGATCTACGAGGAAATCCCGTTGCTGGCGGGGCGAGCGTCTTCCCAGGTTCTTCTAGGAGGGCTAGATCGTTCGTGGCTAGTGTTTGTCCGCGCAAAATATTTGCACGAAGAGGCGAGCTCAAACACGCCGGCTCTTTGCCGATGGCCTGTCATTTTCCGAGTAGTACACGTATGCAAGCTATCCGGGGGGTTCTCTCGTCGGTGATCGAGCGAGACTCGGTTGCCATAGTCCTCGAACCGCACCGGCTCGGCGCACCGCGCGTTTGGCACGTTTAGGCGCGTGCGAAAGCGCGTGTGTGCTCTCTCAGCCGACTGTGCATACACGCGTTACCTGTGTACACATCGCATCGGCCGGCTTAGCGTGGCCGCGTCTATATATGTGTGTTCGTCATCCGGACTTTCAAATATATATCCCGCGACCGCCGGTCGGTGAAGCCCGGGATTTATTTGCATGATTACGGAATCGTCGCTTACCGCGTCGCATTGAAAAAAACCGTCCAAGGTCCGAGAGCACATCGGAAAGTCCCTTCTCTGTTCCGGGCGAGCAGGAATTTCGGTGTTTTTTTGTCCCCCGGAACGAATCGGTGATCAAACGAGCGCGCTCGATCACCGTTCCTCGCGCGCTTTGATCCGCGTCCAGCTTTATTATCCAATAAAAAGGAGCGCGCAGTGTGTGTAATCGATGCGTATCGCGTTTCGCGGAATATATTTTATTAACAGGCCAGTTAACTGCTAGCCGGCCGAGAACGGTGGTTGGCCGGCCGGCGCGGCGCGTCGTTCGGGTAGATTCCGCGGCGATTCTCGTTTCAATTTACGCTGTTTTCAACGATAAATTCCAGCGCGTACCCTCGCCTCCATTAATTACTCTATTCAGTGTCGTAGATGGACGGGGACTCGTTCGGAGCGGGGAACACGCTCGACGACAACGACGACGGGGACCTGGGAATGTTTCTCAAGAGCACGGAACCCCGTCTCGCAAAGAGAACAGTGAGAAAGAAAGAGAGAGAGAGAGAGAGAGAGAGAATCGACGAGTCGTAATATCGTTTCGCAAAAATTCAATACAGCTGGAAAAAGAACCGGGGGGGATTTCGCATGCATGCACGCTCGCTCTCGCGGAGCACAGCGCGGCCCGAGAGTCGCGAGAGACTCGAAAGAACGCGCAGATTGCGAATATTCGACGGCGAGAAGAGCGTTGTGTTACGGGGACGGGGAAGGTAACGCGGGTAAAACGGCAAACCTGTTCGGACGGAATCCACGCTCCTGACACGGCGCAGTCTGAGGTTCGACGAATCAATGCCTTTCACTGGGATCGTTAATATCTCCGGTGTCGTAAGCCGCCGGATAACGAACGGAAAACGAACATTTTCTCCGTCGCTGCCTCGCGCCGTACCCGGCGCAGCAGATTTATCGTGATCAAGACGGTGCGCTGCTGTTGCCCGGCTATGAAAAAGCCGCGATTCGCCGCGCGATCGTAAAAACCACCCCGCGTAAACAATAACCCCCTGCCGCTGTCGGGGGCAACACCACCCGAGGAACGGTGGCGCAAATCGTTGATTACGCGCAGCTCGTTTTTACCCGTTGCCCCGCGATAATCGCTTTGGTTATTCGCTGGCAGGTTTATCATCCCTCTTGATTACGCCGAGCGTAGCCAACCCTTTCGACACGGCTCGACTCGACGCAGATGCGCGCCGATGTACCCGGCTAACGATGCTAGTGTACCTCGACTTAGGGTTATTGCACTCCCAAATTGGCCCGCGACCGAACAGACCCTTTCACATGAACTGTTCGGAAATTTTATACAAAATTTATGGTAAAAGGTATGGTGCCTAATTGGATTAGCGGATACAGCCATACCTTGAGAATAGAAATCGTAACGATCTAATGCCGGGGGACATGAATGCAATACAATGCTGATTTATACAATGTCGAGAAGCTAGTAATGATTTTATAATGGTCTACAATGGTGCGAAGGTTGCAGAGTATTGCGTCTATCACCTCGGGAGGATTAACGAAAGGATACGCGAGGTAGCCGAAGAGTTGCAGCTTCATCGGAAATATGGTACCGAAAATTCATTCGTCGGCTTGCCACAGCGGTGCTGGCTAAAGGGTTAATACCCGCGAATGAACCAGCTTGTGTTGGCGTTTTCGAGCAGCCGCGAAAACCCTGCCGAGCTTCAATAGTACACGGTGGAAACAACCCCTTGTAAACAATAAGCCCCGGGGTCGACGGACCGCGATCTACCCCGAGAAACGGTGGCGTAAATCGTCGATCACAAGGAGCTAGATTTTGTTCGCTATTCGCCAGACGTGCTAGCGAAATCAACCCCTCTTAATTAACCCGCGCGTACCCGGTATGTACTCGGCGAGCGTGCTAGCTGCGTGTGTATAATTACGGTGTTCGAGGAACAGTCCTCTATAAAAGATCGAAAACTAGGTGTACCGTACCATTAACCGCCAATTAAACGTAACTAGATCCTAGCTGTCGAGTCTAGTCTTTATTCTCGCTTCGGTTTTGCCTCTCTCTCTCTCTCTCTCTCTCTCTCTATCTCTCGTGTGTCGAATACGAATTTCTGTCGATTTAGCAGCGGCATCGGGATTATATTCGTACCGGTCGTGGATCAAATTATACGCTGCTATATTGTACCAGTGAATCACGTCGAATCATTTGCAGACATACTTAAGCGGACAAATCATTTGTGACGAGGTTAATACCCGCGGGTAAACTAGCTGCGTGTACATAATTACGTTTTCGAGGAATTATCCTCAACGAAAGACTGCAAACGTCGGTGCATCGTATCGTGGATCGTTAATCAAAAGAAGAGTGATTTTATTCGCTACTAGCCGGACTCGCCGCGCCACAGCCAGTCAACCACCCTCTCTTGATTACCCGCTAGTATAAGTCAGCTGCGTGTGTGTAATTACTCGTTCGAGAAACAATTCTCCATAAAAGATCGAGGCCTCGCGTATATACGTATGTACCACAAACCATTGATCAAAAGTATAGCGAAATTTCACTCGCTATTCCCAATACGCCATGGTAACCACCCTCTAAATTACCCCCGTACACTTAGTACCCGCTAGCACGCTGTACCCTGCGTGCGTATAATTACGTGTTCTAGGAACGATTCTCTATGGAAGATTGAAAACTAGGTGCATCGTACCTCGAACTGAAAAAAAAATAACTGGATTTGCTGTACCCGTTGGCAAATCAACCATTCTGTGAACTACCCTCCACCGAGCTACCGGAGAATAATTTCGTGTTCGAGGAACGATTTACCATCAAAGATCGAGACTGGAGAATATCATATCCAGAGACCGTTGATCAAGGGTAACTAAATTTCACTCGATACCCAACGGTAACCACCCTTTAGATTACCCGGGCGCAGTTAGTACAGCTGCGTGCGTACAATTACGTGTTCTACAAACGTATCGTAGACGATGGAAAACTAGGTGCACCGTATTCCGAGCATAAAACATAACTGGATTCGACTCGCTGCTCGGTATACAATTCCGAGGATTTCCTCCAGAAGATTGAGAACAGCAAATACCAAAACTACCGGGATTCGATTAATGCATTAATACGCCCATGCTGATCACCCGGTTCTTCGTGTTTCTAATTACTCGTCCGAGAAACGATCCTCGCCGGAAAATCGAAAAGTAGGTGTACTGTATTTACCTGTCTGGTGCCGGGTCCGCCTTCCTGGAACTCGAATCCGATTCGGTCGCGGAACTCCAATCCGTTTCCAGCTTCGAAAATTCCACTCCACTGCGCGAAGGGGGCGAGATCACACAAAATCTTATTTCTTCCAGGGTACCTCTAACCCCGTGTGTATATGTTGCACGTATGTATATCCACGTCGTTTTGTGCGTGTGTGTGTGTGTGTGTGTTGTGTGTGTGTGGTGTAGGTGAGCGTGTATATATCGCGGAGCTTCGATTCGCGGACAAAAAGAACGCAGCAAACGATGGAAACAACGAGTAGCAAACACACCGTCGAGGGATGTTGGTGGTGGGAGACAAGGGGATAGAGGGGGTGGGGATGAGGGAAGGAGAGGAGGGTGTCGGTGTGTGAAAAAGGGGGGAAAACGGTGCCGCGAAAAATGTTCAGCCGCTTAAAAACGTCGCGGCGAGTGGCGTCGACGCGAATTCGTCGTCGGATTGTTTGTCACGGTCGATAGAGGCACACGGAGGAAAGCAAGCGCCATTTTATCCCGTGCACTCGCGGCAACGCGAAAGGTGGACGGAGAGGACGGTGCACCGCGGGGCTGTGACGGCTATACCGATGTACGCTTTCTCTCTTTCGTCTGTGTATTCGTGTATCTCCCTCCCGCCGTTCTTGTACGTATCTCTCTTTTTCCCCCGCACGGTATCTCGTTCCCACCGTGTGGTCGTCCTCGGTCCCTTTCTCGCCGTGCCGAAGATTCACCGTGGCAGAGAGAGCGTTCCTCTCCGAATCGATCGCTCGATTATCGGGAACGGGAACGGTAACGCGCCGCGGCCATGGATCGTCGCACGATGCAGATTCCCGCACTCTGTTCACCCCACTTGTACTTTTACTATATGCTTTATATATATATATATATATATATATATACTCTTTCTTTCTTTCTATCTATCTCGCTCTCACGCGTGCTATATATCTCTTTCTCTCGTTGTACACAAGTCACTGAAACGAAACTCGACCGCAGACCGGCCGCCGGGGAACACTACGACCTCGTGCGTCGTTATCGCGAGACACGCGTCCCTCTGTTTAAAATACGGTTCTCGATTTTATTCGGTTTTCAACTTGGCTCCCTTTTTTTTGCTGTTCGAATTCGACGCGGCACAGTAGAGTCCGTCGCGTTTCGCGCACGCGGGAACCACCGTAATCGAGAGGCAAGGCTCGTGTGCTAGTTCGACCACCGAGCTTGCGATAGTTCTCCTCTACCTCCTCTCTTCTCTATGTTGTTCTCTCTGTCCGTCTATCTCTCTCTCTCCCTTTCGGTAACAGAGAACGCGAGACGCGCGACACCGAACTCGAACCACGTCCGTCGTGTGCAGCGAGAGGACACGAACTGAAGCGGCGAGCCGAAGCCGAGGCGAGCCGAGCCGAGCAGCTTGCTCGGCTGGTTTCACCGTACCGCTATTCGGCCGTGTTACACCAGCGCCGCCACCGGGGCTGCACCCTCACCGTCCATTTTCCTCGATCCTGTCCTCCTCGCTCCTTCTCCGCTTGATTTTTCGTTCCAACGATCTCTCGTACACGCCGATCGCCACCGCGGTTCCTCGATCCTTACTCTGGCGAACGATCGCCGGAAAGATTGGCTGCGCGAAACTTTATCGCCATGTAAATAATAATGACGCGAAACACCGGAGCCCACGACAGAGAGCGGGGTCATTGATTTTTTGAGCCCGTCAAGTGTAAGCCGCGCGCATGCGCGATCGCGCCACCGGCGTGACATCGGCCGTTCTCATACTCGTCCGCCGATGTTCCGGACTTGAATTTCTGGTGACTTTCGCCGCGCCGCCGGCGCACCCGGCGAAATATTGTTTGAAATCGGCTCCGGTTTTCTTCGGAGCTTCCCCCTCCCCCTCCCCTTACCGCTCTCCTCACCTGTCTTCTTCTTACGACTCACCTTCACGGGCGCCGACGATGCGACGTCGCTAGTCCATGCTATGCCCCGGGTCCCGAAATATGCGGACTCGAATGCGACGTATTCCCACAGGACCTTGCGACGATACGGAATCGTTGGACGTTCGAACGTTTTTGGCGGTTCGCCGACTCGATTCGCTTCTCTTTTTCGTTTATCTTCTCTCTCACTCTCGAGAGAAAGAGACACACGCGGAAACACTTCTTCGAACGCGAAGTACACCGCGTCACGTGACATCGAACTTCGATTGCATGCTGGGAATTATCTTGAAACTTCAATCACGTGACCGCACGTCCGCACCACCACTACCTCCGATTTATCTATTCAACGGTCACGTGATTAGTGCTCAGAGAATAATGGATGATTTTTTGAAACTATGAAACTTTTGGTTGTTTAACAATGTCAAATGGAAGATTAATGTCGCGGTTCTATACTCGCGATCAGACTGCGGACATTTATGAAAAATAAAAGTCCTCTGCGTCGATTGCAAGAAACAGAAACTAAACGAATATTGACATCTTCAATTTTTAAAATTTTTTAATAATTTCGTATTTCATCTACTCAATTTTGTTTTAAATGCATAAAGATTCGCAGTCTACGCATGATCGATGGTTATGCGTAACCTCGGCGAACGCGAGCGGCTGTTTTAGCGTTGTTTCGGAACGTTTTACCGTGCGAAATCGTTCGTCGTGCTCGGCGATCCGTGACAACGTCTTTTTTCATTGACAGTTTGCTAAACGATCCCGTTCGGGAATTATGCGACCTCGCGAACGATTTGTATGTAACGTTCGACGGGGAACGCGTTGAAATACAGGTTAACCTGTTAACTGGGTTAATTTTCGATCGTACGTTGCCTTTCGATGGCGGATAGTATTAATGCGATTGGTAGTAGCCTGGCTGTCTGACGCAACGGAATAAGAATCGTGAGTATAGTTTACGGTAACGACGATACGATAGAATGCAAGCCGCGATTAGTTGAATAAACAAGAAAACGATCTGCGCGAGATATTCGAAACGTCCCGTCGTCCGCCCCGGTTAACAGGTTAACAATGTGCCGAGTGACAAAGTGTCGGTGCATCAAAGGGGAGAAAGACGGTCGTCGAAGGGGGAGCCAGTTCCAGAACAATCGTTATCGCGAACCTGCAAACATTTTTATCTCATCGATCGTGGGACTGGAATTAAAAGGCAACCGGAGGCGAATTCAACGTAACTCTATCATCCGGACATCGACTGGCTGAGCCGCTTGTTGCTTCTTCTCCATGGTGGTTCCTGCTTCCATGCACATCTATAAAGTCTCGCCATGATCTTTTTCCGATGGTATGCATTCTTTCAAGTGCCGGTTATTACCGACCATTTCTCTCTTTCAATTCCTCTTGCATGTTAACAATGGCCACTGATAACAGTGCTGTACCGGTTCGCTATCTCTTATCGCAAATCGTTTCGCAGATAAAAAAAGTGGCCAATCAGTCTTTCTTAGCCTCTGATTAACTTTGTTAAGCGGAAAAAGATTGTTCGTTCTTCAGGAATTGTCCATTTCCATAACTAGTGCGTAGATTGTTAAGTTATGTCAGCGGTTCCCAAAGATTTTTAATCTGTTGTTCCACCCAGATCAAGGACCGTAGTGGGGTTAATAGGTTAGGAAGAGCACGGAAGGAGGATCGCTAGCACGAATGATCGAACTCTGTAGAGTCGTTCTGGAAATAGTTCAAACAACGATTATTTTTAGCGCGCATGACTCTGTAGTTCTGTTGTATGTCGCATAAACAGCAGTTGAAAAGCTTTTAGTTATGTACCCAGAAACCCTGGGGCCCTAGGCGGCTCCCAGTGGCTCTCATTTGCCAATATAGTCCCTCGCGGATACTCTGAATCGTTAGGTCCGTTTAGGGTCCATTGCATTTTGTCAAGGACTTCTTGGTGGTTTCACGGCTCGGTGGGATCTTCGGAAGCTTAACCAAAACTACTGAGACTGACCAATATACAATAGATCTTACAATATTAATACTAAATATAATAAATGCAACAACTTAATCTCCGGTAGCCAGGAAACAGAGTACAAGACAAATTTTGTTCTAACATAAATGGCCCTAACGATTGGCCAGGGTTTGCGCCATAAAGTACAACGCCGTTACCGATCGCAAGAAGCAGCACCAACCCCCACCCCCTCCGCATTTTCCGTTTACTTTTCATTTACGAGGAAAGCGCTGCTCGCGCGAACAGCCTGTAATTCTAAGCTGGCCGTAAACCGAGGCTAGTTTAGTTGCTAAAACCGCGAATCGTTGCCAGTTGTTGTTAAACAAAACCGCGCCATAAATTAGCCGAAGAGATTCCACGTTTCACCGGGCCAGTATTCGGAATCATAATGTTTTTCGATCATCTTCGGAGCTCGTAGGGACCGCAGTCTATCTTATAGATACCAGATGGTCGCCTTGTCGGCGGCGGCGCCAGACGGGCCCGTTTAAAATTAAAGAATAATCGCGGGCTGCTGCTCCGATCGGTTCGGTAACTCGAGCTGCATCCGAGAACAGATTCTCAGTCACGGACAAAAAACCGATTCATCGATGCCGGAACAAAAACCAAAAACAAAATGCAAATCGTCTCGATTCCAATCCGACAGCAGAACGCGAGATCGTTGAGACCTTCTCCAGCGAGAAAGATAATACTAGCAGTCCTGGAGAAAAACTGATTCGATGCAACGGTACACGTAAAAGCAAAATTGCAAGGCATTGTTCTTGGTGTAATCGTCTCGATTTCGATTCGAAAGCACGGGGCAACGTTGTTCCGTTGACAAGGTTGACGTATCGGATTCTTGGAGCTCAAGAAACGATAATACTATCAATCGTGGATAACGACTGATAGTACCCGGTGCAATTTGCTCGATTCCGATTCGAAAGCAAGACGCTATTGCATTGGCAGCGTTGATCTATTGGCTCTTCGAATACCGAGTAACAAGAATACTCTCCGGTCATGGACGAAAATCAATTCATTGATGCAATAGCAAAAACCGTAAGAAAAATGCAAATCCGCTGTAGCTGGTGCAATAGCGTGGCCATTGAGTCGAGAACAGGGCGCAAGATTTTTGCGTTGGCAGCGTTGATCTATCGGCTCTTTGGAAGCCCAGTAACGAGGTAATCGGCCGAGCGATCAAGATCCCCAAAGGTTGGTTCCCCTTTCTCTGTCTCGCGGCGGCAGCTCTATAAGCATAGTCGGACGGTAGGACGGACGGACGGATGGCTATTTCCGCATGACATCACACCGCCCGCATTTAGGAGCGGAGCACGATTTTCTATTTTCTTGTCGGTCTACATTGGTGGCCCGTGAAGACCTGCAAGGTCAGCCCCACCGAGATGCGCCCCCGGTCCCCCTGATCGCTTTTTATTCCCCGTTGTTTTATTCGTCTCTTCGTCCCGGGTCCGGTCTGCGCTCCGACCGACTGTTACTCTTTTTCCACACACCGGCGAAATTCGCAAAAACGTCTTATTAAAGCGGGCTGCCGCGAAATTTCCACGATTAAACGGACCGCGATGCGCACACATCCCTTCTCTCTCTTTCTCTTGAGATATTCCTCTCTTCGGCTCCCTGTACCGCGACCCGGGGATGCCTCGGTAGCTAAGCCGGTCCAAGCCGATCTCTCCTAATCGAGAAATAATTGTACGAATTTGTCCGAGACTTGGCGAACGGGACAGAGACGAAGAGAGGAGAGAAGATCCTTGTTGTTCGCGTTGGCTCGACCACTGCCACCCGGAGGCTGTTTTTTACCAATTCATACTCTCAGGTGGAACAATGGATTCGGCGAGACAAAGGAGCGGCTGCTCTTGCTCGACGGAGGTACCGTTCCTCGCGCTAACTCGGTTAGCCGTTCGTTAGCGGAATTAGAAATGAAGGTCCGAGCGCGAAAAGAAAATTCGCGGGCAGGCCCAAGAGAGAAAAAGAGAAACGTTCGACGTGCTCTGCTCTCTTTCCGTTTCGGGGCGGTCCGATTCTTGGGGGAATTGTTAAATAGAACATTTAATTAGCGGCGTTCGCTGCGGGGCATTCTTTCGTCGTTGCCCCGGCATGTTTTGAATAACTGAGCAAGCGGAACTATAAAACGATCGTCTTCTCCCTCGGTTGTTGCTTGTAGCTTTTTTCCAAGAGAAAACTGTCGGAGAGAGAGAGAGAGAGAGAGCGCGCGCTGGCTACCGGCACGGCCTATACACGATCGATCGGTATCTTATAGCTCTGCGGAGCGTGGCCACTGTGCGAGACGATACGCCGATCGATACGTTCCGCTAATAAAGTGGATCCACGCGACCGCGGAAGAGGATTTCTGCGCGAATAACTTCATAACCGACGCTCGTAAGCATTACACGTCGACTTGCGCTTTTATACGTTCCTACCGGTTATTTACTTCGCCGCAGAGAAATTTATTATAGTACCCGGAGCCCGGCGAACGATCCCGTGCGGGCAGGAAAAAAGCTCAAGCATCGGCTACGTAGAGCTCGTTTCGTAACTACTTAAGAGCCTCCCCGTGAATCGACGTCGCTCTGAATTTTCGTGGCTATGCTGCGTCTCGATCGCCAGTGTATCGATCGAATCCCCTGATGATCTGCTTCGTTTCACCGTGCAGTCATGGTGCTCGGCTACGTACCCGACGAATCGTGGTAGATCGTCCGCTTCCTCGCCTTGATTGCTGGAAAACGTTCCCAGAAATTCTTACGAGTCATCCGGAGGAATTCCACTGAATTTTGGAGAGCGGATGCGCGGCGATGATTAATCAGTTTTTACCCAGTTTTTACTCTCTTACTTGCAGGTCGTTCTCCTACAAGGTCTAGAGGCGAGGAAAAGGAAGAGGTGGAGGAAAGGAAAACCACGAAGAAGAATCTCCATTCTGCTCGGCAGCCCCAGCAGGACTGATAATTTTTGGCAGAGCAACCCTATTTATGTATTCCGTCGCACGAGCGTTGATAGCGCTGCGAACTTTGACAGCGCTCACTGGTGCCTGCGGAAATTTGTTGTAACAGTCTAAGGATGCACCATAGACAGGACTGAAGTATGTACGTTCGACAAGATACGTTTATTTTCACTAAAACATTGTCTTTACACTCCGATACAATTTGTCATCTAGAGGAGGAATTTTTTAAACAAGTTTTACTGTAACCTTCGTTAACACTGAAAAATTAATATAACAGGATATGAGAATCGATAAGATAAAGTTAGAATGACATCGTTCGCGTGGTTCACTGATAACGATTCGACAGCTTACTCTTAAGAAATTGAGGAGGATATGAAATAAACCTTAATAATAATTAAAAGATTTTCTGTACTTGAATAACCCTTATGCCAGACGACGGCTTGGTCCGATTACATCCTTTTTGTCTACAGTAGTAGTAGGAGCGAGCAATAGCCAATCAAAACGGCGTTCCATTACCTAGGCACAGCTTCTCATCCCGGCGCAAGTGGTACTCACCTTTTCCGGTTAATGTTGCGCAAAATGGACAGTCCTCGGGCGATTGCCGGGCGTAAAAACCAACAGCGGAAAGGAATAGTAGCGCGTAGGTATGCGTGTACACGAGAGGAGACGGGACAAGATGGAAAAGGGATTTCGGTGATGTCGCGACGGCGGAGGTGGAGGTGGAGGAGGAGATGAGGAGCAGGAGGAGTAAACGAGGAGAGGAGAGCAGACGATGCGAGGAATAAAAAGAAGGGGACACGTTAAACGTGGAACCAGGGGTCATAAAAATCCGAAGCGCAGGTATAAACCAACGATCTACAAGTCCGTGGCGAGGACGATCCTAATCTCTAGCCTGCTGCCGAGCTAGCGGGAGTTGAGGCACCGGGGAACGGAAAGCTAAAAAGAATCGGCCGAAGAAAATAGTTGGCCCGCTAAATTGCCGCGGAGCGAGTTTGTTAGAAAATCGGCGGAATGCAGACACCGGTGACAAGGGGGTGGTGGAGAGGAACACCACTATTTCGTAGGAATTTTCTGAACACGAGACCTATGACCACCTAGACTCCTTGGTCCTCTTTTAATAGCCCTTGAGGTGCTCTTGAAGTTTTTTTACGGAGAATTCCGTTTGGTCCTAACGACGACTAATTCTTTAATTCCGAGATACGACGAAATTTTGATGTGCGCGGCGCGGTGGTTCGTCCGGGCACCTCTTCGAGGAACACGTCGCTGCTGCCCGTTTTTGGCAGTATCCATGAACCGGGCTTCTCGGTTCGTTCCTGTCGGGTTGATTCATGCTTTGCAACAGCGACATTTTTATTTGGTCGCCAGCGCTGTCGAAAGATTTGTGATATTCATCGCGCGGGAAGTGACAGTAAAAACAGGCTGGAAACGTTGATCCGTCATACGTGTCTTAGGAAGGTAATTAATAGAGGAGAGCCGGAGAGCGACGGTGTGGCGTGGCGTGTTCGCTCGGTCATAAATTTAGCGGAAGGCCGAGAGACTGAACGACGCATAAATTTTACGTGGACGCGATAAACGCGTGCTCGTATACGATTTCGCGAAATCGAGTATATGGCGGGTGCGGGAGACCGAACGACGACTGCGACCAAACAAGACAGGAGACGAGACGAGTCGAGTTGCGATGAGACGCGCATCGTCACGCGCGGAGAGCGTTCGAGCTAATGGTTTCGTAATTGAATAAATGTGGCCGATTAGTCGCGTAGCCTCCGAGAGACATTTAACGAGCTACCGTCGAAATAACCGTTCGGTTTACTGCAAATCGAATTTAGAGTTAATCGGCATTTAATTTAAATACGCTGCTCAAGGGCTTAACAGATTTATCTTTCCCATCAGTCGCGCGACGATCGCATCTATCTTCGCAGTAATTCATAATCCCCGGCGGTCGCGGAGAACGTCTCGAGTCGATCGGTCGCACGAGAGGTTGCTGACTTGCCTCACGGCTGCTCGTGAGCTGATCATGTTCGTTGCATGGTTGACAAGAGTTAACATTGATACGCGTTCGTATCGAACAAGAGATTTATTTCGTTTCTCCAGATAGACCGTTGCGCGTCGCTTCGACGCGACGAGAATACGCCCGTGTAACCGGCAAAATGAGAGACAAGTGCTCGGTGAACATGAAGGAGAGGCGATGAGATTTAGCGCGAGGCGCTCCTTCTTCTCCTCCTCCTCCCCTTTCTGCTGGTCTTATTTCTTCTTGAATCGTGCTTTCTTCGACACCACCGCCGCGTTCGACGGCGACTTCGGGTTCGACTGGTTTTTGTGTTTCTTGCTCTCCACATGCTGGGCGAACATGCTCTCCGAGTTTAGCGACAGGTTGCACGGTGCGCAGTAGTATTGGCCTGAAAACGAAACGAATTTTCAATCACATACTCCCAGACAATATTATAATCGCAAAAGCTTAAGCTTCGGTATTTTCGATCGACTAGAATGCGTATTGTCTACATCAAACATGAGCAACGAGTATTGGTTGCTTTAGGAGCGCCTTGAATTGCCCCTGCGGACAAGAGATAAATCTTTACGCTTGGTCTAGACTCTATGTCTTCTAAAAAGTTAACTGTAAAGCTTGTGACATGTGACTTTAATGTTAATGGTGACAGAAGACCATCTATTCTGTCCTGTTTGTCTAAAGTGGGTGTGGCCTGTCGTACGTAGGCGTGGTTTTGTGGCTCACGATCTAAATAGAACTCGCACAGTGTCCTACAAAGCAGCAATTGCTCATGCCCGATATAGACACTAGAAACTACAGCCTGTGCTTCAAAGGAAGAGACTTGAGCTTCACTAAAAGTACTTTTCTTCGCAGACAATGTCATCGATTGATCAATGATCCATCTCAGCCGTCGTACGATCGATTCTCTCGTACGATTGGGGAGAGTCGCCAAATTTAAACCAGCTGCTAGATTGAATCACCATGTATCTTGAACAAGAAAAACATTTGCACTATTATTGGCGACATTAAGCGACTGCCGGTCCAATCTAGGACCAATTCAGGTCCAAATTCGACTCTCTCCCACTCGGCAGTTGTTCAGAGGGTGTCCTTACCCGACGGGGTCCGATAGATCGAGTAGTCTATGGGTCCAGGTGTTGTGGGGCTGGTCTCGTTCTCGGTGGCTGAAAAATTCGAAGGGTACAATCGATTCTCGCAGCCGTTTTTCATGGCAAGAATTGAATTTTTTTGATAATCCTTTATAGCTTCAAAATCCAAAGTAATAGCCATTTTAGATAATTAACCTTCAGTTACTCGCACTCGCAAATTTTTATCGAATAAAATAAATAGTTCAATGCAAAATAAATATTTGCGTATAGTCGATACCTTTGTTTATGCTTGAAATACTAAATTTAAAGTGCTGAGACTGTAAGTATCATATGGGAGTAATTAAAAGTGAAAAGTGGACGCTCTTACCAGGCTCGGGGACAGGCAGCCCGTTCAACCTGAGCATTCGCAGGTGCCTAGCACCGCGTTTGTGCGTTTCCAGCTGGTCCTGGCGATTAGCCGAGACTCCGCACAAATCGCAACGCAAAGGCGTCGGATATGGCGGTGGTGTGTATAAGGTTGCCGCTCCTGGCGTCGGTAGAGCTGCAGCACCGTCAGGTACAACGGGTTGCGGCGGTGCAGGGGTCTGCACCTCCGGTTGGAAGCCCGTTCCAATCCCGAACCGTCCAGTAGGATCTATTTGATTGTACTGACTTTGACTTTGCGACTTCTTCGACGGCCTGCACAAGTGAACGCTCTGGTGAACTCGTGCAAACTCCGTGTGAACTCGTGTGAACTCCGACGACCTCGATCGACACGGTTAATTATCAAATTGAGCAGTAAGTCCGTTCGCGTTTCAACATTTTCCATCAATTCTTTGTATAAATTGATTTGGGTCTTCTTCAATCCAATTGGCAATTTGGAAGGACTTCTTACTCAACCCAATGTAATTGCAGACAATCACTATAGGCAGCCGAAAAGTTAGCATTCAGGACACTGTGAGCGGTAGAAGAAGACTCGGATCCACCTGCCCTCTTCTTTGATCTAAGCGCTTTGACATAGTGCTTAAACTCTATGCATCTGTCGACGAAAATTGTCCTACCGAATTAGAGCGAATCACAGCTGACTGCCATCTTTTCGGCTCCTAATACGTATAGGTCTTAATACCTCGCTCGACGTCCTCCGTTCGCTGCTCTAATGTGCTTTTTGCCGGCATAGTGCTGCGTCGCGTCCGTTTGCGACGTGAACCACGTCTTACAAATCTACGAAAGAATCAAGAGATCAAAATGATGAAGAGCACCTGAAAGTTCCATTGCAAATTAATTTTATTGTTCCTCACATCGCAATAGTTCTGCCAGTCGTTGGTCGTGCTCGTAACCTGTCCGTCGTCGGTCTTTTGCTTCTTAACGCTCTGGTTCAAGAACATGGACACCTTCTTCTGATGCGGCTTGCCATCGTAGTGCAGTTTCGCCTGTAGCGTCGAGTTCATCTGAAAACCATTCGCCCGTAAAAATCATGCTGATTTGCACGTCGTTCATCGCATTAGACGCCTAGAGACCCTATTCCCGTAGAGGGTCTCCGCTCGCGATTTTTATCGGATAAAGTAATCGAGCCTTACAACTGCGTTGCACAGATCGCATTTCAGCGGTTTCATTAGCGCTGACAGTTCCCTCTGGGCGCTCGCGACTTTCTCTGCGAAAACGAAAACATAAATCAATCTTTAATTAGCTAACAGCTGCCATAGGAATCTGGACTCCGATTGCCCAACGATAATTCGATGCACAACCGGCAGCTAACGAATAGCAAAAGAGAGCTCCGAGCCACACTGTGGGGCATTTGTGTTCCAAACGCGAAGAGTTTTCTTCCAAATGTCCAATTAACCATCTTTAACGCTTAGCACTCGAATGGTCATTCAGAGGCGCCGCTAAAAATGGTAGTACCGTTATTCAAAATATTGAAGGATAATTGCATATCTATAAAATTTCAAAAATCAAAGGAAACGGAAATATTTTAGGTCGGAAGAAATGTTTCATATTCGAGTTAAAATAGGACTTTTTACCTAAACGCTGTACAGTGCGGCAGGCCAGTAGCATGATCGCGCTTACCTGCGTCTTGGGCGGGATCGATGAACTCGTTCTTGCGTTTGTGGTGCTTGGTCTTCGTCTTGCCAACCTGGATCGCAGGTGCAACCACCGCTGCAGCCGCAGCTGCAGCTTTGTAGGTCGTGTCGTACCATCGAGCGTAGAGATCCGAGGTGTCTGCGTCAGTGGGTACCCACCATGGAGTGGCTGGTTGTCCAGGTGTTGGAGGCTGCATCGCGGGGTGCATCATGTACGGGGCAGGTACAGGGAGGTTCGGGAACGGTGCAACAGGAGCTGACACCGTCATAGGCGGCGTTTCGTTGGAACAAGTGCTGGATGCAGTCTCGGTCGAGTTTGCTTCCGGCTGTAGTTTGTCCGTGGAGCTCTGTACATTGTTGCTTTTCGGCGATGCAACCGGTGGAGGCGGTGGCGGTGGTGGCGGCAGGAAGCATTCTAATCCTGGATCGAGTACAGTGATTCTAAGTACAGTAGACTCCTTCTCTTATTAATCTTTTGTAGAGTGTTCAATAGTTTAGTGTATTGAGTTAGAGACGATGTTCCGGGAACGGAACCCGGAAAAATCGACAGGAGAGGACCCTTTCGGAGGACATCGGGAATTGAATGGTTTACGAGCATCGATTATTATTGCTATCTGCGCTCCTAAGAGTTATGGATCGGAGAACGATAGATAGTAAAGATCTTTGTTGGCAATTCGCGGAATTCTTCATCGTTTAAAAAACGTCCGATGATTTTTGACTCGCCCAGTATCGCGAGTCCGATACCGAACGATAATAACCGATGATACGATGATAATAATATAATAGAAACGCAGATTTGAGGCGCGTCGCGGAACCGATACCGAGCGACCGATGAATGGCGAGTGGCTGCGTTGCGCGTTCGATTTATGATGGCGATAAAAACCACGGACAGCTTAAGCACGCCCCGAGCTATGCATGAAAATGCATACCAGATAAAATATCGGAAACGGCCGGCGATAAAGTGCCGGCGTAAATATCCGCAAGACGAGATGCGTATCGACGCAATTTGCCCTCGGATCCGATTTAATTGCCCCACCAAGCTAATACTGATTTCCCTAATTTCGAGCGACCGTGCCCGTAATGCCCGCCATTTTTATCGGGAACGCGGAAGATACATCCTGCGGGGCCGGAGCCGCACTCATCGATAGCCCCAACCGAGGATCATGTTCAGCCCTTCGTTTTATTGCTCTTGTCCTCAACAAAATTGAAAACTGTTTGCCAACCGCTCTGCCACCGTTTTTCATACCCCCCTCGATCGCGGGGACTCGCTAGAAATTTTTAATTATTTGCGCTAGAAGCACCGGCCACTCAAAGTCGCTGACTTGTGCTTTTTTATGCGAATTTCCGGACGCGTTGCATTCATGACGGCTTTGATTGACTTCCCGGTTTGACACACCTATTTCGCTGCTTACTTTATCTTGTACACAAATATTTTGTTAAATACAACATACTTCCTCTACGAAATATTGAAGCATTTTAGCAGAAGAATTGGGTGTATAAAATTAATTGAACTATATTTTAATGAATGAAAGTGTCAAGTTTGCGGACAACTCACCAGGGATTTTAAAATGATCGTACTCATAGGATTTCGAGGTGATCAGATTTCGAAATCGCTGGCAGCACGCTCCCATCGCTACTTATCGACTACGGGCTGTCTGTACGGTGCACTTCAGCATGTGCAAGCTGCATCGGAGGCCACGATCGAGATAAACAGAGAAACTTATCGAACGGATTCACAGAGAAATTAACATTACGCGAATCGAGTAAAATCGATCGGGCTAATTATACCGCAGACGGTCGAGCATTTACATGCGAACGTACTTTCGAGACGCATCGAGGCGAAGACTTCCGTTAACAAATCAGATCAATCCTTTTTCGATTACAGCCTTAGAAAAGTTGTAATCTCAAACGATGCGATACACGTAACATTTTTTAACGTGAACGGATATCGAGCACACGTGCACAAAATTAATCCAATATTCAGCATGCGATTCAAATTAAAATTTCACTATTTTCTAAAGAAAATTATAGAAATTTTTAAACAATCTTCTCAGATCCATTGCTTTCGCTATTCTAATATAGGTTGGATTCGAAAAATTCTGAAAGTTCGCGGATTTTACGCATTTTCAAGTTCGGTTGCGCCGGTCAGTTATGACCACCACGACGTCATGGAAAAGTTTAGTGCCGGTCAGAAGTGACCACCACGACAGTAAACATGTACATAATGAGTTTACCTATTCGGACAATTAATTCAGCATTACGTGCATGTGTTCGCGGGTTTAATCGGAAGCGGGAAAGGCGGCCGAAAGACGACACTGTCTTTGCACGCACGTGACCGATGCACTTTGATATTTTAAGAAATCAGCTGATTTCGGCGGCGAAGTATTCACTGAAATTCAACAGTGAATGCCTGCTGGTCGGGGACGATCTCTGGATGGCATTTTCCGTAGGGTCGACGTGTATCGCGATAGTCAATTCTCAAAGTAATTGTTTTGATAATTGGTTCACGTAGACATGCCACAAGCCACAAGTCGCATCCGGTCGATGGGAGACCGTTCGCGATTGTACGTGGGCGGCTTTCTGTTCACGATCACGCGATGTGCCCTTCGAAAACATCGAATTCCTCGAGCAAAGAACAGCAAAGAATATTCTATCTGTTTCCGCGATCGATTCGCACCGCAACCTAAAAAATTCGCCTCGCTTGTTCGTGCATGAGAATATTCGGGGTCCGATTTGAACAACGTGAACCAATGAACGGGATCGAATAGAGTATAGGTTGTGGAAAGAGGGCCAAACTCACCGGGTATCTCCGGATTCTCGATGATTTTCGCGCTGGACATTTTCTGGCTCGAGCACGATGATGTTCTCTGTTATTGTCCGAGGAATGTTGACAGTGCGCGATAATTACGGCACGATAATAGTCCTCGTTTTCGGTTTCCCTCGCACGCGCGAACAGATTTCGCCGGTATAGTTCTGCGGCTGTTACGTTTCGCTGAGGCACGGTACCGTTACCATTCTTCCGTCGTCCACGACTGTCAATTATTCGGCGAAATAGAAAAGTTAGTGAGGTTAATAGGCGAGTTTGACAAGCGACCGGACGACATTACGCGATATTGAACCGAAATGCAAGATGGCCGCGGACACTACGCTCGTCGGCCGTGGTCTATCCGAAATTATTCGGATAGCCGAGGGAAAACGGGATCTCCCATGGCGAATCGGCCGGGTCCCGTTCGCACGTGAACGATGGAGGACAGGGCCGAGCTGTTCAAATGCCTCGAGGAAAAAATCAACAATGGCAGAGCCACCATAGATCGACTGAAACTCCTCGGCAAGATCGATGGTGTTGAGAAGCTTATGCGAAAGTTTCAGCAGGAAATCCGATTTTTGGAAAAGGTACGTTCGTCTCTCTGGCTTCAAAAAATATTTCGTATCGCCACGTGCTGTTTTTAGAACACGCGTGCACGTAATTTCGAGCACGAATATCGGATGTCATATGGGTTAGTTAAAGTTTTACACGCATCTCAATTCATAGCAACAGAATTGTAACTGTATGCTGTTCTCACAAAGGTACAATCTACAGGAAACGTAAAGAAGGAGCACCTACAGAGTACGAATCTGATTCATCTGAATGCAATCGCAGCAAGGCTGTTCCATGCCAGCGAGCCCACCAATGTCATGAAACCATTCAAGTACCAGAAGTCCAGGCTGGAGGTTGACATCGTGTGCAATGGAGGTGCGTCCTGGGTGAAAGTCATTGCTAGGAATGCCAAAGCTCTCACTTTGATTTCGATGGGCAACGGGGAATACGGGCAGAAATCTGTGTTGGATCAAGCGACCTGCTTCCTACAGTGCGCCAAGAGCTATCCACACTTGTACAGACCACCAGACGTTGTGTTTCATTTTGCTTATGGCATAGAAGTACCTCTAGCTGCACATTTGGAGAGAATGGGGGTGGTCGTGGAAGGAGATCGGATAGACTGCGATGATAAAAGCACAAGCGTACAAGGTAATTTTGTTCCAGCAAAATATTATAAAATCTGATTTGGACATACTATATGTATAATATGTAAATCGAGGACTCGCTGTACATCCAGAAAAAATATTTATCGTTTTATCTATCACGATACAGAAGCGGACAATAAATTTTCCACCTTGATCGCATTGGATCCCTCGGAAGAACCTCCAGACGACTGCAAAGAGAGCATAAGTTCGGATTTGGAGACTTTAAACACTTCTTCTCTTGCCACAGAAATAAACATACTTAATTTAGACGTGTCGACATTATTGGCTTATGTGACGAACATGACGAACGGGTACGATCATTTCATTTACCGAGAGCCTCTGCTCACCCAGCAAGCCGAGATGGAGCGAAACTGTCCAGTCAAACCAATTCTAGAGAAATTATTTAATAGCAAAGAGCTGATCGTTTGCCAGACTGCTTACGATAATTTTATGAACATCATAGAAGTGATCGGCGGTCCCAAAGAGTCTCTCAGAGCGAAAGAATTATTGAGCAGGGTTCGAATCGTCGATGATCTACCCACAGGCAGGATCATGGAGAAATTGAGCCTGGGTGGAAAAATTAAAGACAGGTCTCGATTGGTTTTTGCCAGTGGCGAGAACATGAAGAGCATCACTGTCTCTGCGAATGAGGGTTTCGTCAGAGCAGCACGCATGCAGGTACGAATCAATTTCCTTTAGACCAAAAAAAACTAATTAATTTGATCAATCATTTTTCCAGGACATTGAATGCACAGTTTTCCTGCACGAGCCTAGATCTCTGTCGGAGATCAAGGAGGGTTTTGCAACAAAAATAAGCTCATCTTGATATCCGTTCAATGCATTTTAGATAGCTACGAAATGGAATATACACAGCACATGGGAAATACTAAGGTGTCTTATAAATAGTGTCGCTTTTCGCTCTTCGGCGTTTGTCGTTAAGTTAAAAACTCGTGAATATTTAAATGTATTTTTATTTTACACTTAAAGTTACCATTATAAAACGACACAATTTATGGTATGACCTAACATTTCTATTTCGATGGCCAAAAACACGTCCAAGCTGTAATCACCGAGTCACACCTCGTGATCAATGTCCGCATCCATGTTCTCTTCGAACTCTGCAAGAAGAGCCCGAGTACAATCTGATTACGATAGGCATGTGTCGAGTGTTAAAGAACATGGATATTACCGTCAATAAATTTGTTGAAGCGTGGATTTCTCTTTCTGGCTAATTGAATGTACTCTGTATACTTGACCTCGTCTCCAAGGAGTTTGTAACACTTCGCGCTATTCAAAAGGGCCTTGATGTTCGCGTCGTGAATTTTCAAAGCCCATTCACAGTCCAGCAGAGCTTTCTCATACAATCCGAGATTGATGTAAGCTAGAGCTCTGTTGTTCCACAAAACGGATGAGTCTTTTCGCTGCTCTATCGCTTTCGAGTAATAAGTTACCGCTTTCTCATAGTTTTCCTCTTTGAACGCTCCGTTTCCGATCCTCTTCATTGTATCTGCCCTCTCGTTCCTCGCCTTTCGATTCTCTGACCTCTCTTTCGCGTCTTTTTCCACGCTTCTCATAAACATCTCTGTTCCATAGAAATTCAAATAACTAATAGATTGCGGATTTTATGCATTCGACGAAAATAGAAAGTTAATTAAGTACCTCGCGACATTTCTTCCTCGCTGGCGGGTTCATTTTTGGCGCATTTATTGATCAACGTACGGTTGGTTTTAATTTTGAGTTCGCAGTCCTCGTCGATTATGGTCTCGTATTTCCTCTCCAAAATTTCATCCGCTAAGATTTGACCGTGCTTCTGTTCCTCAGAGTCCACCGAGGCCAGCATCTTCACGATTTTCTCTTGAAACATTAGCAAAAATGAATAATCGTGTTCGGGATCCAGGAAGATTTATACTCACCGACTTCGATAACGCGATGCATGAAATTTTGGAACTCCTCCTCCGTTACTCGTTTATCAACCGTCGAATCGTCGATAATTTTCTGGCCTTCGATGAATTTTTCCTCCATCTTCGGCAAGCTCGTGTGCCTCGTAACTCTCGTCGCGAAGAATCAGCGGTGCGTCAATTACATTCGAGACTAATTGGTACAGGTTTCCATAGAGACGTATGTGATATAGCGTTACAATTGTGTGTAGTGGTAGAAAGAGATCTGTACAATACTACTAACACGACGGTGAATCGTTTGTTATATCGGGAAAAACGGTATATAATGTATTCAGGTTGAACTGGTTTATTAGAAAAACAAACAGGGCAGTGTAACAAGGTAATGAACAAGACGGTAGATTACGCTTAACATGTACACGTCGAAACCTTTGCAGAGTTTGCTCGGCGAAAGAAAAGATTCGCAATCAAGAAAACAACTTTATTCGATCTAAGCATTATTCTCCAACACGTGATTCTTTTTTAGTTTTTGGTTGCAGGTTACTTTCTCTGCTAACCGTTCGAACCCTTTCTCGGTGGGAATTCAGGAAGGGAGCCTGTGTTAAAAATCTGATCGATGTTCGTGTATGAAAACCTTTGGGAGGAGCCTGCAATATCATCAGGACTTTCGTTCTCCAGCTCTTCCACTTCCAGGGGGTCCATATAATCGTCTTCGTCCTGTTCAGGAGATATATCTACTTCGTCTTTTATGAATACAGCGCATTTCATGGTCTGAATGGGCTCTGAACTGGTCCCCTGTTTTCTTCTGTCCAGAGGGTCGTTCCACATAGAATCCTGAGCAACGTTAATAGGTTTCCCTGCTGTGATTTCGACCTCGTCCATGATGCACAGCTTTTTCAACGGCAGGGGCTGGTCCTTGGATATAGCGGATAGTATTCTGGGCCAGGTGATAACAGGCTCGATAGGCTCCTTCCTTTTCTGAGGTTGCAGGTTGGGGATGCCCCTACTGGTGCTAGGCATATCGTTAGCATCCAAAATACTGATCCCAGACTTACCGGTCTCCAACCGTTGGCTCAATAAATTGATTCCCTCTTCGCTCTTCTTGCCAACTTCCTGAGGCTTGAGCCCAGATTTATGGGCAGAGGAGATGGACCTGGTGGTAGGACAGGTCTTGGTCTGCGATCTAGCGGTGTTAGGCTCGTGTTCGGGTACGGTTTTGGGCAGTCCTTTGGTTTCGTCGATCTTTGGTCGCGAAACCGTGGCAGTCTTCCGGGTCGGATCGTGGGAAGCATTGCTGTTGGTCTCTCCGCCAAGGACCTTGGTCTGAATATGTCTGAGTCCGGTAACCTCGAGGATCTCCGCGAGTTTCAGCAACCGTCTAACCTCACTCTGGACCACTTGTATCTCGCCGCAGTACATGAAGTTGACGATGGTTTTCAGATCGTCCGCTTCGATGTCGTGCAAAATAATCATAGGATGAGGATGATCGTTGGCGACCAATAGCCGGCGGAAGAACGAGCTCGAGTTGGCCAACACCATCTTGTGACACTTCAGGATCGTCCCGTCTTTGCACACGAGCGATAGGTCTACAAACTGTTGCTTCTCGTAGCATGTGTCCAACGAAACCGCCAAATGAGACGGGAAACTTTGCCACTTCAGGCTGAGCACCGTCTCTTCCCTCATCGCGACGATTCTAATTAATGAACGGCTTTTTGATTACGCTGCGTACGGCTCAGGCAACGCGACTTTCGCTTATGACAACGGTACTCGCCATGACACGTGCTGCTGTCATCACGGATTCGGTTTCAAGGATCTGTAACCAGACACCGACACTCCCGCGTAATTTTTACCGCAGGCTTTACTTCTGAGGAAGCACAGTCTTCGAAGAGGAAGCCGAAGAGGAAGTCGAAACGAGTCCCCGGACGGTTTTCGAGAAAAGTTAGTTGGCCAAGTGGGGGTCCCGCTTTTTAAAAATACTCTGTATAGCAATCGATTTCCGCCAGACAGCTGCTAGCGTTATCTACCAGGTAGCCGGCAAACTACAGGCTCGGATACGTACTCCAAAAATAAAACCACCTACTCCGAGACCCTGCCGAAAAACCCGGGGAAAATTTTAGGAGTCCCTGGGGAACTATTCAGGAAACAATAAGTTCATTTTATTCAATAAGGACTCTTGGTTTCGTTCTCCTATTTTATACATTTATTTCGTGGTTCTGTATATTCTTTAAACACTCGGTCAATCATTTATGCAAGATAAAAATTCTCTACCTAAATTACAAGAAACTGTAACAAAATAAAAATTGATTTCCGCTACCAGAATTTATTTCAGCACCAACCGTCATGGTTACATTGTTTCATTGAATTCAATGTATCCTCCTGCTTATGCTATACATTACAATTTTAAATAAGGACATGCATAAGACTGCCTCGATTATCTTGATGTATTATTCAAAATTTAATTACTATTCAAAAGACTGTCTAGAAATTGCGGGAGCTTTAAATCTCGGAAAGATCAGACGCTGTATCATTTAGAGAGTTGAATCTTGGCGCCATAGAAGGGGCGCAAACGCCGACGGGGCTCGAGATATCTCGATGGCTCTAGAAGAGATCGTACTGTTTCGAGGGGTCGACCTGGCAATTGGTTTCGATAATAGCAAATGGTCGTTTAATAACAGATGATTGAACGCGTTCGACGGCGCGGCCTAGCATTTATCTGTCAAAAGTGGTGACGGCCGGGCCGATCGGCGATGAGCCGGTTCACGGTCGCCTGTTGATCATCCCAGCCCGCGAATCGACTGCGTGGTTGATCGAGACGAGAGACGAGAGACGAGAGACGAGAGACGAGAGACGAGAGCACGCGTTGCTGCCGTGAGAGGAGACGCGCACATTGTTGTCCAGGTTTCCCCCGTTCGCATAGGATCAGAAACACACGGCGACCGACCGAAGTATATACGTGTTCTCTGTTTTTTTTTCGTTTGTTTTCTCTCTCTCTCTCTGTGTGTGTTCTCGACTCGGCGAGGCTAGGCGGCGTGAACAGCCGGGGACCCGGCCCGAGTAAGTGCCAAACAGCTCTCGCCCAGAGACGGATCGGCCGCGTTATTGTTTATTATGTGATCGTGAACCGTACCTTGACCGACAGCCAGCACCGGGACACACGGGACGAAGGAACGAACGAAGGCAAACAGACAGAGAAAGTCAGTCGGGAAAATGCGACACGTCCGGGCCGATGTGTTCTGCTATCTCATCGTGGCGGTTCTTTTCCTAGCGCCGTTCAGTCATGCAGGTAAGCACCGAACGATTCGAAATATTTATACATACTCCGATATCTCTGCTCGCCAGTAAATTCCGTACACCGAAATTGCTCGTCGAAACCATTTGGGGTCACCCCTGCTAAGGCCACAATAGTCTTCTTCCGCTTTTTCTCCGTCTCTCTTCCCCTCGCCTCTCTTGCTCGACTCTCACTCGATCCTTTTCTCTCTTTCTCTACCGTCGCTCGTTCTCTCCCTCTTTCTCTGCCTATCTTTGTATCTGCCTCTCTCTTTCTCCCTCGCTACAGACCATACTCGTCGCGTGTCTCTTCTCCTCCCGGTCTTCTTTTGGTCCAGAAATTAAGTCCCCTCCGGTCCTCTGTGTTTCTCGGTATACTACGTCGCCAATATGCGTCTCACGCATCACGCACACGTTACCCTCCTACACGGCTACGATTTTACGCGGATACCGTGCGATCGATTCTCCCACACGATTATTGTCTACCAAATTTCACGATTATCGCGGACTCGTCGCACAACCGGAGCCTCGTTCTCGTTATCGAGAATTCGTCTCCGATGCTTGAAAACTAGTCGCAACCGGTTGATGTTTACATCGATGACGATAGCTTTCGGAGCACCCTGTGCATGCTCGAGACACAATCGCTGCCCGGAGGACTTGGAGAAGATTGTGCAACAGGGTTGGGCAGAATGTAACTCGATTTGCACATTGATAGCAATTATATGCTGATTGTATTACGAGATTGTTAGGATGCTAAGGATGTTCAGGAAAATACAGGTTGAGAGCGAAATTTCACTCTTGAATTCTTTTCAATATTTTCCATAAACGCATATTTAGAATGTTTAATCCAGTTTTTGAATTTTGCTTTACCACACAGGAGAGGTATTTGGCGAAGAATCGAACAAAAACGTGGTTCCTCTACCGAGCTGGAAGCCCCAATACAATCTCGTTATATTCTATTAACCTTTTGACTGCGAACAGTCCAGTGAAAGACGCTTCCCTGGTGCGAACGGCGTCTAAAGGCGTTCAATGCACGACATACTCTTTTATTAACATGTAAGGAAGTAACTTTGAGACGTTCTCTTTGTAACAAAAGCCTGTTTGTAAGCTTAGTTCATCTGCCTTTCACGTGCAATTCTCGTGCGCCTCTGACTTCGAATTTGGTAAAGTTGCTTATGACGTGGGTCCTCTATGTTATAAAACTCAACATTTTGAAGAACACATACGAATTTACATGACTGCCAAAAGCTTTACAGAGAAATGTTGTTCAAAATGATGGTCTTGGCAACATTTGACGGAATTTTTCATCGTATTATCTCATACTACTTGTCCGGATTTGGAGAGGATTCAAAAATAAAATGTTCGCTAAGACACGGCGAGGGTTAAAATCCTCAACGTGCTTTATCTCCTCAGACTCTGTCGCACAGGGATTCCCGAGAACAGTATTGTTCTTGACAAAGATCCGAGTCGCAGCGATTATTCCGTGGAAAAACCACGGGTCTGAATAACCGAGTGGTGGCAGGAACGGTTGAGAGAAGCGTCGTCGAGAGCCGGAATTATCAATGGCCGACGCAGAAGTCGAATTAATCGTTCAATCTGTGAAAGCGGATCCCACGAGTGTGTGCATGGAATCGTTCGCAAAGGAAACAGCTGATAATCGGGTCGACGGGACCACAGGACGGCTGTAATGCCACGAGAGCGAGATGCATCTCGACAGAAGGGAACAATCGTCGATCGAACGGGAGCCGACGAGCGGGATCGCGATGCAACGAGAAACGCAACGGTTCATTTAATCATGGAGAGCAACCGCTAATGAGAGTAGATAGGAAACGAGGCTTTCCTGTTTCGAGTTACCAATAACTTATCGGAATATTTCAAATCGATCTCCCGGGTTCTCTGGCACCGTAAACGTCATTTCTGGGAAAAGATACGCATCGGTCAATTAGCGACAAAGATACATAAGAAGCTAATATAGACATGCGGCTACCGCTTCCGCGGTTGATAAGATCTCGTCTAGTACGCTAGGGTATCCACCGGTTAACAAAATAATAATACAATATTTTTATTGCGGGGATACCCGACACTCGCGAAAGAGACTGCTCGTTAATCAAACGATTAAGCCTGATTGATCATCGCAAAAAATAAAAGTCTCAAGGAAATCCACAGAACGCTTGTTATCGGCTCGATAAATCTTGCTCGATAATGGTTAATGAACAGCGCAAAAAAAGGCAAAGGTGCAACGTGTACCGGACCGGTCGAACAAATTACAATAAATTACGTGCTGCACGGAGAATTACGATCACGCGTAGAGAATGGTCCTCGGGATGATGATCTTTCGCTGCATCCATGATTCGTGAGAGACGCGAACCTCGGACCTGCGGGAAGCAGGAGCTGAATTCTCTTTTCTCGAAAAATTAGGCAACTTATTTTCGTAAGCGTAATAAAAGATTCTGAGAAAATCCGTTCGTTGCTCAATTTGCGAGAAAGCAGCCTCGCCGCGAGTTCGACATTTTCGCTCGGCGAATTCGACAAGGACGCCGAACGTTTTGCTCGCAATTAACCAGATAACTCAACCCGATAACAAAGTCACACGTATCCGTTTCATTCGTGTGCAAGCGATAAACGGAGTACGTAAGCGCATGTCGCCTTACCAAAAGTCACATCCCGCCGCTAAGGTGATTTTTCGCGATACGTGTGCTATCGATACCACGCATCCAACAGAATAATTTCCCACGATTCCGTTAACTTTTTTGCATCGAATCATGCATATTCCCGCTGTTATCCTGCTAACTAACCACGCTCAAGTCGCCTACGCATTCGCTCAATTTTTATTACGGTAGACTTTCGCATATAACGGCTTGTACGTATTTTATTTGATACAAAGAATTATTTGAAGAGAAACATACACTTTAAACAATCTTTTGGCAGCGTTATATGGAAATTTGCTGGATTAAGAAAGCGCGTTGCTTTCGCGAAAGGCACTGAGTTGGCAAGGACTTAGAAAAAAGATGAATTCAGGCAGCCGTCATTATCGATAATATGTCGAGCAAGCATTTTATTAAGTGATACAAATAGGAGTCTGTGAGAAAAAAGGTAATAGCAGGAAAAATCCAATAAGATTAACGAGTTTCGCTCAAAAACGGAGAGGATCGTTAATGATCATTATTTTCCCTTCTACCTTGCGATGCGAACGATTTGATTGTCCTCGTAATTCTACTCGGCGGAACAGTCTCGCGTACGAACATTGTATCCCATTTCTCTCGGTTGCGTAATTTCGGCGCCAAACCGCAACGAAACATTCTACTCGCAGACGATATCGTTACGTAATTTCTTTCGTCCCGATCCGATCTCGTTAGGGAAGCCAAGAATCCAACAGAAGGACGGAGGAGCATCACGGGGCCATGGATCAAACGATCCATTGTTCGATTGATCCGTGAAATCCTCGACGTTATCGCGCGAAAGTTCATCGGCCCGCATCGACCCTGCGAATCGATCACAGCTACGTGAAAAGCTTTGCTAGAATTTTGAGTTCGAGGCTGGCTGATTATTCGACGAGTCGATTTTCGCGTCGCGCAGTTATCGGCACTTTATTTTACTATGAAAATGCTTGTGCGTTCGATAGCATATTGCGATCGATGGACAGAGAACTTGCGCGCAGATTATTTACCGAGTCGAGTGTTGTTCGAGTTGTTTGTTCATTTTGTCGGAGGTTTTATCGCATCGCAATGAAGGTAACGATCTCATTAATCTCTTGCATTACGATATCTCTGTGTCCACACCGATTAGAATTTTTATGTCGTTTGTAATTACCTGGGGAAAAGTAAATTTGTATTATTTGTTCTCCCGTGTGTTCGCTAATGGTAACACAGAGATTGCGATCGACGAAGATCATATTTATTTTGTATTTAGAACCGCAGTCTATTGATCAGTGATCGGTGACCGAATCGAGGTTCGTTTGACGATCAGCGAGAGGATCGTCGCGGTTGTTTATCGGATTAATACGTATCAAAAGCAGCCTTCCTAATTTGCTTGGCTGAACCTCCGTTTAACCCCTTACGCTAACCCCTGTATTCCGTCTGATAAAATTAATTCGTCTCAATTAACTGATTCAGCCAATCTCGGCGCGCGCGGACTCGATACGCTCGCGAAAACACCGCGCGCGTCCAAGACGCGTCGTGTTCCTTTGTCCGACGAAAAAAGAACAACCGATAACGAGTAGATAATGGTCGCGTCGCGTGATCGCCGATCAAGAAATGAAAATTCTCGGGGAAAATTGATAACGATCGACAGAGCTAACCGGAAGATTGAATGGTCTCTTTGTTTCCTTTGTAACCCTGGCACAATCGCTCCCGGCACGCTTACGACCGTGTTATCGTGCGTCTCGAGCTGTCCAACCGTCCTCGCTGATACCCACGCATCCGTATCTATTAGGTTGCAACATAAATAAGTTCGGTTGCGAGTAGAAACACGCTGCGAAGCCAAGAAGTTGAGCATGACTCGTTGCGAACGCTCGAATCCATGATTAACGAGAAGCCACTTTCGAATACAAGAAAATATTCAATACGGCCGACTCACACAAGTTGATTTTTATTTTCAGCCGAGAGCAAGGTACGACTGTGCTCATTGGAGGTGGCGCAAGACCAGTGCGGACCCAACCAAAGATGTTTAAGGAGGTCGAATGACGAGAAACCGTCCTGCCAGTGCTTGTTGGACTACGCGCCGTCGAATGGCCAGTGTTTTCAACACACACCGTCAACGGTCATTAACGCGACCACCGCTCAGCAGCTCGAGTCCGCAGGTAAATAGTCCTATCGAAGATTGGACATAGGATTGTGCATAGACACAGTTCGGTTTTCGTTGATCCAATACAACAGAATTTTGTCCAGCTAATTGTTGCCTTCGTACCAACGTGAACCATAGCAAAAGATTGCGGTTGTGTCGTCGGCTCTGTTCAGAGCCGAGTTAACGCTCTCTGTCCTAGATCGATGATTTTACGGATGGCAGGCCTATGTATAATAAACGAGCTCGACCGCCTCGGAGAGCTTTCCACGACAGATAAATTGATCTGTTCTCCCCTGAGCGTTTCCTCGGCCCGATAAGTGTCCGGTCGCATTGATTTGTTAGTGGTTGACGTTGATAGGATAGAATCGAGGCAACAGCTGCACGCATAGACACTGCTAACACGCCACGCATACACACGCTCTTCTTCCTTTGTCAATCTCTTTCTAGGTGGTTCTGTAGCCGCCGGTTTGCTAATACCGACCTTCCTCATAGTAGCCGGGGTGCTGCTGTATCTTGGAGCGAGGCGATACAAATGGCTGCAACGATTCCGACTGCTCCGTTCGAATCGTCACGGCGATATCCTAGTCACGAGGGACGACGACGACGACGACGATGACCCGCCGATCGGGTAAGCCGGTGTACCGACAGACTCTCTGCGTACTGTGCAAACAACCATAATTATCGCGGATTAAATAGTCATACCGATGGTGCACGCTCGGTTACACGCTGCGGATTGAACAGCGGCAAGCTTTGAGACACCTCGCGAGAAGCATTCCTCGCAGATCTCTCTTTCCTCTTAACATTTTTTAACTTTCCACGGAACACTAACGTCTAACCAGCTTTGCTACCCGGGTGGTCCTCCACGAGACTCTTTGCTCGCATCGACTCTTATTGATCGCTTTCTAGGATTTGAAGGTAGCTAGGGAAATTATTGTAATCTGTAACATCATCATCCCCGAAGGGTTAAGGAGGGTTTCTGAAAAATCCCATGTTTGCATTATCGAGAAATGAGAAGGCGCGTCCCGCACCCTTGCAATCCTGGAAACGAAACTACCCCCTTAACCAGAATCTGCGCACAATTTTATCAACAACGATCTCTGATTTGCCTGCATCGGAATGGGACCACTTTGGTAGCAATCATTGCACGAAAGGGATTCTCCGTCGATGACACTAATTATATTCCACAGGACACGTTGCGCACCCGTGTGAAAGTCTCCTCGAAGCTTGCCCGCGCTTAGGGAACAATGTTGTGTAACTTTGTGTACATATCGAGCAGGAGTTTAGATAGAAGGTACGTACAAGGGGATACATCGTCGAACTGATTTAAGAGGCTACATTGTAAAGAGGTGTTAGTGTAAGTAGACGTGTTTTTATGCGGACCCGCGAGAGCGTCTTTTTCCTTTAATCGGTTCCGATCATCGACGCTTCTGCATAATTTTATAAAACGACGATTACTAGACGTAAGATAAATCCGATTGATTTTTAACGAATAATCTTATAGAAATTTCTCTGCCGCATCGATATTCATACTGACCGACTATTTTTCTTGCATATCGTTTATCTGCGCGCATGAAGGTGCTACTACTTACACGATCGCTGCTCACACACGTTTACGGACGAATGGTTGTAACACGGGGAATAATCGACTGCGTTTTTCGATAGCTTTTTAAGAGCCCACGGAAAACATAATTTTTTACGACGTAATATTAAGAAGCTGGTCAGTAAATTTTAACTCACATGACTCATGTGTGTATAGAACGCGGTGACCGCCGGATCATTCGCGCGAAACATTGCGCCATATTTTCGAGAATCCTGTCAGGACGAAAACGTTGTCTGCTCTCTATTGTAATTCTGGTACGAGGAGTCTCGAACACGAGCTTCGTCACGGATATTCCATGGATTTTCCCGAGCCAATATTTTTTTAAACACACACGCTAATTAATTCCTATTAGTGTACCTCTGAAACTGCGAATCGAGGGAATGCGGGGAATATCCGTGAATGTCTCGCGCTCGGAAAGTTTCCTCGTTCTCTCCGAATGTGAAACGGTATAATGACGTCACATGACCAAAGACCAAGGATTCCAGGACCTAAATTCTACCGTCGTGTAGTTCCAAACGAGAATCGCTCGTCCGAAATGGCAATTGAACGTTCTTGCGGCGAGAAACGGAAGATTTGGTGATTATGCTCGTTGAGGACAGCCTCGTCGATTTAAATAACGGTCAAACATACAAATTGCACGTACCATTATATTATTGCAAGACGTTTCGCAATCTACAGGTCTCATATTTACGAGTGAACTGCAGATCTTTGTGCAAGATAAAAATTCTCTGCAGCAGTTGAAACGAACAGATTCCTCCTCCTGATAATTTGAATGAGTTTAACGTAACAACATTTTCAAATTAAAATTCATGCGAAATCTGCAGTCTATTTCTGAGCCAGACTGTGAAATCGTAGTCTTATTAATCGATGAGTCAGTCCTTAGAGTGAATAATTAATTAAGACCGAATTGGATGGAAGAGTAATGGAATTTGAAGCGAACGATCGACGATTCCGGCGAACTGCAAGGCGTCTAGAAGCAGCGGCGTCCACACCAAAAGAAGAATGCACCTGTAACCGTGCTCAATTTCGTCGTCTTGTAATATATAAGGGATCTTGTAAATAACCCAGGCCCGTCTTCGGGGCCGCGTATTCTTGCCAGCCAATCATTCTCTCTCCTATAGTCTGTAATTCGGTTTAAACGTGATTACCGAAACAAGAGATCGCATTGTCTATATTTATATTCATAAGACTCGCGGATGATTGCGAGATTTATATAAATATAAATATATATATATTATATTAGATATTTAACCTATTCTTGTACTCTATCATTTTTGTACAGTACTTTATTCGCACTAGAAGCTAACCATAGTAATTGTAGTCGGTGCTCGAGATCGATCCCGGATTCGTTAGGTCGCTCGGTATAGCGAGACGACGAGACTTCATATTTTTATAGTTCGCAGGAACGAATTTGAACGGCGCGACTAACTAAAAATTTCAATTTTTTAGAAATAGAAGTTATCTGTTAACCACTAAAAATTGCTATACCATTAATCAACATATTATTTAGATTATTAAATATGTTGGTATCTAATCAACTACTAAACATTTAAGTATTGTATGAATTGATTGTATGAAGTTGATATCTTTAAATCCATTTTATCTTTTGACTGTTCCAAATTTTAAATTGATATCGAATCCGCAACTTACCGATGATATTACTTAAATTTTTGAATGCTGAAATTTTGTAAAAAATTGATTGAACCAAGCAGCGCTCCGTTCAGATGCGAATCTGATTCTGTGATGTATTTTACGTTATCCACGACAGACCACCCGTCATCGACTAAATCGCACTCACTTGGCACAATCTGTTACGGCTATCAGCTCCACCGCGAAAACCTACTACATATGTACTATTCTTCGGCTCTGTTCGACAAGCACGCGTTACAGTCTGGACGAAATTCTGCCGCCTGTCTGTTCGACAACGAAACACTGTTCCGGCGTTCATAAGATCCGCGAGAATCGAAAATCGAATCAGCGAAACCAGGTCGAGACCGACAGCAACGAAGAATTTGTAAATATATGAATATCGATAAAATATGGAATCGAAAATAAAGAAAATAACAGTCGCACAGTGTAACAATTGCTGCCATAACTCTCGACAAAACCGGCGTGCGTCTAGCTATTAGGTTGGAGGGAACGGTCTGTCGTATTTTAAAGAAAACATTTGAATGAATTTATAACGATATATGGTTAATATTATTCAATGATATAATTAATTATTTCAAATACGACAGAACTTTCCTTCCAACCTAATATAAGCTAGATTGACAAGAGGAGAAGAAAGAATCGATGTATTTAGTCAGTTTTTAATATCGTACGTCACATGTTGATATAATTTACAAGACATTCCGTGTATATACTCGAGAACGCTTACTCGCTACTAATATCGAAAGAAAGAAAATCGAGACGACGAATGTGCTTTCGTTGAAAACCGTGTACACTTGTTCTCGCATATTAATAATTTAACGCGAGATACAATTTCATAAAATTACGCGGCGGTAATCGTGCGAATATTTACAAGCTCGGCCGAAAGTAGAAACAATTGGGGCTGTTTAGCGCGATAACACAGGTTGCGAAGAAGCGCCGCTGAGAAGAAGAAAAAAGTACGAATTCGACTAACTTCTACAGACACTTCTCGGCTGTTTGATCATCTCGAATCTCGAAGAAGGAGAAAAAGTAGAAGAAGAAGACGCGGAGAGCACGATTAGGCATCGCATTTTTGCTCGATGCTTGTCAACATCACGGCGATTATTTGATTACTTTATTATATTCTTTTTCTACCGAAGATCCGGAGCAACGAAGCGATCCGTTGTCCCGGAGCCTCGCATTGAAAGACATCGAGAAAAAGACCGACCGAGGACTCTCACCGACTTCGCTCGTACCTGAAGAGAACCGATCATCAACCGTTCTCTCAAGAACGAGCGAACGAGAGACGCTTTCTAGTGTTCCAAGGTCGACTCGATTCCGCGGTTACAGCTCGGTAGCTTTTTAGCGTGAACGACGTTGAACCCTTTCAGTAACCGGTGTAATCGTGCCACGGTTCTCTTTGCGGTCTGTACTGAGCACTGCCGAGCTGAATGGTCTCAGCGGGTCTGTAGTAGACGGTGGTCCTCAGCCTGTCGTTGCTGGGGACAGAGGGCAGAAATTGAGGACTGGCGACGAAAGGTTTCTGTTGCGGCTGCTGCTGTTGCTGATTCATGGGTCTCGAGACCTTGTAGTTGTTCTCGGAGGGCTGGAGGACCGTGTCCCTTCCCAGCGGTTGCCTGTGAAGAGGCAGAACGAACCCGCTCGGCAAGTTAGCTTCCTGATTCAACGTGGGAGTCAGAGCGTCGTTCAGAGTGACATCGTACTCGCTCTCCGGGATATCCTGCAACCGATGGGTCACCTCGTTCTGTCTCTGCTTGAACCTTAAGTTCCCTGGCCCGGTCGGATGTTCCTGAGTCTCTTCGTTCTTCACCGTAGGACCATAAACATTAGGATTCTCGTTGACTCTCCCCTTACTTCGAGAGGGAGCGCTACCCTCGCTATTTTGGGCGGCGGAATAGTCCTCGGCGGGCCATTTAGACACTCCCTCCTCGTAACTCTGTCGGTGTTGCTCCTCATGCTTGTCTTCCTCCTTCTGCCTGTCACCTGGTCTGCGAACAGCGGGTCTGACGATAGAAGAGTCATACTCTTCCGGCCTATGATCACGTTGACTATCCTGATTGTTCAGGACCGTCTTGTACGCGTCGTAAGTCTCCTTCTCTTCCTGCCGCGATTTCGTTTGCTGATTATGCTCTGGGGGACGATCCTGGGTCTCCTCGTGCGCGTAATAACTCTTCGGCCTATCAGTCACTCTCTCTTCCTCTCTTCTAGGCGTGGTTGCCTTCGACCCAACCGGTGACAAGCCTCTAGGGTTCGCGTTTCCGCCTCTGGACGGCAAGAACGGTCGCTTCACTATGCGAACCGGGGTTCTCGGTGAAGGAACCGGTGGATCTTCGGGTTCATCGTAATACTCTTGCGAGTACTCGTCCGCTAGAGTCTGGTATTGGCCTTGGTCTCGCCTGTCCTCTTGCTCCTTCTCCTGATAGTCATGTTGAGCTCTATGAGGTTCGTCGTCGGCTAACGGCGCTCGAGTCGTTGTACCAGGTCTCTGAGATCTTTCAGGAGGTCTCTCTAAAGGTCTCTCAGACCTGTCCGACTCCTTGGCGCCCGATTCTACTTTATGGACCAGTTGTTCCGGCAGACAGGTGGTGGTAGTCGCAACAGTGGTTGGCCTCTCGTAACCGTTGCCTCTTCTAGGTGAAGCGTCCGTGGAATCCTGTAGATCCTTCGATCTCGAGCCAGTTCTAGGACGATCCTCTCGATCCCTGTCCGCGGGTCGCGAAGAGTACGGTCTCTCTTGCTTTTCGGTTTCCTGCGTTCGTCCTCTGTCGCGATCCACAGGCCTGTCCGTTGCTCGATCCTTCCCACGATCCAGGGATCGGTCTCTGCCGCGGTCGGCTCCTCGATCCCTGTCTCGATCGTAGTAGCGATCTCTCGAGCGATCGGAGTGCTTCCATGGCCGCAGGTCCTCCTCCTCGTCTCGGTAACGCGGTCTGAAACGACCAATCCTTTAATCGTTCTACCAAGGATCTAGGTGTTTCGTTCTGTATGGGTATCGACAATGGTACAGTGTGATTACGTTCTTGTATCGTTGTTAGGAGCGTGTGTTAGGGCACGTTCGCGTCGTAGTTAAACGATCGGACCGACGATAACAACGCAGGAATCATTCTATTGTTTTATAGTGGACGTGTCGGAGCAACGAGCGGGGCAATGATTGCTAAATGACCATGGACACAAGCGTCGAGAATTTAGCATTACTTCCGCGTTGTTATTATCGCTGATTTTATCATTGACTCTGAAGCTTACTGTTGATGCAGACAAATTAATAAAGAAACAAAACTGGGACTATAAATGCAACAAGATAACTTTCATCGCCGTTCTGATAAACAGTTTATCGACTTTTATTGTAGTCGTAACGTGAACGTGCCTAACGTGAGTGCAGCGATATCTGTCGTCACGATATCGTGTAATCTGATTAATCACGACAGAATATAATTGTATCGGTGTTGTGTACGTACGTCACCCTACCTGAAGGGTCGATCTCTGTCCCTGTCCCTGTCCCTCGTATCGTAGAAATCTCTGTCTCTCTCCCGATAAGACGGTCTCCTTCTTATCGGTCTTCTCATCGGTCTGAAGTCCTCTTCGTATTCGTACTCGTCCTCTGCGTCCATCGGTCGTCTCCTGGACTCTTCTGCTTTAAATCGAGTGGAACAACGTGAACAATCATCCAATCAAACGTCACACAAACATTTTCAAATTATCGAAACTGTAAACTGTGTCGAAGAGACGAGGCAATAAATTTAAACAAACAAAGTTACAATTGGAATTACCTGTCGATGGAACAGTAGTAGCTTTGTAAGCGTATTTGTCTTGCTCAGACAGCGGCACGGGTCTCCTGATCTTGGGAGGAGCTCTAGGCCTAGCATAAACCGAAGCTACAGGTGTAGCGGGTTTCACCAGGCCATCAGCACTTGCAACGGATGCTGCAGAAGACGATGCAGCTTCTTTATCATCGTATTCCTCCCTGTATCTGTTAAGAAATCACCTTGAGTACAAGATCGATCCGAAACTAAAGTATTTATCAAGAAGTGTCCTCTATCAAACCACCTTTTGTCCGAATAGCGACGATCCTCAGTCCTTCGATCCTCCACCTCTGTGTCATCGACTTCCCTGGACCTTGATCCTTGATCAGGGTCCCTCGGCCTGACCCTGGCATCTTCATCGAGAGGATCTCTCGTTCTGCTCGAGTCTCTCCTATTGTTCCTGCTCGGGTATCTGTCCCTGGCACTGATATCTCGATCTCGATCGTCTCTGGCGACCCCGTCTCTAGTTCTGGGCGCATCCCTGTCTCTGAAGTCACGATCCCGATCCCGGAACTCTCGATCTCGATTTCTCACGTATTTTCTGTCGTCGTAGTCGTCGTAGTCGTCTCTACTGTAACCCCTCGGCCGACTGTAATCGTCGTCGTACTCGTCATAGTATTCGTAAGTTGGTCGTCTTCTTTGTGGTCTTCTTCTCCTGGGAGGATCTCTGTCTCTGGAGGAAGAACGTCCGGCAGGAGTCACAGGAGCTGGTGTAGTCGTTGTCGTCGACGTGGACGTCGTGGACGTCGTCGCAGCTTTGTATAGGGCGTCGTTCCTGTGCCAGTACTTCTTCGAGTTCGCGCAGTCTACCTCCGAGACGAAGTGACAGATGAACGTCTTCTGGTCGAAGGCAGTGAAGTTCGCGCAGAGGAAGTCGTAGCGCGTGCCGAACAGACAGTGATGGTACACCTTGATGAGAAAAGTACAGTGTTAGCGTTTATTGGAGATTTCTGTAAGTTTCCGGTTCACAGCTTATCGTCACAAAAAACATACACAATGGAATCATTCTGGGTAGGAAGAAATGTTTCATTTTCGAGTTAAAATATCTCCGACTGCAGAGGCTTAAAAAGAGGAAGTGAAAATTGGGGAACACAGATGTCTAGCTCGAAGACTGGGCCAGCTGCAGCGACAGTGTTAACACACTTTTCACAGACGCTGTTAGACAGTGGCTGCAGCTTTCACACCGAGAATACGTGCGCGCAGGTAATTGCTTCGAGGCGCACGAGTGTGCAATGTGGAGTGCACGAGTGACTTGTCTCTGTAAGGAGATCCGCGATTGTCCGACACGTATCGCCACACCGGATTATCTTCAGGAATCATCTAGAATCATTCAGAGCACGTCCTCGCTCGGCGCTCGGTTTCGTTTCTCGAAACCGAGCTTCTCGACGAATCAATCGCAATGATGCGCTCTAATCGAGACCCGCATCCTCCTTCCTTCTAATTGCCTCCCTTTTTTCTCTCCTCGTTATTCCATTTATTCACTCTCCTTAACAGGGTAACCTCCTTTTTTATACAAATTCTCGAGCAGAGTTTTACGGAGCAGTTGAAGGGAAACTAATTAATAATTATCTCATCTATCCACCCTGTCTATCGTACACTTCACTATTCCTTTTTCCTTTCTTTCTTCGAGCGCAACAGAAGTTTAAGAGTCTCAGAAAATAGAAATCTCTCCACGTCACTCGGCGGAAGAAATAGAAATTAGTGTGATTAGCAAATCGCCGGGTTAGATAATTCAGCGACAATATCGCCGAGTGCCTGGCAGATGTTTGAAGAGAATGCATAACTCTTTCTGCGTAGATATTCATCTTTCGAGGAACATCTCTATGTATTTACTTTCGTGCAGACATTTTTCTTTTTGCAAGCAAATCAAGTAATTTGCTCATCGGTGCGCGACTCCAGTTCTTTGGAAAGTCGTTTTCCGGATTACAGGGAGCAGTCGGTTGTGTATGCGCATAGCGAGAATGCACTCTGCTCAAAACGACTCGGAACTCTGGTCGGTAAGCATCTCGGCGTGGCCTGGTCGCTTGAGCGATTTCGCGATGACGGATCGCGTTGCCCAACGAGCGCCGCCTCGTTAAATGTCAAAACCCAGGCTATTGCTCAACGATCGCCCAGTTTCAAGATCCTTCCTTGAAAACCGAGAGATCGTTAGAGAGCAGAGTGTATCGGGACGTTTGTTGAAGTCGCGCGGAACTGGATCTTTTTCGATCGGTATCCGGCTAGCTCGGAGGAAAGGAAGCGAGAACTGTGAACATTTGCATGACAATGGGCCGTTCGCTTGGTAGCCCGGGCAAAACAATCGATAAGGAACGACGGAAAAGAGGTACGCCGTGCAATCGCTTTCACAATCGCGGGATCGAGGAGCGCGAATCTCGGAACGGTCAGGGACGGGAAGCGTAACGGACCGCGAAGCTCCTCTTCGGGTTGTTTCGCGGCTTCTTGAACCGTCGACAGACTCCTTTGTCCGCTGGCTAAGTTGCGGTTATGCTAGCCGCGACTTTTGACCGCATCATGGTCGCAACACTTGGTCCGATGCGTTTCGAATGCGTCCAAATCGTTTCTGCAACGATCTCTTCAAATACTTGCATTATTCTACACGTCAATCCTCTTCTTGCAGCCAATTCACTTCTCGTACATTAGCTGACGTAGTTTCTCTATCGAACAATATAAGGGGATCCGGCACAGCCATATCGGTTGACGTTCCAATTACATCTTCGTCTGTTACTTGATCATTCCTTGATGGTTACTTCATCATCAAAGTCTCCTGGATCGAATCCCAGTATTCCGACACGGTGATTATGAGACTGCGGATTTGATGCATTTGTGACAAAAATGAGAAATATTAGACGATTTAAAAAACATGATCGTATTGCATGTGTTAAGTTTCGAGGAATTATTTCAGGAAAGCTCGTTCGAAATTCGCAGAACCACTTTGAACTGCCTACGATCGTACATACATCTTGGTGATCGAGGATCGACGGCTTCTCAACGGGTTCTCGCGCGGTCTACGCCTCCGCCGCGATCTAGCTGCCAAGTGAAACGATCCGCCGGCGTAGACCGTTGCAGTTTTTTGCATCCGCATCTTGCTCGAGGACTCGCTTTCGTTCACGGTTTTCCGTAGTCACGGGGCATCGCGGTAGAAATCTGAAAGGCTATCGCACGTTTCGTCTGCTATACGATCGCGATCGCGAATCGCAAATGGCCGGCTGGAAGGGAGGCGCGCCGACGTCACGGATCGTTGACATCCGTTCATTACGCGAGTGGACGACACACCTTGTCAGAAAATCTTTCTCCAGCGCTCGTCCAGATGACACTGACTTTCCTTTTCACTAGAGCGGTCACGATACCCGCTTTTACTCACGGCCTGCGATCGAGCTGGATGAAGAAGTACTTCAGGATCTCTAATCCTGTTCACTTCGAAATTTGTTCTCTTGTTTTCTGTCAATTTTCATTCTCACTCTCGAACAGTGTCGTCTGTCAACCCTCAGCCGTCTCTCGTGACAATTCGACACAGTTTTCCCGAAATAAGTTATACTGTTCTGTTATTCCAGGTAAATTTGCAGAAAAAACCTAAGATGTAAATGTTAACTCATCAATTTGAATAAAATTATCATTGTCAATTCGACACCGAGGGACAGAAACAGTTCGCGAAACGAGGGACGGATGAGGATTAAGCAAATGCGAGAGTGGGATTCACCGTGGTGGGCGAGAAGATGCGAGAACCGTTACGATATAGATCATGATCCACCGTACCTTATTACATCGAGTCAAAAAAGGCTCGTTCCCGATCGCAGCGTGGAACCCGTCTAACCCAGAAGAACTGCTTTCCCACACAGATTCTCGCGTCCTTCGTCCCGCAATTTTCAACGCGACTCACGGCACGGATTTTTGTTTCGAGGTCTTCGGAACAGGGAGCGAATAAACTTTGCTCAATTACGAAGGCGGCCCCCGTGCCGAATAATAAAACAGAAAGATGGAAGGCAAACCGCTGGGTGCAGTAAATCCTTGAATTTCTGGGATTCGGACCCGAGCAGACCTTGAAAGGACCAGGAACGAGCCGAAGGTCTTAAAATCGGGGCTAAAGCGAACAAAGACATGAATTTTGATGTCTTTGTTCTTGGCAATGCTTGTATGACCATCAGCTGGATAGTCCATTCGAATCGGAATCTAACGAGCAATCTTGTTCGTCTGTGCTGAGCATTAGAGGTTTAATTACACTTTCTCGAACCATTTACCGGGCAATCGAACTTTATTATTTACGGAAATAATTACTCCGTTTAAATGGAATCCGACAATGAAATTTTATCGTGACAGGACGTTTTCAAGTACTGTAATTGAAAGAGATATCTGAATTCCCGACTTAAGGTTTATTCACCCGTGTCGTCTGTCCGAGCCGCTTCAAATTTTTTGCATCCGGCGAAAGGAGAGACAAATCATCGTAATAAGTCGATGACAGATTTTCCGTTGGGATTGCTAATAATAGCCTATTCTTCGGCGTGGAGTATCGGTGTCGCGTCGTCTGGTGCAATTACGCAGCGGCGTCTCTCACCTGACATTTGTGAGGAACGCTGGCGTAGAATCCGTCGTGCAGCCCGTCGCATTTGAAGTCGATGTCCTCGGGTATGCTGTTGTAGAACGGGTAATCGCTGAGATTGTAGCCGTTCAGTTCGCGGGGCAGATTAGGGTCCCAGATGTAGTCTATCTGAGGGATGCCGGTGAGAACGTGGCCGGTGGTCGCGTTCGCCTCGGTGGTCGCCGACGTGGTGGTAGTGGTCGGCTGCAACAAATTAAAGGAATCGTTCCATCATGGGTTTAATCGTTCTACCATGTACTCGGTACCACAATGCAGTTCTCTAGAAACTAAGCTAGGCCAATAAGAAAATGTTGGTTTCCACGAGATATCAAAAAATTATAGAAATCGGAGGTTAGGAGGAATACTTCGATTTCTGAAACTTCGAAGGTGATGAGAATCGAAGTTTCGAGGCTTCGAATTAAAGCTTTTCTTTATTTTTTATATTCTGTGAAAATTCTGTCAAATTTTTTATTTGTACATATCATGACATAACATGAAACTCGTAAGTTACAAGTTCATACGATTCGAAGACTTCGAAGTTCCCTTCGAATCCTTCGGATCTTCGAAAAGTTGAAGCTTGGTAAAACCATAAGTGCTAGAGCTATCCGCATCGCGAGCGTAACATCGATGAGCCGCTGGCGCTCTTTGATGATGTCACGTGCCTTCGCGAAGGTGAACTTGTCTAGCTCGTCACCGAGACGATGGGATTAGCTACGAGTTAATTGATTTCGCGTCACCGTGGTCCAATTATAGAACCACGTCGGCCAGATTGAAAGACATTCCAGAAAGAAAGAAAATGGCCGAAGATAATTCTACGCTGTATTTCAAGTTCTCCTGTCAGCTACTCGAAGATGCACCTGGCCAGCAGAAACAGATGCGTGGGGTGTCGTGACTGCAGTCGGCACGATTTGCATCATCGAAAGATAAACGATCTACCTGGTCTATTCCGGTACACGTAAATAATGCAATCGATGATGGTACCCGTGATGCTATCGTTCCTAACTATCTACCAGCGAAGCAATCGAGTATACGTGAACAGTCGGAGCAGTGTTCTCCAAACTATAATTCACTGTCGAATGAAACATGGACACTCCGAGGAAGTTGAAACTTCCCTGCGGTGTTGTGCAAATAGTTTAATTCGATGGTACGTCCTATCCTTTCTCTCGAGTAACAGGCTCTACAATTTTACGCTGGGCAACTATTAGTTTGATTTGAATAGTAAATCTAGATGATTTACCTCGTCATCCTCGTTCTCGTTCGCAGTGCTCCCCTCGGTGGTGGTTGTGGTGGAGGTGGTCGCGATCTTGAATTTGGGCCTGGTTCCCTTGAGCGCAGCCGAAACTACATTGGCCAGAACGAGTCCTGGAATTCAGAGGAACGATCAGTGAAACCGGTCGCGAACTTGGATGGAGGATCACACCGTTGATCCATCGATCCATCCGTTTCGGTGGACGCGTTCCCTACCAGTCGGTTAAACGCAACGGGACAGGTTCTTATTCGTTTGAATACGGGAACGGAACATAGCGAGGTTCGTCGCCTAGAAAGACAATCAAACCGCGGTACACGCGTCCGCGAGATCTTGCGTAAATCGCGAAGAAGCCTCGCCATTGCGAAAGAACCGCGCGGAGAAGAGTTGTGTGTCGCAATTTTTCGCGTGGCGTTGGTGAACGCGTTCGTTCATTCGGTTGGGTAATTGTTTTCAAGCGGATCAAGGCTGTCGATCGATCATTTCTCTCCCTCCGGAGGCTTTCGTTGATCTATGCGCCAGGATGATCCACGATCGCGAGCGCGATCCTATTATAATACCTACCCGCGAATCATTATCGTCTGCTCCGCTCGGCTGGTGTTCATTACCGCAGAATCTTTGCCCGCGAGCTCAGCCTAATTAATCTGAACCGGTTCAAGGTCGACGGATCGACGGGAATGGATCGAACCAGACGGAACAACCAGTCGTCCGCCGGGAAAGAACGAAATACTTTCGCCTTGTCCAGCTTTCTAGGGAACACTGGTCCGCAGGGTGAAATGTCTCGGGCTCTTAATTAATTTGGCGCATCTGCGGGAAAAACCGGTACCGATAGGTCCCACGGCGCCCCATGACGGTTATTAAATTCCCCCGTCTTATTTTCATGGGAAACGTGGACGATAAACGAAAAACCATTTAGAACGTAAATAAATGGCTTCGAGCGGAAAGGGCTAACTTCTTTTTTTCATTAGGAAATCTCTTGTGAGATTTGTTACAACGTAATGTACGTTACAGAGTATTACAGGTGAGAAAGAAAAGAGAAAAGACCCTTAGAAATTCTGCGAAAGGGCCAACTTTACGGCAAAGAATGGTGGTCGATCGGGTTGCCGAAATTGGTTATGGTGGCCATCGGTGGTCGAGTGGGCGTCTGAAAAATACGACTGGTAACGGGATCGGCAGCGAGCGCCATCGGCCGCGTTGCATAAAAAGGAATTATGGGAACGCGCTCGCATTCCGTTTGTGGGAAACGCTCGCGTGGGCACGCCCCGGCTACGGGAAACGTAACGGCGAAACGGATTTTCGTGATGAAACACATGGCGTCGTTGCGCTGGTTATAAACAAATCATTGCCTCACCTCGATCCCGTATCGCCCCTCGACGATTGTCTACGATCCGATTTTCCCACTCGAATGGGAATGTCTTGACATTTTCGATAAAAAGGGCGTGACGACATTGCCGAGCTACCCGGATCGCGGCAATGGGCGTCGTCGGTTCCGATTACCGATTCTGGAGCTCGAAGCACGACTCCATTGTTGTTATGCTCATTAGACTGCGGATCATGATGCGAAATAAAAATCTTCCGCATCGATTGTGGGAAGCAGGAATAAGATAAAAACTGATTTCATAATAACAATCATCGTAATTAATAATCAGAAACAACGACGCGTGCAATGAATTTTTTCGAACGCCTTCAGTAAATTACAGTACAAACAGCACCCCTGTTACTGGAGCCAACACATGGCTAACGATCGCAGATACCGATGCAGATTTATAGCACATGCTCGGAGAACCACGGTAAGACAACAATTAAGAGATTTATCCCGAGACAATGTGTGCAACGAATCTGCATATAAGTTTGCAGATATCGAGTGGTAGAAAGTATAGTACCCAGCGCGAGGCAGAACGGAAAAGAATCCGCGAGATTTGCATATGTATCTGTGGAGCGATCGTTTATCTCGCGCCAGAGGAGCTTTTGCGAGAGCGCCTAACAAATGGAAGGAGAGCGATTGTAATTTATCGCGTGCTAGGGGCGAGGATCGGTTCAAAGGACTGCATGAACAGTCGGCCCTGGAGCATAGTCTCTCGGGATAGGGATCACGAAGGTCAGGATCGTTTGGGAGTAGCTCGCGGCGTGGTAGACAGAGATTTTTGTGGTCCCCGGGAGGCGGTGGTCGTGGCAGCTACCGATTCTTTCAGCGAGTCGCTTTCAAACGAGTTTTCGATGGCCTCGACTGTCTCTGTGCGAGCGGTATAGTGTTCGACGCAGTCGTCGAACGGGTGAAAATGTCAGAATCCGCTTTAAATGTTAACACTGGGTTACGTGTATCAAAGCGTTCCGCTGGACACGGTTGTTGCGCGATCAGGCTAGCTGTCCGAACGAGTTTGACCGTCACGCGGTGGGGTTTTTCGTCCGAAAAACCAGCAACGAGTCGAGTTAGCAATCTTTCCGCGAGACGTCCAATTTTTCGTATCCGAGATAGTTGAACACACGAGGGATCGTGAAAGTTAAGAGATTTAATGAGACGCCTTTCGTTCTTAACCACTTTCTGAAACGTCATTCGCTCATTGGTGATTTTTAAATGTTTTCAGGGAATCCCGTAAATTTTTGCATTGTACAAGCGACAAAAAATGGAGGTCGCTCTGACCATTTTAAATATTTTAAAATGTGTTCTTTATAATATAATTAGACCGCGGATCTTTATCCAAAATAAAAATATTCTGCATCGATTAGATTTTGAATATTTTTCACTGTTTTATATTTCACCCAGTCAATTCCTTTGTAAATGCATAAAAATTTAGATTTTTAACAAAAGCATAAAAATCAAAAGCAGTTTAATCATAATGTTGAAGCTGTGACACGAATACTGTGCGTCCCGGACATTTTGTTTTCTCGATCGAGGGATTCGGAACCGTCTCCCTTAGGACAAAGGAACCCGGCCTCGTTGGTATTCCCGATGTCAACGTCTCTTCTTTCGTGGAATCTTCGTCGCAAAAGCTGTTTCGCGCGTCACGCGTCCCGGTCGTGCATCCTGCATACGAAACGCAGGATTTTTCTGGCGCGCCTCGTCGGTGCAGCCTGAGGCCCGAAACCGATCGGTGTGAACGAACCTTGAGCGAGCCGATGCAAAACTCGAGTGGAAGGTATGGGTGGAAGGTCGACCTGTCTTCGGCATTCCTTTCCGGATATGGAAAGTCCAAAAATACAAGGGACTGTTTATCGAGACGGAGGCAGCGTCGGCGCCGATCTGCTTCGGGCAGGACTTTTACTCGCGTAGAAAGCCACACTCGAGGACTCGAAGTCGATCGCGTTATCGACGAAGTCCTCGGACCACGAACCGAACCCATTACCGGCGATCCACGGTCATTTCCTCGGGATTTATCCTCCAAACGAAACTCGTGGCTCATTTTGGACCTTTTAACCGGGGTAATGAGTTTACTCTTGAAGGTAAACTTTCTTCCTTATCCGGCGAACAATTTACTGAATTTATAGTTCTTGTATTTACTTTACGTCTTCGCGAACATAAAAGTGCATCGTATGCAACGTCTGCCTTTAGTAATACTACGACAGCATTTTCTCGTATGCAATAGCAATAAATCACCGCGAAGATGCAATAGCGAGTAGGCAAACGATTCGTATGCCTGCCGAGGCTGGTCCACAAGGTAGCTAACTTGAAACTTACCGTACAGAGCGAGCAGAAGCCACCTTTTCTCCCGCATGTTGGTGCAACTGCAACAGACAAACGAGAAAGGCTTTCAATCTGAAATTTTCCGACCTGTATTCCGGGCGAGGCACGGTTTGTCAATATCTAAATTTGCGCAAATCGTTGCGTACCTAGGGGCCGCGATATTGAGTTGTGCCGAGCATAATCGAAACACGTAGTTCCAGCCGTCGTAGACCGTGCAGCCACTCGAGCATATGGGAACGAATAGGAACTTTCTCTGTGCTGTCACCACTGCTAACCATATAATGCAAGGATAATGTGGGTGTTATATAAATGCACGATCACGTAATACCGGGTGTGACTTTGTCGTCACCGGCAGTCGCTTCTATTAATTATTAAAACCAACTAGACAGACTCTGCCTTTTGCTGTGCATAATACAGCTATCCTCTTTGATGATCATTATCGAAAGAAGAAGAAACCCATCGAGTGCCGCAATCCGTCCTTGCGCGAGCAAACAGAGTGTCGTGTCGGACAAACATTTCGTCCGCTCGTGTTCCGATGAACCTACCCGACGGCCTTCGGTGTTCGATCTCTCGTGATCCTCGACGAAAGAGAATCTGGTGAAAGCGACCTTGCGGGCTCACGATTTTGACTACTCCAGCTAGAGATTTCTTCGAGCCTCTCGGCGCAAGCCGAGTGCCGTGAGGCCCAGTTTACATCGCAGCTTCGATACTAGCGAGGAGAAAACCTCGATTTCTTGTTAACGATTACTAGACTGCGGATCTTTATGCGTTTATAGCAAAATTGAGTGGATCAAAATTCAAAATTGTTGAAAAATTTGGAGAATTCAAAATGTCGATATATAATTTCTCCTTTATTGAAATCATTGAGGGAACTTCTTATTAGTTCTTGCAATCGATGCAGACAATTTTTATTTTGCATGAAGATCCGCAGTCTAATGATAACTTTAACGCTACTGTTGAGGCGCAACGTAATGCGAGACCCACGAAACTGTCTTTAGAATTTCACACCAAGTTCCAAACTTCGACCACCTGACTAGAGGAAATTAATTAGTCTAAGAGTCGGAGGAGGCTCTTTTCGGCGCCATGACATTAACAATTTAATACAGCGTCTGGACCATTTCTACAGCTCAACCCTAATTTCTCCCACTATTCTTTACCACCTCCATCACAATTTTCACATCCCTTAAAACACATCTTTCCGTTCTAGTCTTCAGTCTTCAAACTGTTCTCGCATAAGCCACAATTTTCGAACTATCGAGTTCGCCGATGTTTTCTATCTACGCCCGTACAACTGCCTCAACAAAAATGTTTCCTCAGCGATATTTACGATAACGTATCTCTTAAAATTTTAGATTGTTTTACTCTGAAAATACACCCTCCAGGCCGGCGTTCCCGCGTGAAAAATGTGGACCACTCGATCGCTTTCGACGGCGCGGCATATTTTCGCATTAATTAAGCGGTCTATCGCGCTCCACTTCGCAGGCGGCTCGTTATCGTTCGCGTAAAAGTGGCAGGAAAAGAGGGTCGTTGGTGGGAGGACGCCGCTGGAGATGGAAAATCTCCGCACGGTTACACAAGTTTCGTTTTGTTGCTTTCTTCCGTCGGTGTCGCGGCTGAGAACCGTGAAGAGTCGCTGGGAAATACTGTCGGATCTCTGTATCCGGAAGTCGCAGGCGTTTGGCATTCCGGCGGCGAAAAGATCGTGAAATATGTGCGCCCTCTGCGCGTTGGACGTCGAAATAAATGGCTGAGATTCGCGTGTACCGTTTCCTTCGGTTTGATTCTCCGCTTCCCCGGGATTTTATCGAGCAGCGAGAGCTCGCGGGTCGTTTCCTTACGATCGTGAATTACACTGCGCGGAATAAATAGCCACGAAGCGGGTGTACCGTTTCCTTAAATTTAATTCCCCGGTTGGAGAGGATTCCCGGTTTAAGGCTCGAGGAACGAGACACTCGCAACGTTACCTTACGGTAAATTACGTTACGTTACGACACACGTAACGGTCATCCCGCGGCCGCTAAAGGTCACCGGAAACAACGACGGCTGGCACGACCAGTTGCACGCATCGAATCGACTCGACTCCTCTGGTGTCATCGTCGTCATCGGCACGATTTTCTCGGTCACAGTTTTCCCTCTTTCCACGAACCGCAAGCTTTCAGATTCACGAGAAAAACCGAGAGTCGATCTCTCGATATGGAATTCTTTTGTGTCGATCGAATCCGAATCGGGGAAATTGTCTCGGCCGCATAGCTTCCCCTTGTTTTTCTGTTGGGAGACTAGCTGCCGCGATTTTTCAGATCGACAATACACGGAGGCGTGGTTGCAAAACCCGATAGCCTTCAAAAGCAGAACAGGCCGCTGCTCGGCAGGCTTTCATTTCCTTATGTTTGCCGCTCGAACGCCAGGCGACGTTCCATTATCCGGAAAATCGTTGCGATGAGTCCTACAGAATCATTATCAGTTTCTATTTTAATTTTCATTCATTTTTGTTAACGCTCTGAGTCAAAATAGTCTCGAGCACCGACGCACAGTGGGTTATCAAATCATTTCAACGAAAAAATGATTTCATTAGTTTTCTTTTTAAAAAATCGCTTTTGGCAAAATCCTCATGCGATAAACAATTTTTGCGAACAGATTCGAATTCAGCGTGACATGGTATCGGATAAACCACAATTGCCTTATAATTCTGCATGTTTAACACAGGTTTTCAAAGTGAAAAAACTTTAATTTCAAAATATCATCGCTCTATCTCATTTCAATCGAAAGTTCTTTGTTCGAATCGAGGGTTCACCCCACTGTACGGCGTCGAGGAGTTAAACAAAATTGCACGGGAACGGAGAAGTGCCATTTTTCACGATTTCTATATGAAATCACGCGTGATTACGGCCGGATTATTGACGCAAGAGGTTTTGTCTTCCACGTTCGGCGTCTCGCGTTTTCCACGGGAAACATAATTAGTTCGAACGAGGGCGTGAGAATCGGATGCGTGTTGCCGTTATTGCAGTTCGGCGCACGAGTGCGGAAAGAGCGAAGAAATGGAGCGTACACCGGAAAAGCGAATCCGTGCGTCGACAGTAGAATCGGCCGACTGAAGTCAGCCGTCCGCTTATCAATACGCGACATCGGCGTACAGTAGATTCCGATCGTCGCGATCGGACATTCCTTCGAAACGTTTTTCCCAGCGAGGCCATTTACTTTCTCGCGGGAGTACAATTTCCCGAGGCCAATCCCGCGGATTCAGATGATCGTTAGGTAACCTTATTGGCATCGTTTCGATCCCGGCTACGTTCGAACGGCAAATCGGCGCTGTTTCCGCGACACGCAACGAATCGCGCGAGGTCAAGGCACTGGACAATTAATGCTCCGTTCTAGAATGCTAATGTCGGGCGACAACGCCGCATTACTTAAGGAGAACGCGATCTGCATCCGGAAAATTGCTGAACTTCACCATCACATTTTCTTCAAGATACTCGAATCAAACGATGAGATAAGGAGGTGACGAAAAATAATTTTTATCAACCCTTTGCACTCGGATGATGACTCTGAGGCACCAGTAAAAATTGTCTGTATTCTAAGAATTGTAAAAAGCTCAGCTGGTGTATGAGAAAACAGGTTCAATTCGATGTGCACAATGTAGAAAAGATTATTACAGAGAATAAAAATGATCTGGGTCGAATTTAATCTCTTGAATTTCGAATTAAAAATTGCTTCGAGTCCTGAGAAGAGCCATCTTTCCTGATACAGTGGTCTTTCAAAAAATAGATTTGTGTACCTGTAACGGTCGGAATTGAATAAACTTTTATGGAATTGCATAGAAAAATGTGTATTGCGAGAATCGGGGACAAAAGGATGGAGTTGAGTTACGGGTGTTGGTTATAATGAAACAGTCGGCGTATCGTGTTCGCCGTTGCAAGGATTACGGCGTCGCGGATAGAAAGTGTCTCATCCGAGCAATCGCCTTGGTAATGTAGAATTCGTGCAGCCGTTGTTCGTCGTAACTCGTTAGGGGTACGTCAGCATTCGGTTCGCAGACTGCACAGTGGATCGAGACGTATCTGGTCAGACGTAGCGCGATTCACTCCCGCGTGCATCGGTATATTGAGACACGCGACTTCGTAAAACCAGGTGATATTTCATCGATATTACGTAAACCGTGATGGTCTCTTGATATTGTATTAGCAAAAGCATGTACGCCGGGGCGCACGTAGGTGCTATTTACATAACCATCCCGCCCGTGTACTTTCTACACGGTGTTTTATTCAAAACAAAATTAATTGAAGGCAGCAGTTTTGTAACACGGCTGATCTATAGTTAGGAGCACTTCATTTCGTTGCACATCGACTGCGGGCTACGTAACAACAGTCGGCGAATGCATTCTTCGGGGTCTAACTCTTTGCGCTCGCAAACATTTCTTCTGTCCCAGAATATTTTCATTCTATATGATATTTTCATTGTATGCGTACGAGCCTGGTATAACAGCTCGTGCAGTATTTAAACGTTCAACAATTTATGAAATACGAATGAATTTAATAATGTGTCATATCAATTTGAAAAGAGATACGCGATCAACATCTCAATTGTCTGAAACCCGTGACATTCTCCGGATGTTTGTCCTCGGCCAGTCCTGCCTTCTGCTGCCGCCGTGACACTAGATTATTAATAAAACAGGTTCAAAGAATTAGCATAGTGTTTACAGTGACCGGCAGCGAGCCCGTTCGAAAGGCCGGGGTGACGTTACACCGCGAATGCGGTTTTCCTTTACGTCGTCGGCGTTTTGCGTCGTTTAACAGAGGGAATCGCCACTTTGTATGTAGAAAGTGTTCGATTGTGCAGGCGAACGTGCCCGGCCGGTTCGTTCGTAGAATATGGAACAAGCGCGACCGTATTGCGATCGATTTTGCTCAGGTGTACGACCGGTCTGTCGTAACCCGTCGAAATTGAGGTACGACGGGATTGATCGCCGATCGTCTTACCGATTTCAAGCAGTTTCCCCTGAAAAAAAACCAGACCTTGAGTCCTCGGGAAAGGCTCCGGTGACTCCTGTCCGCCTTCGAGACATGAAAATCGAGCATCGTTGCAGGGAAGGTGCGCCTTAATGCTCGCTGGCTTTTCGTGTCAAGGCGCCGGAATCGACCGGATCGGACACAGCTCGCAAACTAGCGATCCTAACGCGCAAGGATTCGTCCAATCCGCTCGTCAACTTTCCCTAAACAGCCTCATCAATTCTAACAAGAGTCCAAAAACTGATTCCGGAAGAATTTCTTTCTTTACCGAAAACGGTGACGATTATCTTACGCCAGGTTCAGGAATACGTTTCTTTTTAATTCGGGGCCACCAGTGACACGGCACAGTTGCATCTGTTGCATTACACGCGAAAATCGCAGTTTCTGTTCTTCCTCAATTCATTCGAACTCACTTCGATCGTGTAGAGCGAAAGCCATGAATTGTTTCGCCACAGACAATCGCTGATCGTATCGAAACACATGTAACCTTCTCGAAAGCCGACAATAGACTAAACATTTTTCAGACATGTTTATCAACACAACAACAACCAAATTTCGCGAATCGGACTAATACAACCCGCGAAATTACAAAATCCCCGTTGCTTCTTAGACACACCTCGTATATTCCAAGAAACCGAATTTTTATGGGGAAGAAAGATTAAAGCTGTACCAGTACCGACTTTCCAGGTTCGCTTTCATCGATTAAATTGCAAGATTTCGCGGGAACATTTTCTACTCGACACTCGTCGCGTTAGCATTTTGAAACCGGTGATTTATCGGAGTTTTACGGACACGATGATTTCTCGTTCGGGTCGCGAACTGAAATGCACGCTTCCAGGACCGAGCATCGACCACGATCGTTCTCCGTGGTTCGGTAAGAGCGATCCGTCTTATGTAATCGGTTGTCCATTGATCGGTAATCGTTCCCGGAGCGGTAGAACGCGATCATCGCGTCGTGGATTTCTAAATTCGCGGATCTTCCGGTCCGGGTCGGTTCGTTCAACCAGGAATCGAGCAGAGATCACGGTCTAATTGAAAAGCGCCGAATTTTTGCGATGCCGATCGTGGCGACGCTCGTATATAACCGTGAGTAGCGGTGTTCGCGTTCGAGAACCGGCTTCGGGAATAAATGATTTCACTCTCCGCCGGGGAATAATATTTATTCGACCGTAAAGCGGAGTTCGCGTCGTTTTGTCGGCACATTGTGCAAGCGAGGAACGTTACGGCTCCTGGACGGGAGGGGTCCAGCAAGTTTCGACGGATCCTGTCTTGTTCAGCGCCGATTTTACGAGTTTCCGCGCTGGGAACGTCATCCCGGCATTTCTGCCGCTAATTACGCTTATAATAAGCCGGCCTTATGTCTTCGCGGCGAGCTCCGATTCGCGAAACACCAGAAAACCCGAAGTTTACGAACGCGCATAATTTTTTACGATTTAAAAACCAACCGATCGAGACTCCGCAAATTCTTTCACATTTTTAACCGTGAGAATAATCTGTCCCGATGCGAACGTCTGCGAATCCTTTCGATCAGGTCGTTCGCAAAGTCATTCCGTTTTCGTAATCATCTTTATGCAATTTTGAAAATTTTTAGAAAATTCTAGTATACAAAATACGACAGAATTTAATAGGATTTTCATTTATCTCAGATCTACAAAGGCTACTGCCGCGGAAAACAAAATTAATTTCGAAAAAACGAAATTACATTCCGAACGACCTATCACTTCTTATGACAATAATTCGTTCAGAAGATGACGAGTACAAGCAATGAAAATAATATTTGAAACGAAATTCTCTCCAGCGGATAAACTTCGCACCAGCCACAAAATGGAATTTCGCAACCTGTGATTCCCAAATAGCAGACCAGTCATCCCAGCGGGGGAAACCCCCCATACAAATAAGAAACTTCTTCCCTGAGAGGAACAGAGAGAAAGGCACAGAGTCTCCCCTGTATAATTAGCACAATTAATGTGTCGTGAAGTCTGCCTCTTTCTCCGAGGTGTAGGGGCAACAATCGTTCCCCGAGAGAGCATAACGAGGCTGATGCTGAATCGTACAAGAGATATTTCGCCGGCGCTTCCTGTCGCTGTAGAAATTACAGCCGCGTCCGTAAATTGCACGGAGTATCGAGGCAACACGGTTCATCGGTCGTCGAGCGATTACCGAACAGCCGAAGGGTATTGCCTGTGGGTGAAAATCTTCGTTGTCGATCGTTCTCTCCGCCACCGAATTCTTTCTCTCTCGCCTGTCCTCGGCGCAATTATCTCCGAGATGATTGCGATACGTCCGTGCGATTGCGCGTATTACTTGAATTGCGCAACCGTGCCTTCGTCTTGCAGATTGAGCTCGCGGCCGCTCAAAAATATCTTTTGGATCTTGCTGATTTCTTAAGGAACGCCCGATGAACACTTCGCTTATTAATTTGCGTCCTTGTCGATCCGGTTATTGACGAGCGGACTGCCGATCTTTATGCAAAATCAAAATCGTTTGCATCTGTCGAAACGCACAGAAGTCGCTTAAGAATTAAGAATGTATTTAAAAATACCGCTGTATTCTCTTTTTCAGCTCGATAAAATTATTGAGACAAGGATAGCGTTTTCCCATGGGACTAAGGATTTAGTTCTTCCATCTAATACATATTTAATTTGATTACATCCACAGTCCCGCAAAATTTGCGGGATTTCGCATCACCTGTTTAAGAAATGCGGGAGCAAAAAATAACGCGAGATCCTGCGAGATTGCAAGCCCTAGACAGAAAATAAAGGTCTACGCGTCTTGCAGTTAATTTCTTGTGCAGAGGTCCTCCTCAATCTGATAATAGGCAGAATGTGGCTGGTGTCATCGAAAGCGGACAATCGCGCAATATTCACGCGTGTCTCGTAGAGCAGCCTGACACACTTTGAGCCCCGTTTCGAAAGCGATGCTCAAATTTCGCTTTATCCTAAGGCGTCCACGGAATAATCCTCTCTTTCTCCGTGTTTGTCCACTATTTATTTCCTGGAAGCCTTTCATTCACAGCTAATTCCTGGTAGCAGATTCAAATATATTTGGGAATGTTGTCCCAAGGACCCGTGACATCGGGTCGGTAATACGAGAATCGACAAGCGACGTGATTTAAGAGAAGAAGAGTTTCGACACAGCGTTGTCCGACTCATCGCGACAAGAATCTAGAGAGACGATAAATTTTCAACCCGGCGAACGTTGACGAGGTTCACGATGTTCCCCTTCGATTTCAGACTCTTTAAAAGGACTACCTACGTGGCTTCGCCGACCTCCGACAACCACGGTACAAAGCGGAACCCTTCGATTACCGCACTCTTAAGTGGAAATGCCGTGAAACTGCGGCGGAATCTAACGTTATTAGCGTGTCTTCTTTCGTCGGCAATTATTCGATGTAAACACGGCGCTGGCAATATGCAGGAGGGTGCAGCAAGATGTTTTAAAACCTGACCCAGAATCTGGTACACCGCAGTTCAAACTAGGACTGCTGATGAGGCGTGCGAGCCACGTAAATGGAATAACAACACTTCGCTGCGCTAAAGTACACTATAATTTACATTAACTGCTCGGGAGTCCAGAGTGTGATTCGATCCACAAAATACTGTGCTGGAACTGCGTTTAATTTCCTTGATTGAATGTGTTCTTTCCAAAACAGGGTTGATTAGAGTTCTTACTGTTTCATTCTTGCTTCAATGTATCCTCTACAAGACAGGGTTCGCTACAGTTCTTATATTTTCATATCTTTATTACTCTCCTATAAATGTTAACTTTTAGCATCGAAGTAGCATTAACCGACCACTTTTCTCTAGTTGTATATACATTCTCAAATGTATGTACTTCTTGTTCGGAAAGTAATTTCGCTTTTCGCGTAGAAACGGCATCGCCTCAATTTATTATTATTTAACCTTGTCGCAAATCGCAAAATCGTGGTATATATTGGCAGCTGACATTTCGTACGTCATTTCCTGCCTCTTTCTTTAATTCTTGCTTCCAAGTACATTATCCAGGATTCAGATAACGTGATTCACGGATTGAACTTGATGGCGCACCGGCGGCTAGCGTTAACCTTTCGACAGCTGCGAGTAGGATGAATTCGAACGACGAGCGAACATGTGACGAAACTCGTCTTCGCCATCCAATTACACGTCCGTCAAAGAGCGCGTGCGGCCATTACGCGCAATTATCCGTCGGTCGCGCGTCGCCGTTTATTCACTCGAACGGAATCCGGCCTCAGAGGCAGAAATTCGCTCGGTTTTCGCAGCGAATCGCGATCGTCCATTAAGCCTATTCCGGCGGCGCGATTACGGCGAAGTCGCTCGTTTATTTTTCCGGCGGCGTAGAGCGGGAGAAAGCAGAGCAAGCGTTCGCGAGCGAGCAAGCGGGTAAGCGAACGAGCGCGTTCTCGTGTCGTAACGCTGCCTGTTATACCGTGATATTGTTTATCGAAACGGATTTGACAAAATCGCCATGGACCCGCGAACGTCCGCCATTTCTTCAGGAAACGCCCGCTGCTATTCACTAACAATTTCGAACAGATTACTCGGTATCTCCCAAACAGACCATACGCTTATCTTTCCTGATCGATTTTCTTCTTCCTCAATTTATTTCCCATTTATTTTCCAACGTTGATCTCTACACGCTACTTAGAGCCAATTGTGCAAACGATATTTGCGGTATTCGAATCATTTCTCTGTAGCAGATTGATTCAATATGTTGCGGTTTTTTCGTAATTTTAAATTGTTACTCTACAGGATATAGCACTAACATTTAATTCCGTTTAACCGCTACACTCGTACGGTCGCGCTCTGATAATCCTGAAGAATGGACGCAATTAACCCACGTGTTGTTCGAACATTCTTAAAGTAAGCGTGTACAACAAATAAAGCAGCGAGAGCTGGGAATGATATAATTCGGGACATACCGAAGAAGAAATCGTTTTCCAACCAATGAATACGACACGATCACTAGACTGCGGATTTTTATGCATTTACGAAGAAATGTTTATTTTGCGCAAAGATCCGCAGTCTAACGATCACGAATTGCTTTCTTTCGATGATTTCGTGGTCCTGGAGTAATTAGGCCGACTAGGCGTGTCTAACGGGCAGCGGGCAAATAAATTCACTTTCAAGCCTGTGTACATACAATCGGCCACGGAATCCGTCGATCGAAAGTGAACGTGGACGCGTTAGAATGCGATAAGGAGGAAGGAGAGAACGAAAGGGACAGACGGAGAGAAAAAGAGAAAGAGAGAGAGTGTGTGTGTGTGTGTGTTTGTGTGTGAGTGGCGTTGGTCACACTGTCGAGGTTACGGAAAACGCAAGGGATCGATCGTCAAACTGGTCTGTCTCTGGTTGCGTTGATTTCTATAGATCGAGGACAAAAATCATGACAATATATAATTAATTAACAGATGCCAGGGTGTCGCCTTTACTGCTACAACTTTCCTGGAAACGAGTCTACCCCCTTAAAGTAATCTCTTCCACCAGGCTGTGTCTTTTAATTAGAAAAGAACATCAATCGTATTCTTCAACAGGATCGATTATCGGCTTCGTTACTCACGCTTCTCCCTGCTCGTTCCGCAAGTGTTGTAACGCGGGAAACGGGTGATTCGACAATGGAACGATCGGCGGGAAGCATAAATCGCGTTTACGGCTTGTTTCGAGCGATCGAGTGCGTGAGAACGGAATCGAGACTGCGTGTGTATCTCGGCGACGATCTCGCAGGATGCGCCCGTCGAGGATTTCATTTCCTCGTGCGTATATCGTTCCGTACGACTGTTGGGTCAACGGGAACACGGCAGGAAAAAATGCTTGCTGTTTTCCTGGTAGAGTGTGGCTCCGTTGCGTGCGCCGCGCGCTGGTCCCTCGACACGTGCAACACCCGTTTCCTAAAACGAAACTCTCGACCGCGGCGCTCTTGCTCGTTAGCGATTCGATCCCCGGATAGAAATTCGCGATTCGTCGAGCCTAGGCTAGGTTCCTCGACTCTCTTTCAGCGATCGCGCGAAAACGCGAGCGCGAGCTTGTGCCTTGCGGTGCAAACCTACCTACCACCGATATTTTTTTTCCTTTCACCTTATTAAATATCGCCGGGCACACGCCGGGCGTAGGAGTCGCGCTCCTTTACTTTTCTTCTCTCTCTCTCTCTCTCTCTCTCTCTCTCTCTCTCTCCCTCTTTCTCTCTCGCGTTAAGGAAAAGGAACGAGTGGAAAGTTGGACGCCCGGCGAATTCGTGGATAGAACCAGTTCGCTTTCGTTGTCATCCGGAGGTATAAAAACGTCCGGAGGATGCGACAGTCGGAGCGAAAGTCCTGACGCTTTTATCTCGAGAGCCACTCAACGATCCTCTCGCGATCTCCTTGCTCTCCCACGGATCGTTCGGTCTTCGAAAAATCGAGATTTCGACGTTTCACAAGCGCTCGATCTCGCGCGTTCGAGCCCGCGAGTGAAACAGCGTCGCGAAACCGGGAGAAAAGCGTTGTCGACGGCTGGCAACAGAGAGCGGTCGCGGTCTCCGCTGTTTTCTCTTCTTACGAAAATTTCGCGCGTCTAAATACCAGAGCGTTGCGTTACGCTTCCAATCTGCTCTTTTTTCGACTATATCGGGCGGAGCGGGGCCGTGGCTAGGACTAGACGAGGCGAGGCGAGACGGTTTCACTACTAGCCGCGAGGTGTACGGGTTTCCAGGCTCTCGGCTCACGTGGTGGAGGGACTGTCGCAAGAAAACGCTGACATTCCGCCCGCGGTATGGATGGAAGCCGTGCGCCGCTTCTTCTCCGTCAAACGCGAAACACTGTGATTACCGGCACGTTTAGGTAATCCAAATTTCATTCGGACTCGGCCTGAGCTACGCTGTCTGCCCGGCCTCCGACTTTCGCCGCGGTACCGTCACGCGCCAAACTTAGGGCAATCGACACGATCGGGATCGCCGATCTATGCATTATTGTTTCCACCAGGCAACAGTTTCTGGAGAAAAATGCTCTCGATCTTCGTTAACCTACCGGAAAAGCACCGACTTTTCCCTCAATTCAAATCGAAACGATCTATATTTACACACTCTTGTATCAATATTTCGAGAGAACGTCTACCGAGTCGTGGAAGTTAATTAAACCATCGAGATCTGCACACTTCTGTATCAATAGGACAGCAATTTCTGGCGAAAAATGCTCTCCATCTTCGTTAACCTCTCTCGAAAAGATCTCCACATTCTTCTATCGATAAGACATCAATTGGTTACGAAAAATTTCTCTCGATCCTCGCGAGATCGTCTACCGGGTCGAGAGAGATAATAATAACGTTCGGACGTTAGGATAGAAAATTACAGACCTGTCTCTCGGCTCCGTTGATTGTCTCTTCTTTTAATCCCTCATGAAAGCACCGTCCTCACATCGAGGCGCACTCGAAATACAATTTCTCACACTGGTAAACCCCGGGCGAATTGCTCTCTTGGTGCAGGCGATCCTAGAACCTCGATCTCGATCGGTAAACACTGTCAATCGGCGACTGGAACTGATGGCGATCGAACAGGGGTTGATTTCACGGAACGTCTCTTTGGAATCGGGATTTTTCGTGAGGTACCACGCGCAAGACCGCGTCCGGTCCGGCAACAAGACTGCGCGATGGAAGTGGAAAAGCCAGCAGCAGGAGCGTTGTGCTCCGACCAGCGTCGTCTGGTCGAGCTTTCTACGACCGAGGATAAGATCGAGGAGGGGGTCCCGAGGCCCATGGGCGTAGAACACAGGCCCCGTATTGGCGTAGACCATCTCGAAGACCTGGCCCAACCGAGGGAAGGGAAAGGCGAGCTGAACTGAGAGCGGCACCTGCGTCGCCACCTGATCGAGTCGCGATCGAGCCGCTCGAATCGAATTCGCTGTCCTACGAAGCCTTTCAAACTTGACTCGATCGCAAACAGCTAGAAGGCCATTTTCTATCGTACCCTGGTGTCCTTACTTTTACCAGGACTTTTCCAAACACCCTTGCATCGTTTCACGGATGGACGCGCCGCGATACAGCCAAAAAGCACTGGCACATTCCTGCAATTTCACAAGAACGAATCGGACGACGATTTGTCCCTGTAATTATGAAAGCGGTCCAAGCCGCATATTTCTTGTTTCTAAATATATTTAATGGAAAAGGATATTGACACTAAATGAATTCCATATAATGTTGAAATAACAAACGCTATTCATTTTTTTTCATTTCCGCTTAGACCACTTTCATAATTCTGAGCACGTGTACATGTTTTTGCTTGATACGGAAGATGGGGGATCCTTCTAGAAAAGATCCTCCAATGAGTTACAACTCAAAGAATTGTAAGATTTCGTGGGACAGAATAGAATGATCTCGGAGTGCCTCAGAGCGAGGCACAGAACGCGCCTCACCGCGAAAGGACCTCGCGCAGGATCCAGGACGGACCGCAAGGGTGGATCCAGATCGAAAGGTCTCGCGACGCCTTCAGGGGATTCTTGGTTCTCGGTTTTTTTCGACCGAGCCCATCGAATTCTCCGGGATCGTTGAAAGTTTTCGAAAGATCGATCGAAGAAACGAAGTGAAAGTGGAACGCGCTGCTCCGCTGACAAAGGACATCGACGAGGACAAAAGCGGCGTCCGCGGACGAACGTGTGCGTCGCGCTTCGCAAAAGGGGATCCTATTAATCGATAAGAATCGCGAGCGGTTCGCCCGTCTCTTTCCCGCCTTCTTTCCTCTGTCTTTCTCTTTGGGCGATGGTCGTGCATAGTTGTTTAGAAATAGGAAGTTCGGCTTCCCGTGACGCTTGCGCGACGATTCCTTTCGTAATCGAACGGCGCGGCGTCGTGCTTGAAAAAAGTGATCGACTCTCACCGAGATCGGCTTTTCAATAAATTACGTTCAGGGTCGACGCCGCCGTTGCGCCGAGCGAATTGAGTCGTTGATACCGAATAGAGCGTCGTTTAACTGCGCTCTGGGATTTTAAACGGTTGCTGTCCTATACCGTACAGGCTTTAAATGGATCCTCCATCGCGGTGGATCCTACTTTCGAAACCAAAAGAACAATCGCGATGGGCGAGCTATCTGCTTTCTCTGAAGGTCCTTTCTTCCTGGAGGTACAACTGCATCCAGCTCTTCTCCCTCTCTCTCCATTTTTTCATCTTCTTGCAGAAACAAGACTGCAGGACTTTTTCAGTCGAGGGACTCTCTCGATTCCTGTCGGAGAGACGACGTGATAAATCGAGGCATCTTTTGTGATAACCAGACTGCGGATTTTATGCATTTATCACGAAAATGGGTAAGCACAATTTCAAGCAGTGGACATATTAAAAAGATTTAAAGACATCAGCGTATATCGTGCCTGTGTCTTGCAATCAATGAAAACATTTTTTACTTTGCAAAAAGATCCGCAGTCCAGTGACAACGTTGAAGGATCAGTGTAGAGGATGTCCCTTCTATTCTTACTGGTGTTACGAATGTTTTGGGGGAATGTGTTAAGAACGTTTATGTCACGAATACAAATTCTAAAAGAAAATGAAAGAGACTGATCACACGAATATATTTTATTTATGATACACCTCTCCGAAAGTCCTACGAGCTGCGGCATTTCAAGTATTGTTCGATTGAAATATATTTAAAAGGAGAGGAGATAGTCCCCGATTCTTTGTTCTCCAAAAGCCACATATCTTTGATCGACACGCCCGGTGATCTTTGCTCGTGGATCTCGAAGAATTCGCGACTGGGGCGTTGGATCCGTGGTATTTGCGTTCGAGGTCCTTTCGAGGAGCGTTGCTTTGTTTTTCACGCCCGCGGAATATCAACCGAAGACATGCAAATCTGAATAACCCCTTCGATCGTTCGCAACATCTTCAGCGTTAATAATAGTCCGTGACGGCTGCCATTAGCCGGTTGCGTTAGGCGCGTTCTAACAGTTAATCACACGGATCTGACGGAACTGAACGGCGAGGATCGGTTGTTTTCTCATTTGAATCGCGTCGTCGCGCAACGAACGGGCACGTCATCGGAATAACGGCTTGGCTCGGTGACTTTGGCCTTGCCGATCGAAAAAATCGATTTCCAAACGCGGAAGCCGCCGCGTGTCGTAAGTTGGGTGCGCCAAAATTTCTATTCGTTTACGTAACGACGAGTCGCGACGCAGCGTCGATCGAAATTCCACATAGTAATTATTGATGCGCAAGGGAGGCACGGCTGGGAGGCTTCGAGGACACCTTTCAAACTTCGTGTCGCGGATGAATGAGCAAACCGCGACGAGACGAGCATGCCGAATACGTCGACGGAAAAGCATCGTCGTCGCGTCGCATCGCGTCGCGTCGAGGCTCGTTTCTTCAACGGGGAAAAGGCCGGGAACGAATCGGCCGGCTAGCGACGGCCACTCACTTTCTATTGGTCAATCATGCCAAGAAATTGTCAGCCGCGATTTCGACTTTTGCGCGAGATCGAGCCGTTTTTCCCGGTTTCGAGATCGTTGCACCGAATTCGTTTTCGCTCGGCGCGTGTAAAAAGCGAGGACGTATTGGATTGGATCGGATTAAACCGTAGCACGGTGGTCACGGTTTCTTGGTACGATGTCTGACTTGGTTGCTTGATTTAGTCGGGTGGTTGATGCATCAGTTTTGTTTTATTGAATAGTCGAAGGTTCGTTATAACAGCTATTTTGCAGGATCGGTCTGTCGGAGTAAACTGTGTGCGGTAGAGAATTTTCGACGGTTCTATATTGAGGGGAAAAAACGGACAGTATGTGGTGTGGTGGTGTTTGTGGATTGGAAGTGTATGTATCTACAAGTTCGAACAGCTTTCGGGACAGTCGGTTGCCATCGCGTGGAATTTAGCGTCCGAGAGTACTGCAGCGGCCTGTTTTCTGTTCGCATAGGCGCTTCCTCCGCCGGCAAGCTAGGAACTCACAACTCGCTGGACGAATCTCCTCTTCTTTATTCCTGTTATCTCGTCCCATCGTTCTCCTACCCCTACCCAAAGTAGAGACTGTTGTGTACAGAATCGTCGCATCGTTCGCCCACGTTCTCATCCGTTCACAGGAGCACGGTCGTCGTTAGATCTTGTTCCCGTTCACGTCCCTGTACAGGTCGTCGTTGATCCCGTACAGTCTCGGCGAGTCATTGCAATCGACCTACGATAACGCAGCACTCGATCAAACATCTCCATCAATTTTTCATATAACAAATTAACTGAATGTCTACCTTGAACCACCAATCACAGACCCGAGCCGATTGGCTGAAAACGGTCCCGTTCGGACAGAGGAAGCTGAACATGCGCCCGTTCGGCAGACACCAATGCCAGACCTAACGAACCAATAGTTGCACACCTTGCTTAAAGATATCTCCCACAATTATTTCTATATTGCTATAGTGGAAATTATAGCTAGCAACATCCTCTGCATCAACGATTCTTTACATCCCTTTTGATTTGTCTCCATTGAGTTCCTGAATTTGTTTGAATATATCGGTACACTAGCCAATACTTCTGCACGAAAAGATGTACACATGCTCTTACGAATAATCTTCATTATTTGAAATGTATACTTTCGTGAAATTACGCAAAAATAAAAACGTTACATTCACAGCTTCGAAACGCCGGTTTGCTTATAAGCAGACTGCGGATGTTTATGCAATTTTCAATTTTTGTAGGCAAATTTGAAGAAAGTGTTACCAAAGAAAATCCTATTTTCATTGGTAATAACATTTGTAGATCCGAAATAAATCAAAATCGTACCAAATTCTGTTGCATTTGATACTCCAGTATTTTTTGATAATTTTTATAAACCATTAATGCATAAAGATCCGCAGTCTACTTACAAGTTTTTTGTTCAATTCCTTATGCATATATTCCAACAAAAAATGCAGAGAATTGCTTCAAGGTATCCCCTTTTAGATGCGAAAACCCAATTTCGAAAAGTTGACCGATCTTCTAGAAAATAATTCGCAAACCGATCGAATTACGCGGCAGAAATGTAGATGCTGATTTACCTGACATCTGGCTTCAGGATCGGCATAGTAGCCGGGCAGCTTTCCTCCGCAGGTAAACGTGAGGCCGAAAGGTACGGTGTCGTAGATCGGGTAGTCCACGCCAGGTGTGTAACCGTCTACTTGCTGGAAAGGCGCGTGAAACATTGATTCGTGAGGCGCCCCGTAACAGATAAGATCTTAATTAACATTCATTATTTGGCCGAGCGTTTCGCTGTTTGAAATTCAAACGAGCGCGGCGGGTTGCGCGACTCGCAACACCGTTGCGTCTCGTGGTTTCCGTCGGAACAAAGGGGATCTCTTTCGCGAGATGCAATTAACGGGAGCACCGTTTGCACCTTCGCGGCCTGCCGGCGAGAACCTCTGTCGAAACAGTGGACTTTCGTCACGTATCGTCGTTCACAATGGAATGTGGACCGAGAACGAGGATGCACGCCGCGATTCATACTTCCTCCCGGCGTTAACGCGTCTCGCGCGTTGCGCATTCTGTGCATCGGTTGTCCGTTAAATTGCATTCATTTGCATCCGTTATACGGGCTCTGCTTTTCTTTCAAACGCATGCCTGCGCCTGGCAATCGCGATTTTGTTTGATGAAATCACGTTTCAACCCTCTCGCGTCTGGCGCGCTCTATACAATTTTTAAGCGATTTTAACCTTCAGTTACTCGCACTCCACTTTTTACACAACTGTTCACATTGAATTTCATATGACTCTTATATAAATTTATATCGAATAAAATAACTACTTCAAGGCAAAATAAACACTTGCTAGTGCAATCAACACCTTTCTTTATACTTGAAACACTAAATTTAAAGTTTCGAGACCGTAAGTATCATATGCGAGTAATTATAAGTTCAATCCAATCCTCATTTGAAAGGAAAATTGATCACTAGACTGCGGATCTTTATCCAAAATAAAAATGATCTGCATCGATCGCAAGAAATCATATGTATATTGACATCTTCAGTTTTTAAAATTTTCCAACAATTTTGAATTTCATCTACTCAATTTTGCTATAAATACATAAAGATCCGCAGTCTATTGATCACTCGTAAAAAGCTCTCGTTCTGGCTATCAAAAATCGAATTTCACAGTTCGAAATTGGTGTTCGGACTTGTTTTTAGAATTGAATAGAGCCCAAAAGCAAGTAAGCTTTCGAGCCGGGTGTGATCGCAGGATAAACAGATGCACTTCCGGTGCAATAAAGGGTTCTAAAAACGAGGAGGGGGATTGAGCCCCCGGAACAGCGGTTAATGATCCAAGCGACGTCCGATCACCGGCTAGATCGGCGTTCGAACTCCGGGGAGGATCTATCCGCGGGATCTTTTTCGCAATTGGCTATCGGCCGAGATGAGAGGAAAAAAGGAGGCCGTTGCGACACACGAAACGCCGGATCGAGCCAGTCCAGTGCGTGCACGTGCCGCACCGGTGTCTGACCGGAAGTCGGGTTACATTGTTCCCCGCAAGCGGATGCGCATCTCCGTGCCTTTGTATTCGATCTCTCTCCTGTTCAGCATGGTAGGCGTGTGTACGCGAGCGCACGCGCGCGCGCGCAACCGCAAAACACGACCTCCACCCTTCTCGACGCGACCGGTGATTTCGATGCTTGGTTAAGAACGCTCGAGAGGAGATTCGGCTAGGTCAGGGTTCTTCTCGGACCTATCTTGAAATCTTGAACGTTTCCAAAAATTATCATGCACTTTTAACCCTAAGGCGGCGGTAAACATTCCCATGGCATTATTCGAAACAGTTTTAATTTGATTAAATTCGTGTGTATTCTATAAATTGTAAAAGGCTCATCTGTCGTATGAGAAAACAAGTTCAATTCAAGTAGAATAAATATTATCCGGGTTGAAAGAAATTGGAATTAAACTTACTTCGAGTTCAAAGGGTTGAACAACCAATTTTTCTTTCACGCAGCACGGTCCGATAGTTTTATAGTAGCTTGTCCTTGAAAGCGTGAATTTTTCGTAACGGCGAGAACGGATCGGGACGATTGGACGTTGGAAGCCCGTGGTTTTCGATTGCGTTGATCTCGGGACTAAAGGAGAATTTCCAGAGTCGCGTACCGTGAATGTTAACCGAGATTGGTATCGAGGGATTCATTAATCATTTTCATTTTTCTGACCGCTGGCTAGCAGGCGGCATTGAAAATTTGGCTCCGTCTTCCGTTTCGAGGCGCGTTCACGGTCACCGTTTCCGGTGAAAATGAAAATGAACACGATGGGATCGCGGACAATGGCTTTATTGGCAACGCGTACACAACGCCGAGACGAATCAGCCTGCGGCTCTTTTGCAATTACTCGTTGATCATCTTCTTCTTTATTCGCCAAGTCTTTTCGATTCGCGAATCGGAGGATCGAATAATTCCGTGTGCGAGTTCGTTCTTTCGACGGACGAGTTTGTTTAACGGAGCGGTAGCTCGCGAGAAAGCATGCTCGCGTTCACGCAACAGGGGTTAATTAATGAATTACTTCACGCTGCCATCTGGAGGAGATGACGCGAGCAGATACCTCCCTCTGTCATTGTTGCACGTGAGAAAACCCCGTGAATATAATAATTTCGTGCTTTGATTCCTACGGGAGTTTCGTAAAAGGCATTGTGCCTGCGAAACGATACCTCGGTTGGTTAGGTGTTACGATTGCGCAACCACGCTCGACTATTTTTCGACCGAACCTTCCCTCGTCGCTACACGGATTCTACTTACCGCCATCGCCTGGTACAACGAGACCGCGCCGTATGCCAGGATCGCGCACAGAATTTGGTACCGCGAAATCATCTAAAAAATAAGGAGAGATAGACAATTCCTTCCCACAACAATTCTACAAAATTGGGGCAAAGCCTTTCCAATTGAATCTCCGTCGAATAAGTAAACTCTTGCTTTCACATTAAATTTAAGCTTAGAGACTCTCTTAGGAGATCTCAAAATTTTGCACCGGAGGTCTAAAGTATTCAAAGAGGTCGACTAAAAATTTTGCACGGTACGTCGAGCGAGCATGCGGGATTTCGCAACCAAATCAAAAATCTCTCGAGAGTCCAAAAATCTGCGAAGGAGCCCACTAAAAATTTTGCACGGTAGATTGAAGAGGCATGAACCTTTGCTACCAAATTGACCCAAAGGAGCTGACGTTACTCTTCGAAGGGGCCCTCGAAAAATTGAGGTTGCTGCAGCAGGCTCACCAGCAGACTCACCTTATCGTACAGAATCCAATCACCTTAATCCTTAGTGTCTTTCCGCGTGGTGTACATTTATCTCTGGATAGAATCCTTGTCACAACGCACTGACCGGTCCTTGCTCGATGGACCTCCGCCTGCACAAAGTCTCGGTCTCCACGGTGTTACCGGCAATGTTTCTTTCTCGAAGGATGTTACCACGAAGTGGTGGTATATATATGGCTTTAGAGATCGAGCAACACCTAGGGGGGGTTCTTGAGAGCCCCTCTTTACCGGGGCTCCCACACCGGACGAACGGAGAAAGAGAAGATCCCAGGGAGGTAGGGGAGGGATCCACTTCTGCGATGCCGCAGATTCTTCTCTTACGCAATCCCTTCGTGCTCTTACACCCGTGAAAATAGTCGTAACGATCGTACTTGAACCAGGGTTGCGACGTTTTCTATACAACCCGACGGAAACAATCGGCACCTGCTTTCGCGAGCCACCCTCGGCTTCCAATTTCTCACTAAATTCATTCTCTGGCCCAAAATGATCCACAAAATTAATTTCAATGGCAAACGAATCGTTCGTATTTTATTGAATATCTGTGCTCGAAACATTTCGAGTAATTGTTTCATCTTAAGAAAGTTGAAAGCGTGCAGTGGTAGTTTTCCATTCAGTGGATTAAGTCATTCATGATCAGACCACGATAACGATCGTCTACTGTTTCAGTACATCCTTGTAATTTGTGTAATAAAGTACAAGCTTGCCACTCTAATTATGTAGCACTTCTTCGGCTTACAAATACTTGAACGGATGAATGGACTGGATTCAATTTAATTATGAAACGAGCCCCGCAGAGAGGACACAAAGCGGACCAAGAAATAGGAAAAATTCATCCAGCTAACTGAGGCTTCATGCGTCTCAATCGTCGTCCCAAAGGATCTCGAATCGCAGAACACAAGGTTCCAGCGGTCCTTTCCCCACTGAAACGCCATCATTGTCCTCGAAGGTTCTGCAGCCGGACAAGATGATAACAGGAAGCGGGCCCGACAGTTTTGACCTACTAATCTCGTTATTTTTTCACCGCTAAGTGGACGTTGGTCGAAGGTTTTGCGCAACGCCCGTACTTTAGCAACCGTGAAAACGATCGCGCTGCAAGGACCAAAGGAAGAATCCTGCTCGCCCGTTGCGAAACCGTTTCCTGTATCGTCGATCCCTTGGACTGGTTGTTTAATCGTCAAAATCCCGATACCTTTCGCAGATTCGCCGATTACTTAGGCTTTTGCGTGTTCTCTTCGAGGACGATGCTCGAAATTCACCGATCCCGACGGTCTGATACGCTCGGGACTTGTTCTTTTTTTCGTGGGATTCTGATCTTCGAGCGGAAAACGCTCGTCACGAGCCCCGAAATCAGTCGGCGTGATCCTGTAATGAATATCCAAGGTTCCTGCCGGGAATTAACATATCTAGCCGTTCATTACGGCTTATCCGTCGAGATTCGCTAGAAGATCCGCAAGCTTAATTGCTCGGAGTTTATCTCGATACTGACCGCCTTGTATTAAGTTGTTTTGAAAAAATCGAATATTCGCCCGAGGAATTTAATAAATCGAAAGTACTACAGCAGGATCGAGCTATCCGGAGGACAGGAATTTGTCGCGAGATTGGACGGTTCGTTAAAATTCCGGGCAGACAGTCCCATCTTCCAGCGGACAGTCAATTTCCGAGGCGCGTTCACTGCCAATTAGCCGGGGATAATTGCCGGGAGGTTTTCCGGATCGGCGTGCAAATTCTAGAGAACCTGCTAATTCCAGTACTCTCGAGATCCACCTCGAATTAGATAACAATGTGCTGAAGATTTTTCCAAGCTCCTACGTTCTCGCATCCATTCTTCCGCGGTTTGACGACGCGTTCTCGCGCGTCCTCGCTTAACACCGCAAACAAAATCATTGAGAACCATGAGAAAGACACCGAGAGGCAGAAAGCAGTAGATAAGGTAAGCGCGCGGTTGCTCTGAATTAAATTATTGTTAATTACATATTGGGACGATTACAAAATCCGTGTAACATTCGTGGGAAGCGTTTGCGTGCAGAGTCATCTTGATGCCGGCGAAGAAAACGACGCGACGTTGATGGAGAGGAAAAACTCCTCTTCTTGTTAAGAAACCCGTTATTAGGAATATTATGGTCGCGTTAGAAAGTGCCCCCCTCCCCCCGGGAACTCGTCAGCTAATTCGACACGAGCCCGATACAGGTGGCTTATCACACCGTGTATCCTAATGTCCCCGTTCCGACTGTTTCGCAGTGGAAATAAAAACGCGGCCGCTGTTGCGACCGGGGAATAGACAAAAGCGCAGAAAAGTACTTGCGCAGTCATCTAATTGCGCTGAAAAAATGCGCTGATTGCTAATTTCCCTCACTGACAATTCCTCACCGAAATTGACCACGTTAAAAATTGGCTCAGCTCGGGATTCAATTAAAATTGACCTATTCTAACATACATATTATTAAACCACAACTCAATCATTGAGTGTACATTAAATTCTGAGTGGTCATTATCAATATGGGCACATTTCGATGTCGGTAATTTTCTTTGCGGTCTTTTGCGAGCTCGGCCATTTTCCCTGCAAGCTTCTGTCATAGTCAGGCGCGATATCGCTTTCGGAAAGAATGGCTCGCAGTCTTCCCATCGTCTCCCGTTTGGCTCTTCCTCCGTGGTTCGGGAAGCCAGCCCGAGGGAGACCATTCGTTTTAATGGACACTTTCGTCACGACGACGGGTTACCTCTGCCTCCCGAATCTTCACACGCTCGGCGATGCTCGGGCCGCTATAAGCTTTCGTAATTTCATAACGAGTCGACTTCCGAGGCATCTTTCCTGTCGCGATACAAAAGCGATGTACGAAAGTCTTTCTCACGTTTCTGCTGCTCTGCCGACCGATTAAATGTTTCGCTACACTCTCGAGAATTCGAGCGTCTCGCGCGACTGTCCGCTCCGCGAGCGATTCAAAACAGCCTCCTAGAAGTTAGCCCCCCCCCCCCCCCACTCGTTCAATTAAATAATTTCAACAGTTGTGCTACACTATGCTCGAATATTAAAACTATGATATAAAAAATAAGACAAAGAATTGAGAAAAACGATTTTTGGAGTAGCCCTTCGTATTTCATTTTTTTCAATGAAATTTTTTAATGTCACTGTAACGTATCCTTGGGGTGGGAAAAAAGCCAGTCTTTTGAGAAATAATTAAACTATTTGTTGTCTAGGAATTACAGCGATTAAGATTGAATGAGAAGTGGGTACTGAGAATGATAAGAGACGAAGACACATAACGGCGTCTCTCGCTACCGACCTCGTTATCGCGGCACTAAAATTGCATTATTCCGAATTTCGCCCGACTGGAACCACAGCGACGAATCCCGTTAATTACATCTGCGGATCGATCGATCTGCCAAGGAGTCTCCCATAGGTGTCTTATCGATCCGCCGCCGTCGCTTCCGTCGATTCCCCAATTACTTTAATTTATACCCTCGATTTTTATCCGCGAAACGTCCGCCGCGATCAAGCGTTATCTCCGTTGCGTAAGCAGCCAGAGCTCGCTTATTCTGTCCAGGGTTACGTAAGCGATAGAACATCAATTATAACGAATCCTAGGAAGCGCGTTTCGTTTCGCTGGCTCGGCAGCGAGACGCATAAATATATGGGACGAATATTGTTTCGGGATCACTTTTTCCCGAGGCTTTGTCTCGGAGCGGCCTTTATCGTTCGGGAATCGTCTCGGTGCACGTCGAACCGAGTCGAACACCATTTTGTCTCGCATTTTCACCGGCGGGTGTCAGCCGGCGTTGTGTAATGGTTCGCGAGAGAACGCGAAAATGTTTGTCGGCGAAGCAGATTTTTTGGCCGAGGTCGACGCGGCGAACCGCGCGCGTCAGCGTTTCGACGGTGCACGCACAATCAACCGAACCGCCGACTTTCGTAATCTCTTCTCGATCGAAAGAGGAATCGTTAGATAATTGCAAGGTTCGTAACTCCGCCGGGACCGGTGGAAACTGGCACATGCTGTAATACCTGAGATTTCAGAGGAAACTGGCTTTTAGGAGACGCAATTTTCGTCGGAGAGGAAAAGTCGTCATCTTCCAACCCGGTGTTCGAAATTCAAATTCGAAATTACCCAGGAATATTTAATCAGGAAAGCTCCGTTCGATGCGCGTTTCAACCTTCAGTTACTCGACTCCGATATATATAAATTTTTATTGAATAAATTAACTACTTCAATGCAAAATAGATATTTGCTAGTGTAGTCGATACCTTCGTTTATGCTCGAAACACTAAATTTAAAGTTTTGAGAGAACCTATTAACCCTTTTCACTCGACTGTCTCCCCGAAGGAGACATCTCCAATTTAGTTGGTAATTCGGACATCCCCGATTTCTCCTATTCAAGAGGATTCGGAGAGCTGGTTCGCAATTATGACACGTGCAAGGTTCAAAATTGAAAATTATTCCAGTAAGTATTAAATACGGTGAGTCCACAAATTCAGCGAACAAAGGATTAGTCGCGATTCTGGAAAAAGGAGATCAAGATCTGGTTGTTCCGATTGAACGGAGCGAGCGGTTCGATAATCGATATGATAGAGCGTCGGATCGGGATGGGATCAGTACGCACGCGTGCGTCGTGGCAGCGGGCTTATGGTTGGCAGTTCAGTATTATCAGTCGACGCGGGTCCAACTCGAGCCGCGGCCTGTCCCAGATTTTCAGTCGCGCGTACTCGCGACAGTGCGCGCGTACCGCTGCGCTGGCTGGCTGTTTCTCGGGGCTGTCGATCGTTCGCTGATCCTAGATCCTAGATCGGTCGATCCTCAGAACGGTTTTGCGGTCGATCGAGCGCGGATCGATCGCGAGTCTCGTGGTTTCGAAGAGTCGACGAGGGAAGAGTATGTTTTCGGATACCGGGAGCAACACGTAGGACGCGTGCCGCAGCTGCATTCGCATCGAGATCACCTGAGATTGCACCTGTGGCCGAGGCGCCGCGTGCATCGAGCGCATCGGCCACGTCGTGATGTCAATTGCCGTTGCAACAGCCGCTGGCCAGGTAAACGTCTTCAGTTATCTGTCCCATTTTCGGGTAACAGGCCTAAACAAATCGCTAACCGGTAATGTTGTTTATTAAATGTGCGTGTTGCACGGTTTACAGCGACGCACTGTCTTCTGTGTCTTAACATGCCTTATCTCGAATGTCTTGATACTAGCAACAAAGACTTACAACTAATATTAACGGTACACAATTCAAACAATTACAAACATAATATGTTTTATAACGACTACAGAACAATTATTACTAAAATACAAACGCACATTATTGTAATCATATTAGTTCGGCCAACTATTGCAAAATACTATACAAAATACTATAAAACTATATATTTCTTCCGACCTAGAATAATTCCATTCTATATTAATCCATTTCTTTGTATGAATATAAAATTGATGTGATATCTCATACAATACTTAAATGTTTAGTAATTGATTAGATACCAACATTGTGTGTGTGTGCAATAATGGTACAGCAATTTTTAGTGGCGACTCTGAATCACCGCTAAAGTGCTGAGGGTTAAAATAGTTGCATTGCATTTTTTTTGTACCGTGAGTATGTTGAATCATGTATCTCGAGGAAGAACAATACGCGAACGTTATCAATGGTATTAGCCGGTCGGTATGAATCATATTTTGTGACTCTCCGAATATCTACAGTTTACAGTATCACCAAGTGGTACCAGTTCTCTACGAGTTGCAAATATTACAGGTAAATTACAACCGAGATCCAGGTGTGGCTGTTTACTATTTCTCTCACTTGTCGCCACATCTGCGACTTGCTTATCACCTGTCCGGTAAAGCGTCCGAATCCCATCGACGCAAATAAAATCTCGTTATCTTCCCGACGACGTTATTTGCCGTAGATAAGAGAACGTACAATACTCCGGCGCCTCTCTTCTGCCCGATACCTCGAATGGAAATGGGTATCGTTATTACGCCTAGGGAATGCGGTCTGGTTTTCTTCGATCCTCGGAAAGTTCCTCCTTCCGCGTTTTACATCTGCGAGGAGGTGATCGCGATACCGTGAGAACCCTCGCTAGGGAACACCGGTGAATTATCTCATTTCGTCCCACCGATTCGGTCATCGGGAAACCGTGGTCGTTCATTCACGCTCGTATTAATTAATTACGGGTCTCGTCGTCCTGCGAACCGGTGATTAAACGCGCGCTACGTGCCCGGCCAATTTTCGGTTAGGTTCGTGCCATCTGTGCCATGCTACGCTATTCAAAGTTTTACTCAATAGTTATAATTAGACAGCGGAGTTGATGCGTTTATTACAAAAATGAGGACGCGTAATTTAAAGCAATAAAACCATTAGAAAAAATAAACTTCTACTTCGCTCCAGTTTGTTGGAATTCGGGTATAACATTTTTATTTTGCGTAAAGATCCGCTGTGTAGCTGTAATTGTGCAAAAGTCCTAATTGGATTGCGTATTTTTATACGAAAATGTATGCAAGATTTGAAAGGGCTGGAGTGTCGCGATCAATTCGAGCAAACGCAAGGCAGCCTGGCGCGGTTATAAACCGACGACAACGGGAGACGCGCGTCGTTGCGGCTCGATCGTGACACCAGTGTAACTGTTTCCGGTCAGACACCCATCCACCGCCGCTTCCGGTATCGCTGTTACCCTCCCGTGAGCTCGAAACGAAAAGGGAATCGCTCTTGTTCTCCACTTCCCGTGTATAGTTTCTATCGTTCATCAAACTCCGCCTGAAATACGTTATTGTGCTGTCCCCAGCTAATTTATTCAATCGCTTCTTTATTGAAGCGAGTTTTACTCTTTAAACGGACGCAGAACGTTGCAGTCCTCTTCAATGTGAACGAATAAAATCCGAAGCGTACAGATATCATGTTCGAAATCGAAACGCGAATATAATTGATCCCTTCGTGTTTCGCGACAAAAATGTTTTACCTTGTCAACGTGAAACCAGAAACAGAAACATTTGGTGCTATTGCAATTGAATTACTCTGCAATTATGAATCATCGCAAGGTCCCAACGTTCTCATCGTCATTTTTCCAAGAGATTAGTTATCAAGAGGTCGCTTACCTTGATATCTATAACAATACGTTGCCGTTCCGAGCGCGGATCTGAAACAAAGAAGTTGACGCACCGGTCGAAAATGTGTAAATGGAACAAGGAAGATCGCGATCGGTTTTGTCGTCGGAACTCGAAGAAGTCCGATATCTCGAGCGTAACGGAAATCTCGGAAAACCGTAATAACGAGCAGTGACTGTCTATTGCTCCATTTCATCCTCGATTTGTACCGTTACCACCGACGACGTGTCTTTTTCTTTTCGCTGGTAGACATCGTTCGAATAGCTCCGATCCGTTCATCCGACGAATTCACCAAAAATTTGCGAAAGTCGCGTACTTTCCGAGCACCCGGTACGTGGACACGCGCGTTAACAAAGTTCTAGCATTGTACGCGGGTGTAATTGGACGACAGGTGTACGAACGCCGCCGACCTACACGGTGTCCGCGAAATCGGGACAAATCAAACAACTTTCATCGAGTACGGAGCAGTTCGTTCGAGAATCGCTTTCTCGTTAATTCGCTGCTCCCGTCTTCGTTCTCTTTTTCGTTATCGGGTTTCGCGGCATAATATTTCACGAATGCGTCGTCGAGTAGTCCAGTATCGACCTTCGTTCTTGAATTTCTGCGTCGCTCGGTCGCAAAAGCAGCGCGCGCATTTCCGAAACGGTAACTGCGCACGAGATTCACCGGCGTTGAACAACGGGCCGCACAACAGAATGCCCACACCTGACCAACAACGGCCGGAATACATTAACGAATCCCTTTTCCACCTGACTATCGGTCACCTGACTCATTTCCGGCCCGTTAAACAGCCAAGCCCCCCGTGTACGCTCACCCAGACCCCGATACCATCGCGTGTTACCTTCTCGCATCCGTTTCGTCCGATTAACCTGCTCACCGAGAGCTCACTTCAAACAGAGATCATTTCTATCCTGCCGCCACTATCGTTCACTCGTCCATTCCTTCAACATTTAATAACATTCGTTCAATCGTAATTGTTACTCTGAAACGCGAGTGCTCGCCTCTGGAAAATTAATTCACGTATCCGTTCCCCGCATTTTACACATTCTTTCTCACAAGCGATTAAGGTAAACAGTGTCGTTCGCGCGCATGTAGTCGTGTATTGCTAACAGATTGCATATCCAGGGGCTCTCACATTTGATCTTGCACGATTGTGTGCAAAAATCTACTATAACACTGGCTTATCTCCCTTACCTTGCTCTTTGACATTCTCCCGTGGCGCGTTATCCTTTCATTTTAACATAGAACGTCCTCAAACGTGTACTCGCTCGTACAAAGATATTGTTACAACGACAACTGGAATTCTTGCGAACGTGTATCGTGCACAAATCTATAAACCATGGGGAAACACTGATGCGAACCAGCTACAGTTTCCATTTCATTCACGCTAGACTGAACTTGTTGTTCAAGGAAAAATATTTTCTGTTTACGTTGGACGTTAACCCTCGTCGGTCCCTCGTGTCGATTTCACAAAGTTTTCCCGAAATCAGTTTAAATACAGTTCTCTTGTTTGTATATAATAATAATTATTAGAAATTATATTTCAATAATGTTCACAAGCTGCGACTCAATACATCTGTAATAACTGTTTACCTTAACGATTTTTTATCACCGTGTCAATTCGACATCGAGGGTCAGACTCAGTTCGTGAATCGAGGGACGGATGAGGGTTAATGAAATCGATGATAGGGAAATGGCGAGCGTGGCTTGTTGATAATGATTCGAGGGTCGGTTGTTTGTAGCGAGTGGAAACGGCGGTTGAAGGCCATACGGAAAGAGAGCGAAAGAAACGATCGAGTGCAGCGCGCAAGGTGCAACGCGTGCAACGCGTGCCACGCTGCGCCTCGCCGCGCGACAGCTGTTTTCCGTTTTAAGCCGAGACGTTAAGCCCGTTTTTAATTCCGCGGCTGAACGCGTTTTCGGGACGCTCGGCGATGACGATAATGACGCGAGCACGAGGGGTGAATCTTCCCCCTTTCCCCTCACCAACGTTTCTCCACTTTTCTATTTTTTTTTCACCGGTACCCCTAAGACAGCCGGTCGAACCGCGGCAGCAATTTCTCGGTCGTTTCGCCCGCTCCACCCTGGAATTCCAACGAATAAATTTCACTCCTTCTTCCCAGCGAGTATATTCAACGTTGTCCTTGGGTTATGAGGCAGGTGATCCCAGGCAACGATAACAAGGATTGATTCTATTTGCTACAGAGCCGAGAGTTCTGAGGGCTGAGGGCTATGGAGGACGAGGACTTCGGCTTCACCAAGAGGGACAAAGCTATCCTCGACAAGTTCCTGTTCCCCTCGAACGTCACAGCGGAACACGGCCCCTCCTCAACCGCGGTGCGTTTTTTCAAAATTCCCGTTCTCCACACATTTTTTTCAAAGTAACTGCATTCAACGCGTTCCACGCCGAGCCGTTCTAGCTCGATAATTAAGCAAACGTATGTGCGTTGTTCTATAACTGCGTTGTTTAACACTGTAGAATATATTTCCACCAAAAGAACAAGGCATTGTAAACTTGTCCGCTTGAATGGATAGTTTAATGTTTGCCATCGGTGGTAAAATTAAGTAAAAGGATAACAACAGACTTATACAGAATTATGTAGATGTATCACGAAAGTCCGTGAAGCATCACATTCTTTGAACAAATTAAGTACCTTTGAGCGAAACAAAATTTTCCTGACCAAGCAAATTTCTTCAAAATATTGTCTCGCGATAAATATCCTTCGACAACATTGCGCGGTACGTTCCAAAACATTTCGAAGCGAGTCGGACTCGTGACTCGCAAACATCCCGAGACCCTACAAGAAAACAAAACTGAAACATCGTGAACAATAGCAATCACGGATGCGTTGTACTTCCAGTGTTAAATTCAATGGAATTTCGTTTCCCTGAAAAGATCGAAGGGGGAGTGCTTCCTGTTAGGAACTTTGATATTTAATGTCGAGGAACAATTGCCAGCTAGTCTTTGTGCATGGTCAGTAGTGTGACCGGTAAACAGTAGAAAAAGCGACGGGAAAAAATGTCGGTGGTTACGGGCTGGTCAACGGCCAGAGCGAAAGAGGGGTAAATTTTGAAATTCGTTAGGCGGGAGGAGAGATGGTTGGTGGGTCTGGATCGGTGATGACAGCGCCGTTATCCGGGGCGACCGAGGCCGGAAACGCCGTCCCTGAGCGGGCAGCGACCGCCTCTTCGTCCTCTCCGGCTTCCTCAGTCGTTTCCAACCCGCCGAACATACCGAACGTGGTCGAGTATCATCTGAAAGTGAAGCCTGGACAGACGCAGAGAGCCTGCCAGTTAGATAACAGTCCAGTGAGTACCGATCAACCTTGAGAGTCCATTATTCCGTTAACTAATCGTCCGAGGTTCTCAAATCAACGTTCGTTTCGCGATTCGATCAACATCGTCCCATCTTCGACCGTCTTCGACGTTCCGCGATAACAACTAGCTTCGCTCGGCTCCGAATTCCATCAAACGTAAACGTGTTTCTAACGCAGAGAAGTCAGACGACGGACGAGATGAAGAAAGAGAAGAGCCCCGTGTCCTCCACCGACAAAAAGAAGGACCTCGTGTCGAGACTGTCCCGGCTATCCATCGACAACAACGTCTTCGACGGCTCCACCGACCTGCCTCAGGTGTTTCAGGTATATATTTCGTTGTTTACCTTTTACCTGCTTCCCGCTCGCCCGTTTAAAGCCCGCAGGTTCGCCGGATAGGCATTCTTGTAATCTCTCCCATCGCACTGACGTTCTCTTCAACGGGACAATGGACCCTGTGGTTCCTCACTTTTCTACGAAACCAGCTACGATTCTTACCTCCCACTCTGCCGGTCTCTGGGGCCCCTAAGGCCCGCTCGAATTCTTCCGTTGGTGATCTCTGGCGATCTCTACAACAATTTCTTAATTTCTCTGTAAACTTACACTTTTATCGTTGCCTCTCCGGATTCTGAGGCGATCTCTCAATGCAAAGCAGTACCTTTCGCTAGTAATTTCTGTAACAATGGGTTCTTAATTTCTTTATAAAATGCCCCACACTTTTTACTGTCCCACTAAGGCCCAATCGAACGCTTCCCTCCGACAATCTCTCGAACTAATATCTTTTTTATCAACAATCTCCATGCAATGAGTTCCGCAAAACACTATATTTTTTTAATAGCTCCCTCAGTTAAGGCCCATCGAGGCCCAGTTGAGCCCCTCCTCCTTCCCCGAACTATTTCCTAAATTCTCCACGAACGATAAACACAAATTACCAAGATTTGAGGTTCCTTAAACTCAAAGTAGAAGCGGAGTCCTTCTTTATCCCCGGCAATTTCCATGACAATGGGCCTGATGTGTCCGAAAAATGCTTCCTATCGCTGTGGGTCCTTCGGGGCCGACTGGAACCCTTTCCCATACAGTGTATAAAGGGCCCAAGGCCCCGCATAGGCTTAATTATCTACCTGAGCAAAGGCGCGCGTGGGAGACTAAAGGGGAGTTCTTTTCAGGTGAAATATTTGGGCTCGCATGATGCGAGGGGCCTCTGGGGCATCAAGCACACAAGGAGACCCGTCGATAACATGGTGGCTGCCGCGAAGGCCTTACCGACCAACACCATGCTGCCTCTGATCAAGCTGATCGTCTCTCAAGAAGGCGTAGCCCTTCTACCCATCGAGAAACGGAAACAGGAGAGCAACTTCAGCAGGATGTACGCCATAGAAACTATCTCCTACGGTGTTCAGGATCTTGTCTACACCAGGGTGTTCTCCATGATCGTGGTCAGAGAAACGGAGAACTTCAGGAGAGTCTCGCCATTCGAGTGCCATGGGTTCGTCTGCGAATCGAAGCATCACGCGAGACAGCTGACCTACGCGCTGGCCACTGCCTTCGAGATTTACTCGAGGACTGTCAAAGCGCAGGATAAAATGGCAGAGATGGCTGGCAATACCGCGAAGAAGAGGTTCGCCATCGATTTGAGGAGTCCCGAGGAGATGGAGGCTGACTTAGCCATGGACTCCGAGGCCTAGTTGCTTCTTCATTTCTCATTCGAGTTTTTTATTTCTTTGTTGATTCAGTTCAATTGTTCGATGAAAGGACCTCTCCTCGGAGGACTACACAGGGTACTGCGGGAGATCATTCATGTCTGTACAGAGCATATTTGTAGGTTTAAGTTAATTAGTTTGCGAGAAGCATCGACACTTGAGTGGACTATTCTGTAATAATAATTGTTTAATGTTTAGTTAGTCCTTTGTTATTGTACTGTGGTTTCAATACTGTGGAAATCTGTTATTCTATCTTTCTTTTGAATTACGGACTTTTTCCTTTTCGTGAAGTTATAAACGACAAAAATGTTCTGATCGCTACAGCTGTAAAAGATTTCATAGAACAAGAGGTTCGATTAACCCTCTGTTTATCTCTCCGCTAAATCCACTCGAGGGTCAATCCTCACGAAATTAGACTAGCAGATTAATCCTCGTCTGTCTCTCGGTGTCAAATGGACACAGTGGTAAAAGGTCGATGAAGTAACAAGGTAAACAGTTATGTGTTCGATCTTTTAAATTCAAATTGATGAGTTGATACGACACGAGGAACAGATAAGGGTTAAATCTGCTATTAGCGAGGCAAGCAATCGCCAGATTGCGTGCACGTACGATTGTAAATAGAATTCACCCTTGTACAAAGCGATATAGCATACACCACGGAAATAAACGTGAGCTTGTTGAAATCTGATACACACTATTTCTGTTACGTTCGTTGTTCAATGTTTGAGTGTTTTAGTTTAGGCGATCGATCGTTAGGGGTTCGGCCAGGCACGAATCGTATCTCGAGTTGTACTTAAAAAAAAATGATTCTGTTTCGAAATAGGCTTGCCGTGAGATCGTGTGTGGGCAGGAAGGAAGATTGATGACTGTTGATTGTTAACTATTTTATCGGCATTAGAGGAGGCATAGGCACTGCCTATCCACGACATAATGGCTAGTTATCCAAAGATACCAGATAGGGGGAAGGAGCCGAAGATCGCCGTCCGTTCTCGGTGACTTTCGCGTTTGCAAAACGAAAATCAGATTGGATTATATCTCTAGCCGCTTGGTGTGTGTGTGCGTGTGCTCTTTATCTTCGTCTTCGATTGTACAGTAGATCGTTTTCTTCCTCTTTTCTCTTTGCTTCTGTTATTTATTTCCGTCGTAACGTTTAAGTCTGCAAAACCAATATCGACACATATCAGTTGTTGTAAATAAACGTCGAAACGATGGGCGTCGATGATCGACCGCCCACGTTTTCGTCGCCCATTAATTATTAGCAAAAGTTTCGTTCTAGCCGTTAAGTCGCTTCAACTCGATCGCGAAATGACGTCGAATGATTATTATCTCACCGGTTCTAGGCTTGGGACACTTGTGTAACACTGTTAATCGCGCTCTAAGGCTTACTTATTATCATAGTGATCCAATTGTCAGTATTAGCGAGCTGTATCGACACGCTACGTACAATAAATTTTTTACGGACACTTTAACCCATTTATTGCAACGCTCCAAACCTTGCTTATCTCGGCGGATTTACATAATATTACATTTACAATATATTGCACACTTTTTACACTTTCTCTCTCTCTCTTCCACTCAACATTTTTTAGATTAATGCTTAAATGCTAGGTGAGCCAGTGCTCGATCGAGTTTCGGGCAAGCAGATTCGATTCTTCAGGATCTCTCGCGATGCACAGTCTAAATCGAGAACCATTCTTATTCAGTGTAAGAAATCACTGACGTCGCGCCGATTTCTTCCGGTTCAGAATCCTGGAAGTCCTGGAGGGTGGTTTGCTGGAGATCGGCTCCACCGAATCCGCTTCCTTGGTCGCCTGATCGGTGTCGTTCTCCTCCTCCTCCACCTCCTTGCCGATCGCCTCGTTCAAACTGTAGAAGCTCTCGGATTCCTCGCAGGGTATCGAGTTTTCCGTTCGCGTGCACACGAACGTCGCCTAACGGAAAATTGATCGTGAACCATTTTAGATCTATTTAAAATAACAGGCTTCATTCCAACCAGCTTCGTTATAAAGCGTTTCTGCAGAAGGTAGTTGCTGAACGCCATGTTCTTTTTGATCCTAACTTATCCGGAAATCTCATGGCAATTTGTTTCTACTCCTCAGCTAGACAGGCGTTCATCTCCCGCAGCTAATTGTCTCACCTGATTGAACACCGTCTCCGCAGGACAGATGAAGCTCCACCTGGTCGAGCCTCTAGTCTGAGGCATGCACACGTGGAAAACCTGGCACTCGTTTTCCATGTCGGCATAGTATCCGTAGATTCTGTCCTGGCAGGAGAAGTTGTCCACGATGTTCTCCCTGATCAACGTCGCGTTGTCCGGCAGCTCCAATCCTCCAGTCTTGTTCTGCTTTATAGCGATTCAAAAGTAATATAAATCTTAGTGTTTGGAGGTATTTCCAGGTCATCCACTATCCACCCAAATCCCGCCAGGTATTGTCGAAAAGAATTAACAAAAAGATCTTTGGTAGATTTATCCTAATATTCTGACTAGATTTGCGATCGTAGTAGGTGCAATTTAAAACAGTAAGAATATTAAAAAAATTTAGAAATGCTGTATTTTGAACCTATTAAACATATTTTGAAAGAAAATAAATTTCCATTTCACTCCAGTTTGTTGCAATCCAGGTGGCAAATTTTTATTTTACATAAAGATCTGCTGTCTAATTATTAGATATAACAAATTACTACGAATAATTATTGTGTTATATATTTTGTACTATTATACATATATATATATATATATAAAGCGATTTATATTGATTTTTAAATGTATGTAGATTTCGATTTAGTTTGTATTTTGTGTTTTGAAGAATTAAATCCTTAGGGATCGAAGATGGCGCGGGATAGCAAACCCAAATTACGTTTGCTCCATAATCCAACTAGGCTGAAACAAACCTTGAAGTCCGGAGCGGGTCGTCTCGACTTGGGTGGCTGCGGTAGCGTCAGAACGACGGCGAACAAGCCCAAAACAGACACGATCAAGAACGATTTCGGAATCGTCATTTTGCCGAGATGTGTGAGAGATTCTCCGAAACCTGGTAAACTTCGAAAAAGCGAGTTCCGCGGTCGAGGGTCCTGAGAAGACTGATGATTCGATGCGCGGAAGGGTGTTATATAGCGGGCTGCGCCGTAAGGATCTTGAATATTGTATGAATGGCCGATTCTCGGTAGGCAGATATTAGTAAGTTCATCACGTTTGTTCTGCCAATGACCATCCAGACGTCCACATCATCCTCGAAGGCCCGATGCAAATTCTCCTCGATTCCGATGTGCCGAATGATACGCTGTGTCTCTCACCCGTGCACCCACCATGAAATACCACGACACCGCCCTGCTCGGTCTCGACCTTTATTACTTGATCATTCACCGATCGTACAACGCACCGCCATTCAAACCGAGGATCTGGCCAGGTGGCCCGGGTGACGAGTACTCGCTCGTTGGTTTCATCGAAGAGGATTCATTTGCTCAGCGAGACAAAGGGCTATTAACATGCCCCTAAGTGCGTCCGGTCGAACCGCGGAACAGCTACCTACCCTCCGATTCCTTAGCTACAAACAGGAAAAAGTTCTCGAAACAGTTCAGATTCGTAACAAAGCTAAAAATCATGTAACTCGGTGGGAACTCTGCGGTTTCACCCCGCCGTCGAGCGCGAGAAATTATTCAAGGAATCGGGTGCGGCGGAGAGTCCTGTCTATGAATAACCCGAGGACGTGCTCGGCTGGCCGAAGGTCGGATGCAAATCGAAATAAACCCCCGGACCGCACAGAGTGATTGAAATTCGTTAGCCGATCGAGAAAAAGCCGGAGACGCGCGAGCCACACCGCGATCAAACTCCATAAACGAGTCATAGCATGGCGGAAGGATATTTCGACGGCTTCTTCCCACGAATTCCGATGTTCTTGACGACCAGACACGGTGGTCCGGTTGGCCCTGGTCCAATCCGAGCCACGAAAAGAGGTTTCGTCCGGCAAGCCGAGGGCAAACTCTCGTCTCTCTACCGAATCGAGTTTTAAGGCCGAGCCGCGGTCATCGCCGATTCTTCGACCGGTGAATACTTAACAGTTCTGCCATGGGGTTACGAAACCTTTCCCTGCGCCTCCTGGTCATTGACCATGGGCCTCACGAAAAATCGCCATCGTGATATACTCGCCCGCGTCACCTGAAGCATGAGTAATAATCGTCTTACACGCTGGCTAGCGGCCTCTTTCTGTCTGGCAGATTGATTCATGATTTTCGGGTCTTCTGAATTCAGCTACGCTGCTGCCATTTATACTTCTTCCCTTTCCTACGTCCTAAACAAATGCTCCACTTTTCTTGGGATCCATCCATTCTTAAGGGCGTAGATTCCTTAACGTAAAAGTAGGACTTTTGAGGGCGACTGCGGCCTAGATTGATCTTTTATCTATCTCCTTTGACTAGAGAAAACCCGTTTGCATTATCGTGAAACGAGAAGGTGCATATCTTTAAATATTTAAATCTCTAGGCCCTCGAATTTCCAAATATTCAAATTACACCTCGTAAACGTAAATAGAACTTTTGAGGGCGACTGCGGCCTAGATTGATCTTTTATCTAGCGCCTTTGACTGCTGAAAAAAACCCTTTGCATTATCGAGAAACGAGAAGGCGCATATTTGTAAATATTTAAATCTCTAGGCCCTCGAATTTCCAAATATTTAAATTACACCTCGTAAACGTAAATAGAACTTTTGAGGGCGACTGCGGCCTAGATTGATCTTTTATCTAGCGCCTTTGACTGCTGAAAAAACCCTTTGCATTATCGAGAAACGAGAAGGCGCATATTTGTAAATATTTAAATCTCTAGGCCCTCGAATTTCCAAATATTCAAATTACACCTAGTAAACGTAAATAGGACGTAAATAGAACTTTTGAGACGACTGCGGCCTAGATTAAACTTTTATCTAGCGCTTTTCACTACTGAAAAACCCCATCGATGGGAATCTGCGTCAACGGGATTTTCTGATGAAAAATGAAATTCATATAGATCAAATGTAACCTTGTCTCGAGGGTTGGAATCGTTCTCGGAGGATGCGGTGCATCATTCGCGGGACAGCAATGGCGGAAACGGCGCCGTTGATTTCCGAGAAATAGGGATGTAATAAACATGATAGTTCATGGATCTGTTACCAGGATTTCCACGGATCGTATCGAGGGAAAACGAGGCGCGAGAGGAACGTGGGAGAGCGATCAACGAGCAAATCTCTGGTGCGTTTATCGCACGATCGCGTTCCCGGCGAGGTGAACAGCCCGAAAGTATCGACGCTCGTTGGAAATTCCATTCGCATTTCTCTGCGCGTCGCCGGCCCACGAGGAATACAAACGTTTCTCGATCGCTTCGGGCTGGTCCACATGATCCACGGAGAAAGAAGGTCGTCGGTTGATTCGGCTGACTTTCGCGGTGGCGTCGCGATCAAGCCTGCTTCTTATTCACCGTCGATAAATCGACGATCTACGGTTTCCTCGCGCTGAATGCAGAATACGCTTCGCTTCGATCGAGTCGGATGGTTTATTATCAAAACAATTTATTACTTGTACGTTCCTTACAGGCGATTAGATTAACGAATAAATTACAACGAACGGGGGCGAATAAATTAACAAAATTTGGCAGGAATGCAGCGTGGGGGATGCGCGAAACAGGCGCGCGGAGTGGACTTTGGTACGCAGAACGGACGCTTCGATTTGTTAACGCGGTCGCTGCCGCGCGATTAGGCTCGGTACAATTCATCCTGCATTCAAATTAAAAGATTCATCCAACATTAAAGAACTTATCTCTCCACTGATCGCACACAGTTACGTAAATTAAATTAAAGAAGTTATCTCTCCAATAAATTTCAATCCTGCAATTACATCTTCGTCGGCTGAATCAGCAGAATTTAACTTACGGCCGGCAAGCGACGCGTTAACAACGACGAGGGCGACATAAATAAAAACAAATAAATAATTCAACATAAATAGAACGACGCGTAGAACAATTAACTAGAAACCTGAGCAAGACGCGTTCGGTCGCTTCTCTTCTCCGACGTTGCTATCGGAGCACGTCGAAGTTATTGACTATTTGGTTTTGGGAACGTGGGCGGAGTAAGCGAGATTCTGAGCAGAAGGTACCGAGGATCGTCCCCAGTAGCTGTGATCATGATCGTGATCGTGATCATCGTGCTCGTAGTGGTGCTGGTGTTGCGCGTGCTCGTAGTACACCACTTTCGGTGGATGCTGTTTCTTCAGGTCCAGCCACAGCCTGACCATGTTGGCGATGAAACTGATGAACGAGAGGGTGACTATCTTCACTTGGAAGTGAGTACCGAGCAACTGGAGCAGCAGACCCAACTTCGCTTTCAACAGCATCGCCAGGCCGAGTAGTTTCTGCAGCTGCTTCTGCTTCTTCTTGCCGATCTTCTTCCTCCGTCCCTCCACTGCAACAAATTGTACAATTATTGTTTAGATTATATTATTTAGATCTGTGTGCCAGATAATAACCCTTTGCACTCGAAGCTATTTTAACCAGTTAACTGCGTTCGACGTGTATACACGTCAATCCAGAACTCTATTGCGGTGAACAATAACCTTTTCAAGAATGAATTGTTAATTTTTTATCAAATAAAAATATAATCCTTCCTCGTTTTTCGTAAAATTTATAATAGGACCATTTGCTCTGCGTTCGACGTGTATACTCGTCATTGCTTGATTTTAATTCCGCACTCAGTCGGGGATTTTTAAAACTAAATTCCGCAGTTAAGAGGTTAACTCGAAAACTAAACATTTCTTCCCAGCTTGAATATTTCCATTCCCTATGATTTTTTAAATTTCACGGATATGAAATTGGTATAATATCTCACAAAATACCTAAATGTTTAGTAATCGATTAGTATTATTTTGAATAATGGTGCAGCAATTTTTAACGGCGCCTCAGAGTCACCAATCGAGTAAGTGTTAAATTAAGCATTAAATTTGTGATGACGCGTGACCAGGAAGTTTATAGCACTGATTTCTGCAACCTCGTACACTTTCATTCATTTCTCTTATTTGCAATCGCGGGCACGCGTGTTGAACCACCGTCTCGGCAAATGAATCGCTAATCAAAAGACAAACTAGCACACGAACACTTAGACGCCTATCAAGAAAAGCGTGTCGGCTACTGGAACTTATCTACATATCTACAGTTATCTTCATTAACTATTGACAGCGTTATCGATCTCCGAAAGCATGAACACACGTAGATAAGAGGTTCTTATCGACACCTTTACAAAAGAGATTGATTAGAGATGTTAAACATATCATAATGCTTCTTTGAAAGAAGCTTACGCAAACTTCATTCGATTACCGGAGGAAACGAGGAGGAAGCCTCCGACGCTGCAATGGGTCAAGGACACCGTTGGCCTCGGGATAGAAGTAGGGGTATTGCATTCCTTAGAAGATCGAGGTTTATAGAACTATATTCTATATTCTGGGAAAATTCTATCCAAATTTTTTATCTATATTTTTATTTGTCAAAACTTCGAATCTTCGAAGAGTCGAAGCTTCGGAAATTAACAGCTCTAGACAGAAGAACTATGAATGCCGGACCGAAGAGGTCTCCGACGAAAAGGGATAAAAGTAGGGGTATTGCATTCCTTAGAAGATCGAGGTTTATAGAAGTATATTCTATATTCTGGGAAAATTCTATCAAAATTTTTTGTCTATATTTTTATTTGTCAAAACTTCGAATCCTTCGAATCTTCGAAGAGTCGAAGCTTCGGAAATTAACAGCTCTAGACAGAAGAACTATGAATACCGGACCGAAGAGGTCTCCGACGAAAAAGGCACCGCCACCCGATTCGTGGATACAATTAATTCAAGTTTCCAGCTGATCCAGTCGCGTGACCCAGAAACCTTTCCTCGTGACTTCTTTCGGCCCGATGTACGTAGCTTTCTTAAAAATGAGTCACGATTGTTTCGACGATAACCGTTTGCGACCCTGATATCCAGATAGACGGAGAGTGGGGATCGTTTCGGTGGTTTCAGCGACGCATCATAAACGATCGGGTGAACCACCTAGAGCTCGACCGCTCGGGAATTGTTCAATTTTCTGGCGGTTTGCTCGGAAAGATAGCGACCATAACGAGCCTTGGTACCGTTAACGTCTATTTGCCCAACCCGCGGCATTAAACCACCGACAATGTGTACAGGTACAAAATGGGAGAAGTCGGTGACATATTGGATGTTGAATTTCAAGCGATCACCGGTGACCTAAAGACACGCATTTGCTCACCCGTGGACAAACCACTCAATTGGAAAAACAACCAATTGTCTTTTCCTAAGCACACACGTCCGACATGTTCAAACACCGTCGTACCGGTTCGTTTCTTTGCCAGAGGAATCTTTCAAACTTCTCGACCGACAAACCTCTGCTTCTCCGTTTCCCTCTTTCCCTGCGTTACTCGCATAATCGCCCCGCGAGCTGCTCATTCATAAAAATGGGTCCCAGTAGCACGCTGCCGGTTCATTCATCGACCGGTTCGATCAGGTGCGCTTTTCGATGCACATTCTGTTCAACAAAAGTATGTAAAATCTACGTCCTCGCGCTATCGGAATCAAATCGAAGACTTGTCAAACGAAAGAGCCGAAGTGCTCGCACTATGAAAATAATATTCAGATTTATCAAACAAATGAGCCGAAGTGCTCGAACGGTCTTTGAAGAATCCCGTAACTCAATCGGGGCCGGTTCCGATAAGGCTCGAGCAGGTTCAAGGCCGGTAAAAGTCGAGGATTTTGATGTCACTGCTGTGGGAGAGATTGACGGTCGCTCCACGTGTCTGGTATTAGAAATCCGATCTGCTACGCGCTTCGCTCGATTAATCGAACGATCAGCTGTCGCGGTTCGAGGAGTCGCGCACCCGTTGGCGCACGGTCTAGATCAGCCATGCTCAACCTTATTTTTCCTCGGGCCACATTCGGGCAAAAATTTGTTAGACGTCTAAAAAATTTCCTGATAACTAGATTGCGAATCTTTACGCAATTATGAAAAAAATTGGTGGGGTGAAATATGAAACGGCAAAAGATTTTTAACGTAACGAAATCATTAAGGGATGAAATCAATTTTATTTGATTCTTGCTTCCCAGAATAAATATACGGTAGGTATAGATTCTCACCTTGATCGGTAGCTTGATCTTCTGGGTCCTCTTCCTCGGGGTTTTGGACGGTGTCGACGACCTCCGCAACGTAGTTTCCGGTCTGCTCGATGACCGCGCTGAGCGGAGGGTCGCTCATTTTGCCGGCCACCTGCAGTTCAGCATGATCAAGGTCCCTGGCCAATCGGGTCTTCAAGCAATCCAGAGTATTGTCCTCGAACACGCAGTTGAAGGCACTGTCCGTGTCCTCTTTCTTCTGGATCGGTTCACAATAGGCGCAGACGGCCAGGCCCAGGGCCAGTAAAATCGACACGGTTATCCTCATGGTCCTCCTCGAGGTTCGAACTCTGAGAGACTAATATCACTGTCACCACGCGAATTCACGGGCTTCTAAGCTTCCTGTTCTCCACCCTTGACTCGGTTTTCCTCGAGTTCGCCGCCTTCCGCTTTTTATATCCTTGGACCGCGTGTCACAGGCGCAAAGTGCTTGTGGAAGGCAGCTTGGTCGAACATATATGAGAGTCTAACCCCTTCCTCCTGGACTTCCGCCAATCAAGTAGGTCCTGTTTCAAGTGAGCACCGACCGGCATCCCCCCACTGCCGATGCTTTTCGTGGGCACACACCGTTCACGGTTCTCCTTAAGGAATTCTGAACGCCTCTTCGGGGTCTACACCAGTTAGTTGTGCTCGCGCGGACCACTCTCAGATATTCTAGCGGACACCTCTGCATCTGGGGAGGAACCACGGCCTTCCAAAAATACCTGGCCCAATGTCAAGGTAAGTCCACTGACCCTTGACCCGATTAACCCGATTAACCCGACGCATTGACGAAACATAACTGCGAAACGAAGTATTAGGTTCGAGGGAAAGCTCTGTCTTATTTTAAAGAATTTATCAAAATATATGTTCAGCATTATTCGATGTTATCTTTCCGATAACCGTCAATTCCTGTTTCCCAATGAATCACTGAAATACGACAGAACTTTCCCTACAACCTAATATTTGACTAATTGCGCTTGGGAAAAAATTAATCCGCTTCTATAGAATTATAAAAATTCCTCGTTCGTCTAGTACAGGGGTTCCAACGAGGGTCGGTGATCAATTTTTCTGTTTCAAAATTTTATTCAAATTTTAAGGAGTGTAATTATTAGATAATAATGCTCGTTTTAATATGTATAAATATAATTTAGATTTGCATAGGGCGGTGTGATTAAAAGGTGTAAAATAAAGAGTAAAAATGAAAATAGTACAAAAATAATAAAACGTAGATCCAATAAATCACTTGTTTCTAATTTTTCTCATATTCTTCGTGACATTGTTATCTTTAAGTGCACTTATTAGTATAATGACTAGAGAAAAATGTAAGGTGGTCGATCAAGAAAATCATTCTTTTCAACATACAAAAAATCCATCACACCACAAATTTGTCTAATCCCGCTCGGTAATCATTTCTCATAGCTGAAAAGATAGGTTACCCCATAGCCTAGAGACCCTAAAATCATAGAATCGGTCAAGATCCCGATTATGATGGATAATAAGCGATTCTTAAGCCTAACGGGCCGCGTCGCCCACGGAAAATTCACCGTGCGTTAATTCGCGACGGATCGACCAAGTTTCAACTAATTACGGGTCGCCGTGAGAATCGATAGGCGCCGATCGAAAATCCGTTCGAAATGAATTTTTTATGGCGCGTCCGAGACATCTTTTCCACGCTGGAAGAGGGAAAAAATAATGGATTTAGGATCGCGCGCGTGTAACTTGGCAAGCGTGTTGGTCACGTACGTGGACCGACGGCAGAAATTCCGCTTGGAACTACCACGGGATGCTAATACAACCTAATTCCAAACATCTTTATCGTTATTTAAGGAACGAGGAAGCACGGAATCGTAGTGAAATCGTTGCTTTCGAAACTACCGCCCAGATAAAAAAATAACAGGCATTTTTTCGGCGGCATCGTCACCGATTGTTCATCAATAGGACTTTCGCTGAAAAATTTATCGGGGCAACTCCTCGCGTAACTCGATTACGACAGGTACTTCGAAGCGAAAAATATCAGCGAGCAATTTTTTGGTCGAAGCTTTGCGGTCGATTAATATTTAAGCTATTCCGCGGATTCGCTCGGTCCCTCTCGAGTCTACGGTTTCCGAAAATTGCCTTGTCTTTTCACCGGTCGAACTAGATTTTTTGCGGAACGAGTTTCGCTCGGTGCTCGCGGAACCGTCGTTAGAGCGATGAGCTCCGAAAACGTGTCACGTGAACCGTCACGCATTCCTTGGGCCTTATCAATTTCATCAAACGCACAGTGCCCGAAAAAGAAGGAAACTATGCTTCAATTATTAGGTCGGTCGGAAAGTAATTTTTATGAAGAAATTGGTCGGGTGAACGCTGTAGTCTTGTGTTTAATGTAACGAAGTCATCAAGGGATGAAACATTTTTATTTTGCATAAAGTACTTTTAATAATCGTACTTTGATACATGAATAGTAGGACAGATCTCTTAAGACCAGTACCACAGGAAAGAGTATCCTTTCAGCCGACTCTCGTCGGTCCCATTAACTCCAGGAACGAACGAAATGTTAGGTTGATGACCGAATTCGTTCGACAGGTACTTCACCTGCGTATCGACACCATTTTCACTTTGTGCTCGATAGCTGCCGTCCTTCGCACCGCTTCTGAATCCATCTTCGTGGTGCTCGTGAGACGTGATGCTGTAGTTGAAACGATAGAAGACGTCGCTTCCTACCTTTTGAGGGATTTTGCTCGTTACAATTGTGCTGTTCCTTGTGGATGCATCTAGAAGACTTTTTCCTCTTCTCAGGTTCGAAGAGTCCTTGGAATCTTCTGGGATTTTGTTCCTTTCTTGAAGCTGTGTCTCTTTCGATGATACTCCACCTGCGAAATCGATAACGTTTTCTTTTAATCGTTTCAAGGAGTCGAAGATAATGTAACAACATGTACCATGTTTTGCATCTGCAGTCATCTTCTCCAGAAGAGGTCCCAATTTTGGTTTTACGCTGTCAGTTGCGTTGTCTGCTATTTCAGGAATCTTACATCCCCCACAGGCTTTCGACACAGCCTCCACCAGCTTCCTCGCAGCTTCCGGTCTATCCTTGAATATCTCCAGCGCATCCTTCACTTGTGATGTCAACATTACAACAGATTAGTGAAAGTTAAGAGAACGTAAGCGATTGATAATTCGTAGACTCACGGGAGGCGATCTTCCTGTTCCTCATTCTGGTGATAACGAAGTTGTCGTCCTTATCAGTAGCATAAGCTGTCTCGTGGTACACACCGTCCGCCGTTATGAATCCGTACTCCCCCGTGACGAGCCCCTCGGCATCTCATAAAACAAACGATCATCGGTAGACAGCGGATTTTATGCGTTTGTAACAAAAATGAGTAGGTGTAATTTAAAACATGTATTATTTTCAACCTATCAATCGTATTAAGAAAGAAACATTTCTATTTCAGTCCAGTTTGTTGCAATTCAGGCAGAAAGTTTTTATTTTGCATGAAGATCCGCTGTCTAATCATCAGTAAGTATCTTAACGATCTTTCTATCGTCTCTCACCTTTCTTCTCGAACCGATGCTGAAAATCGGTGATGTTGAACGAGAATTGATAAGGCCGGTTATCCACGTTCTCATCCCCAATCGCAAAACTCCCGAAAAAAGCACAGCAAAGACACAGAACCTCGCCGATCATCTCGCAGAAGTAGTCGACGTGGATGTTCGCAAACGGGGATCACGATACTGAATGAAGAGGACGATTCGATCTTCGATCGTTGAACGGTGACGCAACGTAAACGATAAAAATATTTTCCCGCTGCGAAGGAGAAGACAAGGAAACCGTGGAATCTGCATGCATCGCGGAAAAAAGATCTGCAGAGCCGGACGAGAGGATCACAGACGCTCGCTTTCACGCGACTTCGAATAATTGCACAGGGACTCCGGAACAGTCGTAAATCGCTGATCCTCGCGGTGGGTCAGCCGAGGGCTTGTTCACGGCGTCGTAAAGCCTGGGTCATTTGTTTGAACCTCCTTCGAGGATCGCTCGTCTCAAATGATCCTTACGTCCGCGAACAGGCTGTAAATAATCGACAACGAAACAACCGCGCCGAAGTTCCCTTGCCATCTTCGAATCCCAAGGTAGACTTCCGAGAAAAATTTACCTTCTCCGTTTCGTTTTCTTTTATTTCTGAGAACGTTGGTTTTTTGAACGATTCGAAAGTGTTACATGGAATGATCATTACCACGATCCTCCAGCGATCTGTCTATTGTAACCACTGAGTTATTAGATTCACCGTGTCCTAGAGATTTTTCTCCGTAATAAATCGAGGGTCACTCCTAAGTCTGAGGTAATCTGACATAGGAATCGATGTTCATAATGTCAGCGTTATTTCTAAGGAATAGATGAATCTCGGTGAAGGGAGGCCGAGTGCCCACGTACGAGAGATAGAACGGAGAGAAGTAATAAATGCATACAATTAATATCGTTAAAGGCTACGACGTCTCCGTCCCGTAGAAAAATCAAGGATCAGCTTCGTAGAAGAGAAGAAACGATTCTTAATCGATTGCACTTAATCGACTAACGTTACCACGGCTCAATTTGGAGCCTCCATACATAATTCAGAGATACTTGGAACATCGAGAAGAGATAAAGTAACGTTAGCACGATTCACCGACGACTTAACCCTCATCCGTGCCTCGTGTCAATTTGACACACTTTTCCCGTATTTACGTAATGGCGAACCAGGAAAGTTGAATCTACCATCACAATTTTTGGTTCCGATGAGAGATTAGATTTGTAACAATGAAAACGAAGCGTCCGAAATACCGCGAATCCGTGTACCGAATTTCGCGTGGTCATCAATCCCGTTTCGTAGTTTTCTCGTTTTCGAGGATGGTCAACTTCTGACAGAATGATTGAATTTTCAAAAATGCCTATAAAGTTTGAACAATACAATTATTGCGCGTAGAGTCTCTCTATTGTATAAAGGTTAAAAGCATTTATTATTATTCGCGCAGAGAATTTTTGGTCAACCATTGGTGCTTTTACCCTAATTAGAAAGCCGGCGATTGATCGATTTCTGTAAAAGCGGAATGCTTGCACGTTGACAACGATCTAAGGCATACAAAGATTAGGCTCGATTCGCCAGGTACGCGGCGTGCATCGTGCATTTTGTAGTTTAGAAAACGGTACAGCGTGACGACTCGAGGGGAGAGCTGTCGATTCAGGATCGATGGCGATCGGCATACTAACTCGATCTACAAAGTATGTAAGTACAATCGGTAGGTGGGTTTCTGGCACGTATACGCAGCGCGAATATCGAGGCCTCGGACAACAGTGCGTCGCGTCGTGGGCGGACATTTGTCACGCGTGTCTAACGATCCAGATGCGACAGTATCGATCGCGCGCTCGGTTGCATCGTTTCCTCGTAAAACTTCATTTTTTCCGTTTTCGCTTTGTCGATCGTGTAATCCGGAAGGAAACGAGCGCAATTTTTTCAGCGGTAGGGTAGCTTAATGAAATCGACGCCGGGATCGTAGAAATTTCAATTTCGACGTTGAATTAAACGGCTGAAAAAAGGGAAACCGGCACAAACGTGGAGGCGATCTGCCGCAGAATCTGGACCAAAATGCCGTTACACGGGAGCCTAAGTGGGTCACTAAATATCTACGTCTCGCGTTCCGTTCCAGGAGACGTATCATTTCGTCGATGATTACGTGGAGCATCGTAACACTGTTGATCAACCGTATATTTCCGTGCCACAGTTACAAATCGTACAAAAATTCGTCGATCGTCCGATGTCGCAACCACTGTTTCTCCCCCGACGAATTAAGCAACAAACTTTGTAACTTATGGATAAGGTACACGATCAGTTCGTTAAACTCCTGTTTCCGGGATCGACGTTCTTCATCTTCCCAGCAAACCCTCGTCGTCGTCTTCCGGTTGATGATAACTGTGATAATAGTGCTCGTGGTATTCAGGTTTATGGACCACGACCACCTCCGACGTTTGCGACTTCTTCAACATGTTGTAGAGGATCATCAGCAGCGCCAGTTTTCCCACGATTAAGCTACGCAGCAGGCTGAACTTTATCGAGGCGAGAGTAGCCGGCAGCATCATTATCTGAAAGTTGACGAATTAGCTACTTCTCAAATTCCATCCTGCCGGTATCGATCTTTTAATTTCACCCACTCATTTAGTAATGATTAGACTAGGATTCTTATGCATTTATGGCACGTGAAAATTTTCAAAAAATGATAGAATGCTAGACTATCAAATTCCACAAATTTTTATTTGTTTCAGATCTACAAAGGCCACTACAAAGATTACAAATTCTATAAACATCCGCAGTCTACAGAGCAGCCTCTGGCCGGCGGAATTAATTACTTTCATATCTCAGTTTCTAATTAATCCGTTCCACGAATATTTCTTTTACGAAGCACACGGGAATTTAATGAAAATCATAGATTGACTTTCTATTTGCGATATCGCGATCGCCACACCGTATAGCGTTCGATGTTAGCGCAACGACTGCGTTAACCCTAGAATTACCAGACCAATTAAATTGACCCAGATTATATTTCCTACTTCACAAATACCGAAACAACAATGATTCTCCTTGGTTTTTCTAACGAATTAGGGCCAGTCCGACTGCTCACTGCAACCGGTACTAAATTGAGAATGGCATCGCACCTGCATGAGCAAGGGGGCCATCATCATCGCGGATCCGATCTTGCTCAAAATACCTTTGATCTTTAATCTTCCCTCGCCCCTCTGCTCCACCTCGCTCTCTGAAAGAAAAGGCTCTAGATCGTTACAGCATCCTCTCAATTGTATACAGGGTGATTCTGGGAACTGGAACAAGTTACTATAATTACATTAATATTGAATCATTTTGAGTCAGAAACGTAATTTACCGCAAGAAGTATCCAAACTCTCGAATAATAAAAAATTAGGTTGCATTATAGAGTATAGTGAGTTATAGGAAGTTAGGACTTATTATGACGTATCATTTTTTCCTCTATAATTTTTTCTAATTTTACTTAAAAAAGAGCAGTAACTTGTCCCAGTTCCCAGAATCATCCTGTACAAGTCTTAATATATCACGATGGAGGTGCGTTGTAAAGTTTTTAAACGGAACAAGGAATCGTGCACTGGTTGAATAAAATTGAGATGCTCAAAACGTGTCTCACCCGTTAACAGACTCGACATTCGAACGACGATAGTGGTCTCGTTGTTCGCGAGGCGGAACCTGATCCCTCGAGATATATCGAATTGCAGGGTCTCGTTCGACTTGGCGAAATCCTTTTGATCCTGAACGGCCATGACAAATTTGTTGACCGCGATTACGAAACAGAGCCACCAGACTAGCGTTTCCGGTCCGTTCATAGCTCCGAGTTTCGAAAATCTACGAACTGTGATCGAGATCGATGCACTCGCTTGCAGGCTGAATCGATCAAAGCCGAGCAGCTTCTGGACCGCTCGACTTGTTTTCCATCGCACTTAAATCAATTTCCCTCGCCTACCGAGCGCCTAATCTAAATATCAATGACCGTTACCGACAGAATCGCGCGTGACGAGTAATTCCATGTACTTGTCGCTTTTCTCTCCCTCACTTCCGGCGACAGTGTCGATCCGCGACGATCGGAGGGACCGTTTGTCCCGGTGTCAACGCTGCCATGTACTTGCCGGATTATCGATTAGGTTTATATTAGAGAAACTGGAAACAGGAAGCTCGTCGGTCGCCGCACTACAGACTACTGACCTTAGACTATCTGCCGAGCGGAGAGCAGACATTTTTTCTCTTTTTGCTCTAAGCGTACCCCACTAAGCCGGGAAACTGGGTCTGTGCAGTCTGTCGATTCAATTCATACCGTAGAATGCGCACACGCGGTTGGCTACGCGCGTCTGCATGATCGGCAGACCTTGACGCGCGGAAAATTCAATATAACTCCTGCGAGCTCCTGCGGCCACTTACGAAAGCTCTGGGAAACCGAGGATCCGCTGCTTTCCACCTCAGAAATATCTCCGAAGTTCGCAGGATCTCGAACAGCCTGAAAGTCTGGGACGACGCTGACAGGACAACAGAGAGTGGCGATTCATTGTTTTAATAAATAACTTACGACGATATACATACATAGATCTATAAATAATTCGGTGTCGAGTCTTACGAGCTACTGGTAAACTGAGGTATACGGTTATTCTTTAACCCTTTCGCTCCTGAGACACTTACAATACTCGCTCATATAAAAATAATAGTATTATTTAAAATACGTAGCCGCGCGTCTATTGGAACGAAAGGATCGAACTAAGTCGACTTAAATCTAGGAATTTGGTTCTATGCTTCGACCCAGCGATCCGGGAATCGTGTTAGTCATCCGAGCTCGAAAATTGCCCTAACTTTGCTAAATTGGTCTTAACCCCTTCTTAGACTGCTTAGGATCAGCAATTAGAAGTTTACAGCGGATGGGGTTAAGGGGTATACTCGTTTCCAGGATTGCGAGGGTGCGGAATGCGCCTTCTCATTTCTCGATAATGCAAAAGTGGGGTTTCTCGCTAGTCAAAAGCACTAGACGAAAGATTAATCTCTCGAAAGACCTATTTTTACGTTTACTAGGCGGAAGTATAAAACCATCGCAACTTTATGCTTCCGAATCATGCAAATTACGCTGTCGAATAATGCAGATTACGCCTCGTAAACGTAAAAATAGGATTTTTGAGGGCGACTGCGGCCTAGATTGACTTTTTATCTAGCGCTTTTGACCACTGAAACATCCCATCTTTGCATTATAGAGAAATGAGAATGATGCAATCCTGAAAACGAGACTACCTTCTTAAGTGTCGTTCCAGATGATGCGCACGATTCCACCTGCATTATCCAGCAACTCTTCCGCATCAGCTACAACTTCTGCACACTTCCAGATTCCGACAGTTTTCAAAGAGTCAACTCCCCCGGACATGGGGCCGATGTTAAATTGATCTAAAATCGTTGCTAGAGTTTCTACAGTTCCTTTGGTTCGCGATAAATGCCATCGGAGGCCGAGAAAGTCCTCGTGTCTCTCCGTTGATCGGTGTACACGGAAAGAAAACCGCAGCGGCCAGCCCATCGCTGTCCATTCTCGATGGAAAAAACGGACGATAAAGAAAAGGAACTACCAGGATATGCGATAGCCTGGTTCCGTTTGTGGTCGTCGTCGGTGGAACAGTTTCTCATCTGCAGTAGGATGACTGCAGCCTTATTATTATCCTCTGTAATAATAATGATCGTCGTTTTCTGGACCGCTGTGCGGCATCCAGTCGTTGTACACGTGATTCTGCCCGAAAGGAGGTGAATTATGCACGTGCACGTGGATCGGCTGCTGCGATGGGTTCTGCTGCCAGCCGGATGTGAACTTTGCTATTATGGTACTCAGCTTCAGCACCAGCAGGGCTACACCTGCAACAGAATTAATGTTAATTACATTTGACAACTGCGACCTTAAATCTATGCATTCTCTTAAATATTCAGCGACGATTGGCAATTCTTCTCAATTAGATTTCAAACATTACATTTAACAACTGCGACCATGCATTCTCCTAAATAATCAGCGACGATTGACAATCCTTCTCAATTAGATCTCGTACATTAAATTTAACAACTGCGACGTTAAACCTATGCATTCTCCTAAATATTCAGCGACGATTGGCAATTCTTCTCAATTAGATTTCAAACATTACATTCAACAACTGCGACCTTAAACCTATGCATTCTTCTAAATATTGAGCGACGATTGGCAATCCTTCTCAATTAGATCTCGTACATCTTACTTAACAGCTGCGACCATAACCTATGCGTTCTCTTAAATATTAAACGACGATTGGCAATCATTTTCAATTAGTCTCGTACATCGCATTTAACAACTGCGACTTTAAAAAGAATAGAATAATTTTTCTCGATAATGTGTACAGTTTCATACACTTTCTCTGCTGTTAAGTTCATGGAGATAATCGACGTGCCAAATGGGCGGCTATTTAATACCGTGCAGTTTACCGTGTACGGAGAGGTTTCCGGCCGAGCGGATACGCGATGACAATACTAATCAAATAAGGAAGAAAGTGGGTCCACCGGTAAAATTCGGCAGTACGTTTTCAAACTAGTGAACCATGGACAGGCATTATCGATAAATGGGGACGATGTCTCCTGATCGTGTATGCGCCTAGTGTACATACCAAACTCGCACCGTTATCTCTCCGTGCAAGGGAACAATGCCCCATAATTCGTGCTTACCGATGAGCAGTCCTTTCAGCGAGATCACCGTCAACACTGTGAGCATCGTCATCATCACTCCCATTTTGTACACCATCGGCATCAGCATGAATTGTATGCGCTTCACTCCGAATGTTCTCGCTTGTCTGGACGACTCTGAATAATCACAGAATTCATTAACATCCTCGCTTTGCAATCAACGATTCGCATACGTTCATCGCTTGTCATGCTTGCCAATCGCGCGATCGATTATTCGAAATTGAAAGGTACTAATCGGTAACTAACAATTTCTGTCTCTAATTTAGTTAGTAATTTTAAGCTTACCGATATCCTCGGATCGGGAATAGTAAAATCTTCGTTCAACGATATAATGCTACTGTTCTTTGTTGCGCGAGGGGATCATCCATCCTACAAGATTCAAATTATAATCTCGATCTTCCATTTGGAAACTGTGATCGAGATTACAATGGATTTAAAAAAGCGAGCATTACATTAGATCGTCCGGAAAGTAATCTTCGTTTTGCGTGTAAAGATGGATTCATTTTGAATCGCAAAATCTTTAAGGAGAGAATTTCACCATTTTCTATGCGGTGTTAATTTCATTTCAAACAAAGTCGTAAAAAGTTATCTAACACACTTTCTTGCTAATAAAAACCAGAAATCTACAAGCATGGGATCTTTGAAAAGTTGGAACAGATCACAGAACAAAGTGTCATTAAACTTGTACTAAATGGTAAACAATTCGCTTTCATTTTCCCTCGAGAAAACGAAATGACATTGCGACAGACCTAATAATATTTGGCACTGACCTTGTCCTTCATCCGGATCGATCAGTCCGTCCAAAAACTCCCTGACCACTAGAACATCAGGGTCGACGCCGTCCTTGGAAATAGGCAAAAGCTTGGTGACTTTATCTTGCAGATGTTGGCCGTGGTTCAGCGTGTCGTCTCGAACGGTCTCGGTGCATTTCGAAAAAGCGACCGCGAGCAGCAGGCACGCGAGTGTGCAACCAATCGGCCGCATTATCGAACCGGTTGCTTCTCGATCACGTGACCGTGCTCATCGACGGAGCGGGCACCGGTGCACTCGGCGAGGATGCAATTGATGCAACGGATGCAACGGCGGCGGGCACACTGGCTATTCACTGTTGAATTTCGGCGGAGGAACCACGGAAATCGCGGGGACGTGTTAATCGGGGCCGCACGAGTCACCGTATGATTCGGACGAGCGGCCACGGCGCCGTTCCGACTCAAAAGAGGATCGAGAGACGTGTGCGCGGTAGATCTGCGCGTCGCGCTGCCTCGAATTCACTCCTGCCCGGCAATTTCGTTGGCGGGACGGGAACAACGCTTGAAACACTTTTCGAGCACCGGCCCATGGAACGGCGCTACAGCCCGATAACCGCCTCGCTGCCTTTCGAGGCAGGCGTTCATTTTTCACGCGATCGTCCACCAATCCGCTCCTCGTCCGCGATGCCATTAAAAATACACCGTCACGTAATACACCGAAATTACAAATTAATTAAAAATACATCGAAATTTAACTAGAAGCTAACGAAAGGTAACTTTAAACTAAACTTTATTGTCAATGAAAACGGCGAATGAGAAAGTATACAAGGTAACTCACGTCCTGCCCACTCGCACCTCGCGTCGATCGTTATTTCGACTGGTAACACATACTATTATACATTAGATTTTAATAGCAGACACGACACCGCAACGATTCTTTGATTTTGCGCTTTTCCAGAACCGTTTCATTTCAACGATACACACCAAATAAACCGAAATACGGCACAGACTACAAAATCTGAATAGGAAAGGGGTACTAACGTCTCTACGTTACAGTACGTATACAGACCCAGAAAATGGTTCGAAAGGACTGTTCCACTCTCCGCCGTCGTTTCGTGTATCCGACGATTGCACGGCGTCCCACTTTCGGTATCACTGTCACGGTCACTGTCCCGCAATCATCGGAATAACCCGACGGCGCGGTAACACATCGCTCTAGGATCCTCTCGACGAATGATCCATCGCAACGCGAGCAATAGATGAAAACGCCTGGAATAAAAGTCAGATGAACGTGTGCTCCTTCGGCTAAATGCGTTTTTAATCGGCCCGCGACCTGTTAATTAGCGATCCGCTTCCTCGACGGGGCTAACTCGACTGGCTCGTAATCTCGACGTAATTGCACCGACTAATGACTTTCCCAGCAAGTCAACCGCCGACTGACCTCTTAACGCGCCGTTCTAAAGATCATTAACGCGGCGACCGGCGAACTGGCGGCCATCAAATTCCCGATTTAATTAACAAAATCAAAATAACAAGCTAGATCTTTCAATTTGTACACCCTTTCAGATCCTGCAGACCCTGACATCCAGACTATCAATTCATAGACATAATTAAAGAAAACAAAATTTTTAACGTGTGGTCGTTGCAATCATTCAAGAGAAAATTGCGTACAATTATATGTTAATTAACACTAGACTTACGGGACCCGTCAAAATGAAGGGGTTCTAATATTCTTAATTTGCGATTATTAAGATTGTAAAAGTGCTTTCCTGAGGAATTATTTATCAAATGTATTTCTTTGGGTATATATTATTGGAAAAATAGCCAAAAATTTGGATATACGCATCCTCGTTATGTTTATAAAGTAATGTGAAATAGTTATTTCTACAGCTCCGTAAACCTAGTGTTAAATACCTGTATTCCTACTGCTTACGGCATGTCCCTTTATAAGTAATTTTAGGTTAAGACTTTCATTTTTGTTTTCATTTGTATCGTAAACATTTATATAAATGGATTTCGGTCCGTACATAACAATAATAATAATAATAATAATAATAATAACAGCAACGAAACCATTTTTATTTTGCACGAAGATCGAACAGTTGTCCGAGGTCTCGACCGCACGAAATTTCCCATCGAAACGGAGAGCGTCGTAAAGCCTCGATTGAACGCGCGAGCCAGTCGCACTTTCTATGGTGGTTATGGCTAGGATTCATTGCCGAGTCGTTGTGAACGCGGCTTAAAGGGACGAGCCTACCGCATACCGGATAAAAGGAAGAATCGCCGTACAGGTTTACCGCGTCGGCTTTGCTCAGTGCACGAAGAGAGAAGACGAGGGAAGGAAACGAAGAACGAACATCCGTGGCCATCTTGGAAAATAATGCGCGTCGTAAAAATTCTTTACCCTGGCCGCCGAGACGCGTTAGCGTATGCTCCTCTCTTTGCTCTTTCTCTCTCTATCTCCCTGGCCGTTTCTCTAGTCTCGATTCCCTCAAGGACTAAAAATACAACCCCTTGCGCCCAGAACCAGCCGTATCGAAGACGAACCTGAAACCCGGCCTCCTGCACTGTGTTCGTGCTGCATCTTCTCTCCGCTGACTGCTTCTTCTTCCCCTGCCCCTTCCGCCCCGAACGATGTCTTCTTGCTCGCTTTTCGATGCAACGAGAGTACAAAACGCGGCGCAACGCTTTAATGGCTCGTCCGAGGAATCGCGAAGGGAACATCGTAACATATAACACAAGAAAACCATGATCGCAAAAGGCGTCTTCGCTTCAGGGTTGGAAAGAACGTTTTAGTCGACGTTCAGCCGTCCTGGTCCCCTTTATTGTTAGAAACGATCAGCTAGAACACATAATTTCAGGGAAATTGCACAAATATTTATTTCATTGCATTCGCAATAGAATTTCAGGGATGAACAGGATTTTAAGGGAGGTTCGAAAAGTCTCTATCCCTTTTCCAAAAGTACCAGGATCGTCTCTGACCCAGTTCGTTTCTCGCTTCTTCCTTTAAACGCTCTGCAAGAACGCACAATTACCGAGGAATTACGGAAATGCCCGTGCTACCGTGTTTTGTGTCAGACTCGAGGCTTCGGAAGTGACACGAATTCATAGTTGAGATTCCAACAGCTTGTAACCCTTGTCCGACAAACGCAGGGTCACGTTTGACCCAGTTACGTTCGGCGCTCGGTAGAAACGATCTGTAAGAACGCGTTATTACGGAGCAATCTTGAAAGTACGTTGCCGTATTCGACACTGGAAGAATTCATGCGACCGTCTTCCGTTCTCCGGTTCTCCAGCCGAAACTGCCCGTTCTCCAAGATCCCCACGGCTACCGCAACGGTAGCTGGAGCAGATCATCGGCCAGGTTTCCTATTCCATCGAAACCCTGAAGAATGCAGCAAGTACATCGATGTAAGTGCATCGGTCAATCGTTGAAATCGCGAGAATCCCGATTCCTTGTATCGATAACGGCGTCCGGACGGCCGCTGTGTATTCCGCGACATCGGGGACCAGTTTTTCCGCGGGGATCGCGTTCCAGGCGATGTATGTCGAGCCTAGAAGACGTTGCGCCGTGGACCCGAAGAACGAAGGACAAACGACCGGGTGGTTTGAATAGCGCGCGAAGGGGAGTGCCAGGTTATTTTTCTCGGAGTGCAAGCGTTGCTGTCCAAGGTTAATTGGCTAGTTACGGTGTTAGCCGCGAGGGGCGATATTAGAGGTTGGCTGGTAGCTGTGGCATCGTTTCGATTATTCAAATGGTCCTCTCCCCGGAGGACAGGGTCTAATTCGCCGTCGGTGTACAAGCAAGAAGCTGTTATTAGCCGAGGAATAAAACAAGAGTTTGGACGGGACGTTCCAGAGTCGTGTTCCGCGAATCTCTCCCGATCGGTTGACCGTAGGATACGTCGAGGAGCTAAATACAAGGGTCGTCTGAAAAGTTTTGAGCCTCGACATGAAGATGACGTTACTCGCAAAACCATTTTGGCACTACAATGTAATACGCTTTGAAAGACGCATGTGAAAATTTCAGGCATTTTCGTCGCTCGGTTGTTGTTCGACAGTCGTTTGTGCCAAGCAATGTCAGTGCTTTTGTAAAGAAAGTGCTGTTCCATCGAGACAACGCACGAAATAGCACGTCGAAATTTTCCTGTTTCCTAAGCATAAAGTTTCGCTCGGCGGACAGAGATTTTCATCGAGCGAGGAGGTAGTCGCGTACGTAAACGCCTATTTCGCGGAGCAAGACGCCAACTGCTATTTGGAAGGGTTAAAAAGGTTAGAACGTCGCTGGGAAAAGTGTATTCACACTTAAAAGGGGACTACGTTGAGAAATAAAACTTCGTCTGACCGAAAAAATACTTGTTTCCATGTTGGGCTGAAAACTTTTCAGACGACCCTCGTACACCCGTTAGACCGTGAACCCGATCCTCCCGGCAACCCTGCGGAGAACACTGTCGAGGAGGTGGGGAGGACAAGCGGCATCGTTCTGCAGCGTAAAAATGGAAATGCCCGGCTTCGTCGTTGCCTATCCACACAGTCTCGCGGATCCCCGCGTCTCGTTGGCTGAACCAGTGCGTGCACTCTCACGGGCATCTTCTCCGGACGATGGTATGTGTATTACCATACCTCTCCGCCATGGCTGACCATAGACCGGCTCAGAAGTGGCCGAGACATTCGCCTCTCGACCGCGACCATGAGAGCACTCATCTCGCGTCGCCCACAGCCAACGAGTACTCGTTCCTTGCTCTGTCTTCTGTTGCTGTTGTTCGTCGTCGACTATGGTGGAGCGCGCAACCTCCTCATCCCCGATGTTCTTCAAGAGCCTGTTGCCCAGCTGGACTCCGGGGCCAAGCTTTCAGCGGTCGACAGTGAACCCAGTTCGAGCCTAACTTCGAAGACAGAGACCGGAAACAGTGCTGAAACTTCTCAAGTTCCACAGACCAAGAACGATGACGTTGAATTTTCGACGATAATCATCGAGTTACCTGGCGGTACCGAAGATGATTATTCCGAAGGGATAATATGGAAGAGACGGCGAAGCGACGTGGCCCCGGAGTCGGAGGTTCGCGAGAACGTGGAGGTCACCGCGGAGAGGATCGAAGAGGACAAGGACGAAGGTATACGCAGGTTCGATGGCCAAGTGGACGTCGACGGAACTGTTCCTTATCAAGACAACGTGCCCGACGTTGTGACCAACGATGCCGGTGCTCGCCAGTTGGTGAACTCCGAGCTGGTCAAGAAGGATTGGATCAGATCTGTTCCGAAGGGGGAGGGAGAATCTTCTGCTCAAGCGGATCGCGGAGAGGGTGACGTTTTAGAAGCTGAAAAACCGAAAGAACAGGCTCCGCTCGCGTTCGGCAAGTCGGGAGCGGTTGAACCGGACCAGAAGAAAGAGAACGTTGACGACGGGGATGAGAACACCCATAGAGGAGACCGATACTTGAACGATCCTCAGGCGAAATCGAGACGCAAGAGTTCCACGGTCTACTTGAACGCCGAAGAGAAGAAGACTTCCGATGGAGAGGAAGCGCAGATAGTCGATGGCCAGATTAAGAAGCTGATCTCAATCCGCAACGACGCGCTGGACGCCCAGAATGTGGACAATCTGGACGAGGCTAAGGTCCTGACCTCGAAGCGACAGGCCGGACTGGACGAGGCCGCGATCACGCAGGAGAACATTCGACCGGAACAGGGAAACAAGGTAATGGCTACTAACCCATTTCGCGGTAGACAGATCTTAGGTGCGTTTGCGCCCTTGAAGAAGTGGAAGGAACAGGCGGTGGCGCTGCAGGATCAGATAAGAGACAAGACATTCCTGCTCCGCCTGAGGGAGCAGGCTGCCGAGGTGCTTCCGGATGCACCCAAGTTCACCGAGAATCAGTTGCTGGACGCGCTGGAGCAGATCGCGCTTTCCAAGAGAGCGGACCTTTCGAACAGCTCCTACGCGGGTAACCTGAAGGATCTGGGATTGACCGAGGTGCAGCTGCGGATCATCGGGTGCGCGGAGCAGTTGCTGGCCGTCAGAGAACGTCAGTCGTTCGCGAGCAACGTGGTGCAGTGCGTGCAGGGTCTCAGCGTGTTCAACTGCATTCGGATCTTCGTGTGGCCGATCGTGGTGGACAATCTGCCCGAATCCGTCACCCAGAACTTCGGCAACCTGCCAATCGAGATAAACGTGTTTGACTTGTTTCAGGGGAACAGGCCGAAGTCAGGCAGGGCCCAGAGCTTGCATCATCGGATCCGGTTGATCGCGCCGGAGTCCGTCGTGTACAACATCCTGCAGGATGCTCTGGAGTCGTACCCTGCCGATCAGACGCTGGTGTCGTACGTCGACCCGAAGAACGAGACCTTGAAGGACCTGCTCACCGCGAACCAGCTGAACATCCTGCTGATGGGGGAGAAGCTGCTGCCGCATGCACTGCGCCAGGAGTACTCCGACAGGATGTTCTCCTGTCTCAGGAGATTCGAGTACTTCAGCTGCGTCAAGTACTTCGCCTGGCCGATGATCAAACAGTACTTCCCGGCGCTGCCAGTCTTCCCAGATTATCAGAACTGGTACCCGGTCTTCGACTACAGCCCGCAGTACCCGATCGTCCCGTTCCCCCCCTGGTCAGGAGAGGCCGGACTTTTGCCGGAAGTGGTGGACGCTGATGTAACGCGATCTAGAAGACCCAGGCCCGAGCAGATCATCGTCCAGGTACTCCAGAACACGATGAAGGAGCAGCCACGATTATCTGCGACCCCGTCCTTCATCGACCAAGCCGTGGACTCCTACGTCGCTCTGATACCCCAGGACCAACTGCTGACCATCAACATGGCCGAGCAACTGATCCCGGTCGCCTTCCGGCCGCAGTTCGTAAGAAACACCGTGCAGTGCATGAAGGAGTACAACTACCTGACCTGCATCAAGTACTCCACCTGGCCCACCGTTAGGCAGTTCATCCCCAATCTCCCGGACATCTCCGGAATCCTGCCTGACTTCCAGCTCCCAGGATGGCCGAGCATTCCAGATTGGCCAAGCGTTCCAGATTTCGGATCCTACTGGCCGTTCGGAAGCTCCCCGGAGCAGCCGCAGGCGCCGACGATCGTGCTGCTGAAGGACCCGCCAGACACCTTACGATCCTCCAAAGAGCTGGAGACGAAGATCTACAATCTACTGTTGGACGTTGCGTTCCGCAGGACTCCGGAGATCACGCCGTTCGTCTTCAACGGAAACGTGGTCTCGCCGAGCAGGTTCACGAGATGTCAGTTCGAGATTCTACAGCTGGCAGAAATCCTGATACCTTATGAGGCTAGAGCAGGCTTGTTCACCGATGTGGTCGTGTACCTGCAGAGGAGCGACGACTTCATCGAGTGCGCCAGGTACGTGATATGGCCGACGATCGCCAGGTACTATTCCGATCTGCCCGAGTTCCCTTCGTTGGAGAGCAAGGAGTCGTTCGCTCCGTCGGACCCGAAGGAACCTGCTGTCGATCCTGGAGAGAAGATACAGCAGCGAGTGATCCCCGAAGGAGAACGCGAGAAGGTGATCGCGAACCGTTTTCAGGACGAAGAGTCGAGGAACAAGGTCCAGCAGAACGCGCCGGTGATCAGCGTGACTGGGACCAGGTTCGTGCCGATATTCACCGAGCACCCTGAGAACGTGATCCTCAACATCGTTCGTTCGGTGCAGCTGCAATCGCAGAACCTGAATCGCGGCTCCGAGGCTTCGACATCGACGACCAAGAACCAGCAGTTCCTCGACCTGATCACCGAGCAGCAAATCAACATCGTGAATACCGTGGACAGCCTGCTGCCGGAGAGCATTCGCACGAACTTCACCACGAAGCTGATCGCCTGTCTCCGCGTGAACAACTTCCTCGTGTGCAGCAGGGACGTGATCTGGCCGACCTTGTCCAGCTATTTTCCCTGGCTGCCCAGTTTCCCTAATTTCGGCGCCATAAGTAATTCCCCAAGCAACGCAACAACTCCCAGCGGGGGTGCAAGAATGAATTTGACGGAAGTCAGCTCGAACACAAACGCCCCACCCCTGTCGGAGACGGACGTGAAAACAGGACAACACGGAGACACCAAAGTGACCATAACGGACACCAGGTTTGTCCCGATCTTCAACGAGGGCCCTGAATCTGTGATTCTGAAAATCCTCAAGGCCGTGGAGCTATCTGTTCCCGACCTGAAAGGTAGTCCCAGCTCCCACGACTTTCCCGAGACGGTCAGAGAGCAGCAGTTCGAAATTTTAAAGGTCGCTGAAGGTCTGCTACCCTTCTCCGCTCGAGACAGCTACGTCCAGAGGTTCAACTCCTGCCTGAAAGACAAGGTCTTCCTACAGTGCATCAGGGACGTCACCTGGCCGACGATCGGTGAGATTTATCCTTGGCTACCGAAGTTCCCTAATTTCGGAACCTATCGGAACACGCCCAGGGTCACGATGCGCCTGATCCTGTCGGGAACTTGGAAACAGCCCAACACGCTACTCGATACTCCCGAAGACAGTCTGAAGGCTGATGGTCTAGCGTTGCAGCAGGCCGAGGAGAGGATAGAGAGTATTCTTCTAAATTCTTTGAACAGGGACCGCAAGCTGGAACGAGCTTACGTGGACATCAGCAATCCTTCTTTGTCTCATCTGACGAAACGTCAACAGAACATCGTTAAGCTTGTTGAGCTAGGGATTCCGGACGCAGCTAGGGCGACGTACATCACCAGAATACAGGATTGCACGAAGGGGAACAACTTTGTCAGCTGCACGCAGAACATCAGCTGGCCAACCTTGAAACAGTATCTCCCAGTACTGCCAGACTTCTCCGAGATCAGCGTATTGTTGCCGCAGCTGCCAGAGGTTCCATCGATACCGCTTGATCCACTTCCTGCTCTGGATCTGCCGATTCAGACTATTCCAGGTATCTCCGAGCTGCCCACGGGACTTCCGCCAGGAATCTCTCAACTGCCGTTCATCCCGCGAGCCCCAGGACAAGCCTCGCAAGTTTCTTCCGAAGCCCAACTGCTCCAGAACCAAGGATCGTCAGCGTTTACGCCGTCAGTAGGTGAATCCATCGTCGGCACGACGCCGACATTTAGCTAAGGTCAGGGCTCGGAATTATTTACCACTGACTGGGTTCTGTTTTCAGATAACAAAGGTCCAGTACCAGGGTACGCAGGCCAGCCGCCAGGAATACTCGTAGACATCTCGAAGGAGAGGGTCCAGCTCGCCGAGGTGAGGAAGAACTCGGAAATCAAACGCAGAGAACGGAGGAGCGTCGTGGACTTGACGAACACTTACTACGAGACTGACGAAACTGCTGGCTCTTCGGACTCTTCTTCGGCGTACCCTAACAAAGTAAGCGAGTCCGAGTATCTTCGGCTGCTGATTTTGATGAGAGAGAGAGGGAAAGCTGCCTCGGAGCCGACGAGCTACTACGCCGATACATTGAACGCCACGGTTAGGAAATCTCTGACAGCTGATCAGTACGAGATCATCAAGGTCGTAGAGGACGTGGACCCTGTGCAGGGTAGAGGGATAGCCCAGCAGGTGGTAAGCTGCATCGCAGGTTTCAGCTTCATCAGGTGCGTGGGGATCTTCGTGTGGCCCCTGATCGTCAACCAGTTTCCCTTGCTTGGGTTCTTCGGCCGCTCCTTGAACACAGAGAGCCAGGTGCAGGATTTCTTTGGGATGTCGACCGCCGATTTCGAGAAAGAGATGCTGGAAAGAAGGGACTCGATCGAGCAGTACCTGCTCGACTGGTACAAGAACATCGTCGAGGAAAAATTCCAGAAGAACCTGGGCTGCTTGAAGATCAAGGGTTACGGGAACGGCGAACTGGGACTCAGCTTCTCCTGCTTCAGGGAGGGCAGAGGCGCCAAGCTCAAGGACAACAAAAATCTTCCGAGTATATTGACGATCATCAGCGACATCATGGAGGAGGTGCTGGACCAGCGTCCCGAGGGCGAGAAGCCGAAGAGGGACAAGGAAAAAAGGGAGAAGAGCATCGATGTCTCCAGGGAGGGCGAGATTCAATTCTTGAAAGACAGCGAGGAGTACGTGGACATCATGAGGTCGATGAACGACGAAGAGATCATCACGATGTTCCTGGACAAGATCAGGACCAACGACTCCGATCTTGAGGACGGTGGGAAATTCTTCGGCTACGAGGACGCGTACAAAGCGTTCGAAGTGCTGTTCGGTCCGAGGCTGACTCATAAGTTGCAGAGGGTCAATGATAAATTGAGAAACGTGGAAGAGCCTTCGGAGGAAGGTAGCAAAGGGGTGGATATCCTCTCGTTGGAATCGCAGAAGAACTCGGAGGAGCTGAAGGTGTTGCCGCTAGGTAGCCAGGTGACGTATGATCTCGAGAAAGAGTCCTCCCGAGATCAAGAACAGAGGCAACGGCAGAAGAGAGCTAAGAGTTTCTTCAAGTCTTTTTGGGACAAGCATTCGGGCAAGCACTCGAAGGACGAGCTGAAGCAGATGTTCGAAGAGATCGAGACTAACAAGATCGTTGACGATCGGCGAGAGAAGGATACCGAATCGGGGCTGGTGGTGAGGCTGCCTAAACTCGACGAGGAATTCCTGCCGAAGAAGATGACCAACTCTGTGATACACCTCGGCAGAGCTATGAAGGATAAGATGATGCAGATGGTGCCTGGGCTGGGTTTGATCTTCTCGTTCCTGCTGCAAATGGCGGTGGCGCATGCGAAGGCGGCTGCCTCGATGGCTGGCATGATCAGCAACATGGCGATGGGCTCGGCGATTATCGGAATGGTTCGCGACTCCTTTTTCGGGGCGAACAGCCATCCGCAGATTAAGTACGTTTACGACAACCATAAGGTCGGGCCGGGCATCACCTGGCCTGCCAATTACGGCTCTGGTTCTCATTATCGCAGACATTAAACCGGTGCCTCGGGACTGTCAGCTTTAGGGTACACTGTAGAAGGTCCAGTTGAAATTCTGATAGCGACAGGGGTGGGCGGTGTACGAGCTGGAGCTGCGACTATCGATTAGCAAGATCTTATCGATACTTGAAGATCGAAGATCGAAGATTGAAAGTTCTCTTAACGATATCATCGATACGTTTATCGGTAACGTTATCGATAGTCGCACCTCTCTGTGCACCAGGGGACTTGCGTTCGCTTTTTGGGTACTTTCGAGACGCGTTTCTCCTTACATCAGGGTTCTAGGGTTAACAGGATAGCACTCCCGTAGGATCGTAGTTGGCGCGCAACGCTTAGGATTTAAGAGGAGACTGTAGATCGTTCCAGAGTTCGTCGATCGTTTCGATAAGGCTGATGTTACGCAGTGAACGTTTTATTGGGCTAGCTTTAATTTTCTTCCGAACGTGGCCGGTGATTATCGCCGTTGCCATTGTTTCCCATCTTCTTCGACGCATACGGCCGCCCGCAAGTATCTGTTACGGTCTTTTAAACCTTTTTATGTCGAGCGTACTCGTTGCGAAACGATGCCAATCTCTTTTGCTGCCTCAAGTAATACCTGGTGAAACAAGCAACAATCGTATTTTTCAATTAGCGCTCTCTTTAACTGTGTTCTTGTCACCGTTGCAAAACCATTAAGCGCACAGCTGGACATTTCGGGTTATTCGAAACATACTAATAAGTACTATAACTAACGAAAATAGTTACTGTATACCAATAATGGGGTTACATACAAATAATAATAATTCTAATAATTGGGGTAACACGAATTCGGTGTTGCTTCTACGGCAGATCAGATGTTTCTGGGCGGCGGTGTACACATTTCTACGTAGACTCGTTAGAAGCACGGACCACAGACACTCGATTACTAATTAGGAACGAACCGCCTCGGGGTCCTGTTCAGTAGGTTCGTTCCTGTGGGATTTTCGCGGCAATGCGCGGGTGACGGGTTACTAGCTATTTTCTCCATTACGCTATTCGTTATCTCGAATCTTATCGATCTCTCTCTCTACATAAATATATATGTATACTCGATCCGCTCAATAATACACTCCATAAGTCCCCGACCGTGGGTCGGGATTATTATAAAACCCTTAGTTTGTAAGACAGCGGCTGGTTCTACGGTTTACGAAAAATAAACGTCTGGGAATCCACGCACCCTCGTTCTCCTTCTCCTGCCTCGAACAATTCCTCGTCCCTGGTCCGACGAGCCTTTGCTGCTCGAGAGATAAGTATCTCGAGATGCCAGGCAACGTAATTGCCCGTGCTGGTACGGTGAACAGGAAGAGAAAAAGAACCGGAGAAGAAGAAAGGGCCCTCATTGAATCCTAAGGCCCGCAGCAATCGGAAACCGACGGACGTCGAGGACCCGCAGGGCTCGCCTCGTAAAGGTCAGGGCTCAGATAAAGTAGAGATTATTCTCTTTTCGCGAACAGCTTATATCGTTTTGAGCGAACTCCATTTTTCTTTTTTACCGGACGTCATTCGATCGCTCGATCGCGTTCCGAACACTTTGTGTTTAAACTGCTATAACTTCGCTAAAATTTATCCGATGAAAACGTAACCATTTTATAGCTTGAGTGCAAAATCTGGCCTTACAGAGGAGCGTATCGGATTGTAAAGTTTGTTGTTATTAGTCAATCAAGTACTACGGATTACAATCAATATTTTTCCGTTGTTCGTATAAAACAAAAAATTTATTTAAATTATGCGAATAAATTAAAAATTACTAATATAGACGAATTCGTTGAGAAACAAAATCGTGTTATCAGAATTTTTAACTCCCGACAAATTACAGTGCTTTACGGATACATGATTGAGGAAAGGATAACAAAAAACAAAAGTTTTACAATTTATGTACAATTTCGCGCGAGTTCCGCACAGAAAAGGGTAAAACAAAGAGCAGGTTTTATTCCCGCGAGATCGTGTTAACATGCTCGGGATACATGATGGGGAATTAATTCGAAGAGTAAACTGGTTTCTTCGTTGGTCCCTTTTGAGTACAGAGGCTCCGGCTAATTGAACTTGACGCGTGTCACGATAGCAGAAGCGGTAAGACAGATGGAATCTCCTCTCTCTGGTCGAACATTGTACCATTTTCCACGGATACCTCTACGGAGTAGGGCAGCTCGTTCAAATAGAACCTGCAGTAACGTACAAACGCGATAAAGAACCATGACGAACGCAACAGTGATTAACGAGAACGAGGATATTAGCACCATTCTTCGGCGTGTTCGCAGTCTGTTGGCCCTTCGTCGGAGCAGACGCGTTCCCTTTGGTCGAACACCGTGTTGTTTGGACAGATTACTGGAAGTCCTTTTCCATCGTGATCGCAGACATGGAAGATCCTGCAATCGTAGTCTGGATCTGCGTACAAGCCGATCGGTCTGCCTTCGCAGGAGAATTGGAACGTCAGATTGTGGAACAGATCGAGATCGAGCGATTCCTCTGACAGCTCCTCGTACGTCTCCAATCGTTGGCGATCCTGATTAAAAATTTATTTCACTCAACGCAATTCTTGCAGGTTGAAATTAAATAAATTTACTGGGTCAGTCTCGTAACGCGACGATCTCAAATAAGTCGAAAGTTATTTGTTTTGCGAAAAATTATTTGAGAATTTCAGAACAATATTAGACATTCCGTTTAAGGAACTGTATGTGACCCCGAATATCTCGATAAAAATGCAAAGTCGGAAAAAAACCGGGGCTATGTCTCCCAGGAAACCATGCAACTTTTAACAAATAATTTACGAGTAGACTGCGGATCTTGATGCATTATAAAAATTTCAGAAAACGCTGGAGTATCAAATTCGACAGGATGTGGTACAATTTTTATTCATTATTGATCTAGAGAAGCTATTACCAATGAAGATAGGATTTTATTTTGTCTGCAAAGCTTGAAAATTGCGTGAACATCCGCAGTCTACTTACGAGTTATTCGAGATCGTCGCGTTACGAGACTCACCCTGTACACACACATTACTCACCATGTAACCCTGAGTTGGTAAAGCGACGACTGCCATCGCCGTTCCTGCGGAGCAATCGTTAAAAAACAGTCGCCGATAAAATGGTACTTTTTACTTACGAAGCAGTAGAATCCACTTAACGAGCGTCGAGATTTTATCGTCCATTTTCAAAGGCAGATCCAACGATCCCGGAGAACGCGGTTCTGTGCTCGGCTGATCCAGCAGCGATCCGACTGACAGTGTCGGTTCGTAAACCGCGCTGCTCCGGGAAGTTATCGGCCTTAATGACCGTGTAATTCCTCGTTGCGATCTAAACGATGGTTAACCGGGACGTCCGGTTGTTTCGCGAGACGTCGATGCCGCAAATTGTTTCGCTCTTTAAAGGATCTTACCTACACATCCTCCGGAGAACATCATTCTAGTCGAGAGACCCCTTTCCTCCATTAATCGTTGATAAAATTATTAATCCGCCGATCCATAACGTTACGCGCCAACTATCGATCGAATCTCCAGGTACGATTATTTCCAGGTACCAACAGATGTCACTGGCTGACGAACGACCTGGCGATGCTCTGACTTTCACCTGCGCGGACCAATAGCGCTCCTGGTTCTCCAGGTAACTTTCTTCCGCTGGAATGGCACCTTTCAACACCTTATGGTACCATGGAAAAATGCTAAGAAGTACCACTCGACAAAGGAGCCAGGAAAATATATTTTTAGCCAGCCTAATATCCGTTACCATTTTAACGAGGACCATTATTATTTGGGAGAGTAAATTAAATTGTAAATGAAACTGTGAGAGGAGTTTCTATACGGCCCTGGGAGGGGTCCAGAGCCAATCAAGAGCGACTTTAACGTGTCTCAGTCTGACAGAAATGTTCCCGGCTCTGAGTTCGAGAGCCGCGTGTCCGCGAAAGGACAGCGCGTATCAACTGCCAATGAGGGAGGCCACGCTGCCTCGGTCCGCCTTTCTCTCGAGCCGTGAGCTCAGTTTTCACGGCAACCTCATCCAGGAACCACTGGCAGAATGTCTTGAAGACAGAGATGCGGTGAAACGTTCTCGCGGTGCATTCTTCTCTCCTCTCTTTCTTTCTATCTCGTTACCGTCGCAGCGAGCGCGCACACGCAAAAACGCAAACTGGTGCAACACGACGAATATGTGACCCGAGGACAAGGTCGTCCTAAAAGCATCGATTGTCGTCGCGCTTTCGGAACCGTCCCATCAGCCAAGTGCAACAAGGTATTCAGCGAGACGATGTCTAAAATTATCGATATTTTAACAATGAATGAAAACTAAACATTTCCTCCGACCTAAAATATTTCCATTCTATACGATGATTTTTTTAAATTTGGAGGATATGAAATTGATGTAACGCCTCACACAATATCTTGAATAATGGTACAGCAATTTTTAGTGGTCACCACCGCGGTAATCGTTTGATACATTCGATGGGAATTAGAGTGTTCGATAGATGGTCCATTGAAATCTCTACACAATGGTCGCGAGATCAATTGGAACGAGAGGCGAGTTTATATCGTGCGTCACCGAACACGTGTTCTCCCGAGTGGTGATTTCGATGCGTGGACAGGACAGCGCTTCAGATTCTCCGCTCGTAATGTTTCCGCGCAATTTTAGCATTTTATTGGCAATTTTCCAATCTCTTTGTCTTCTCCAATCACCTCAGCGTCGTATAGATCAATTAAAAGTTGTACAGATTTAAAGAATATTCGATAAACTTGTGTAGTTGACCGATTCCAGAAAGTTGACGTTTCATGCGAAAGTGTAGAAAATAAGTTGTAGAACCTGCGTAGAAGTACATTTCTCCTTCGATTTTATAAGCTTGGACATAAATTACTATGACGTAATTATTATATTATCGTCTCGTATTTCATCTTTATTGCAGACAGATAAATTTCATAGTCTGTACATATGTATTACACTTCACAAATCTTCTTCTTCTTTTATTCTTTGACGTCTCATCGACTTGTTTACAAATGGGTACATGCTATAAATGCACAAAAATCAACACTTTCTTAAAGTTTGTGAGCAAAAATTGGATACCAGTGACACAACACCTCCGCAGTAATCGAAACGAGTCAACGATCGAAACCCGATCTCACGCGAAGGCGTCACTTCACCAAGAAAAAGCAGCATTTTTCCTAAAACCGCGGCTCGTATGCGCACGTGCGAAGGCCAACGGGTGAAACGAAAATATCCTTGGGTGACGCAGAAGAAAAGAACCATAGAAAACACACAATCTCTATCTCGCAATGCCATGTTTTCCTCCCCTCTGGCGTGGATAAAATTCATCTCGCCTATTGTGCGAATTAAACAGAACCGAGAGCCGAGGCTAGATAACAATTGACATTATTCCAGAGCGTTCGAGCTTTCCCCGCGCTTCGCTCTTATAATAACATTAATTGCCGTTCCCGGAAAGTGGAGCGCGGTTTATTGTATTTTCTTCGTGGATCAATTATTCCTTCCGCGATCGCGAAGCGGAAACCGGCTTTCTCACGAGCCTCCGATCTCTCGGGAGCAATTATTCTCGCGCGGGATCTTCGCGCCTTCTACGCTCGATCGGCGACGCACAGTGAAATCAAACGATCCGACACCGATCGACGATCGATTTGGTGAGATTGTAAATTAGAAAAAAATATTAATCATTACGTCTTGTCATTTTTGTAAGCTAATAAAAATGCAGTGCACGAATGAAAAAGTCGTGTGCTGCTTAAGAAGAGGATGTACCATCGGATTACCATTTTTTCGCTTTTTGAAAGTTATATAAAAGTTATATAACTCAAGTTTTTGCTAATAGAAAAACAGAAATTCTACGAACACGGGATCTTTAAATTGTCTGAAAAATCGCAAGAGATCATGGACCTGATATAAATTAGGAAAACACTGGAAATTCTGCAGATTTTAGTTTTGATCGACGTCGACTGGTTTCTGTGCGACGATCCTTGAGCATCGACCACTTTACTTTCGACCAGGATTTCTCCGTTGGCGAAACGAGAAATACAGGGTGTCAAATGCTGCGTTACGTCAACAGAACCGGTGCAAGACATTTTTTCTCCACCGATAGGAGCTCGAGGGACAAGCCGGTGATTCGGTTCATTGCTTGTCGCGACTGCTAAGGTCGACTTCGAATAAGTGAAAGGACTGTGTTTCTGTACTGTTCCGCGTGCAATATCGGGCATCGCATCGATCGCGATATCGAGGAAACGTTGCGTCGCCCTGTTACAACAGGAGGGCTTCCTTTTCAATTTTTTCCGTCGGTAGCCGTTTCATAGAACGCGATCGCTTTCCACTACATTTGTTTACCGAAAGGGTTGCGCAATAGGCGTTCAAAATATCCCTCGAAGCTTCCTAGGAAATGATTCCTCCGTTCGCCTAAGCGACGTGTTTATGCCCGACTGTCCTAGCACGCTCGCGTTACGGGTTGCATAAACCCTCGCTCGAGAATCTAGATCACCGCGCTTTTCTTTTTACCTTCTCGCTCGCTGAATTACTAGATTACTGGAACCGTAATAAACCGGCGCGATTCGTGTCGCAGGTCACTAGGCCTCGACAATTTCGCCCAGGAATTCTGCCTGTCATCGGGCAGCTGGCACGGAGGCGGTACAAAAATCTAGAAACCGGTCCCGTGTCCCAAATCGCCTCTGTCCCCTAAAAACTCACAAGTATCTACCGTTGGTGTACACAGTTTTCCTACACCTTTTAAAAGCAAATAACTGGTACAAAAGTGGACCAAACAACTTAATCAATATTTCAAATATGTATTTTGTAAATATAAATACATGTTTTATGTACAGGTACAAAGTTTCATTGAAATTGGTTGACGCATAAAGTAGCTATGGGCATTGTAAGATGTAAAAATCTTTGAATTCGTCGATTCTTACAAATTTTGCTACTTTCGATCAATCGTATTTCATAACATCCTTGATCGATTTCGATGAAACTTTGCACATGTAATAGAACATGTATTATATCTGTGTCAAAGGCACAGATAAAAAATTAAAAAATCGTTGAAGAAAAATATGTCGAACTGTTTGTCTTCAAGAAATAGCAGGATCCAATCGCTGTCTGCGCTATCCTCTCTGCGATTGCCGCTACCAAATCGGTAGTCCCCAGTCAATGTTTTTCGATCATCTCCACTCCCCTCGACTCATCGACCCGTTTAAACGCGTCTCGTCAAGGACACCGCTTACGATCGCCTTCGCGCATCACCGATCCTCGAAATAAGAATCCGCCAACTCTTAATCATGATCGTTGGCCCACGCTCTCTGGCCTGCGCATCGTCCTCACGCTTGCCCACGATCTAACGGTCTACACACGATGACTACGACGTTTCTAGACCGCGAAAAGTTCCATATTCGGTGAAGAAACGCGATAAAAATCGCGTACTACGAAGATTTTGAATTTATTACGGATGCATGACTTGATAATCGTATGGTAATGGGTCTGGAGCAAGGACCGTGCAGTCTGAGCTAAGAGGCTGCCTCTTCTTGCCCGTAGCCAGATCCGCTAAGACATAATGATCTTGTTCTGAAGTGGACGCGGCGTCAGGCTTCGAGGCGTTGCTAATTTTCACACTGCTTTGAAGAGAGGAGAAAATTAGAAGTGAAATTGCCTGTTTTCCATCCGATAGATGGATGGAAATGCTTGTACCGTCAGACATGGATCTCTCTAAGAAAATGGATCGATATTTAACTAGATCAGTTAGTTGAATCAAGGAAAATATGTATAGAAATATTTTTGTAAAGTTTCGTACGAAGAGCTTAGCGGTTGTATGAATACGTCGCAGTTGGTTGTATTGTTTGGTGTCATCCGTTTGAGACTGCGTGGCGCGTCGCCATGCTCCGACTCGGCTTGACACACATTGGCGGATCGAGCCTCTATTATGCATTTTCTCCGCTGGCTCGATTCGAACCACTGCAATTATCCCGGGCTTTGATATTCCAATTACAGCTCTGGTTTCCGAGCACGGCGAACGGTTTCGTTTAGGCAAATCGCGGCAGACACGCAACAAGTCCGGGCCGTTTCCACGTCGATCCGCGCCGCGTGGAACCCGCTAATCCCGAGGAAAGTATTTGCATTCGAGCGAGAATCGCGCGAGAGAGCCCGCTCGTTTCACTTTCCGTCGAGCTGGCTTGCCGGCATCGTGGAACGGGCTTGTGAACGTTGCCAACGGCGTCAACAAGTAGTCTCGGTCGTGTTCCTCCGGTTCGATTTTGCTCGATCCTCGCGGATCTGTCTTCGGGGATCGAAATCGCGTTGAAATCGACGTCTCTCCCGATCGTAGGTGCTTGTACGATACTTAATCGAGGTAATTGCTCCGTTGGGGAACCGTGCATCGAATTATCTTGCATCGCGGCGACCTCGTGGGCGGAATTGTCAGCCGGGATCACCTCTCGAAGGAGATACGCGGAGGATAACAGGGTGGTTGCACGCGATTCCTCGTGGACGGCCCAAGGAAGCGACTGGCAACGAGGTCATTCGTCTCTTTATGACTTTCTTTGTTTCTACCGCGCTGCGCTGCGTCCCGTCCCATTCCATCCCGTCGTCCGGTCGTCTCGGACCATGATCGTCGGTCCGCGAACAAATTAGTCGCGCCTCGACGTCGACGACGCGCCCACGAAATTCTCCTTTTATCTCCGCCTTGCGCAACCAACGCTGGGAGCGCTCTACGTTTGCCCCGGGAGCTATACTTCAGCGCAAAAAACGTCGGAGACTGAGACAAGCTGTCTATAGTGCACTCCATCTGTGTGGAAAAAGAAAAGTTATAAACTAGAATTTATTATCTCCTTCTTATGGGCAAAGTAGGCGGACCTGCACAGTGGACGTGGCTCCGTTGCTCTATTAACAAACGTTCTTTTCCTCTTTCCATGCAGAATAGGCGTGGCCTGCCGCCAGTAGGCGTGGCTAAGTGGCTCCCAAGCCAGATCAACACTTCCCACAGTGTTTTTTTCAATGTGACCGTTCATTATCCCCAATGTCCCCAAACGTGGAACGCCGACACCGAAAATCATTCACTCGATCAAGCGGTTTCAAAACGTTCTTCACGGTTCCCAGGCGAGGAAATCGCGACTCGATCGATCCCGCGGGTCTCGTTTCTAATCGGGGAAAATTTTAATTGCCCCGGCAATCTATAAGCGCGTTATCGCGATGCGAATCGCCGAGCACGTTCGCAGAAAACTTTCTCACGTTTCGCGCAAAATAGCGCGATTACAACAGGACCGCGGTGACTAATCAAATTTATACCGGAGCGCGCGGATTAATTACCGTTGCCGTTTTCAGCGCGGGTGAGCGCTGAACGGAATCAGACTTCAACAGGAGCTGTACCTCCATTACAGTCCTCGCTGTTGCGTCCGAGTCGAGTTCTTTTTGTAACATGTATTATGCTTCTTTAGAATATATATGCATCTTTAAAATCTCGATATACGTAAATTAAAATTATTAGAAATTAAAACCCGCACATTTTTATGACATATACCCAATGAAATGAATTTGGTGAATCGTGGATGCGTATTTAAAATCTTAATATCCGCAAATTAAAAATATTAGGAATTAGAACCTGTCGCTTCGACGAGTCCCGTAAGCCCAGTGTTAAGAATGACGACGACAAGTGTCTGTGATTCCCATTGTCTGTCGCGCAGATGATTCTTCTGTTCCCGTTGCTGCTGTGGACCTTGGTCCTGCCCACCATGGGCGTGTACATCCCACCTGGGCCACGGTTCAGGTGTCCCAGGGAGATCGAGTACATTTACCCCTGCGTGTGTCTTCGGGGCAGCGACAGGGGCCTCTACATTCGCTGCGAGAACACTAATTTGGCCAGCCTCAGCCTGGCCTTCTCGAACCTGGGCAACGAGGGAGTTCCAATCGAGGAACTCGTCTTGTACAAATGTAACATAGGTGAGTTGAGTAAGAACAATTGTTCTTGATCTGGAAACGAGTTTTACGATCATTGACGACTTCAAGGACGCTTCTACGGTCCGGCGCTGTACCCTCTGGACGTCCGGGTGCTGAGCTTCATCGACACGCCGCTCAGACTGATCGAGGAGCACAGTTTTCTCGGCGTGAACAGAACGCTGCAGGAACTGTACATCGTGAACAGCACCCTGGAGAAATTTCCACGAGAAGCGTTACAGATCCTGGGAAATCTCAGCATCCTCAGCATTGCAGGTCATCGAATGTCTACGTTACCTGTCGATGCGTTCACCGAGAGCTCCGCGGCCGCAAAAATCGAGAAATTGGAGATTAGTAACGGTACTGATTTTCGCGAAAGGTAACCGCAGATTGTTTTCCCCGAGACTTTCTATGTTGCTTTTTGCAGGGACTCTGACCTCGTTGCCTGTGGAGGCGTTGACGCCTTTAAAGAAGCTGAAGAGGTTGGATCTGCATGGTAATGAGATTAAAGAGCTGAAGAAGAATCAGTTCAAGGGGTTGAGGGACACCGAGTACCTGGATCTGTCCCACAATTTGATCAACAAACTAGACAGCTCTCACTTGGCTGATCTGACCAAGATGGGCTGGTGCAATATGTCTCACAACGCGATCTCGGACTTGAAGAGGTATCTACTTCGAGCCTGGATCTTTAAAAATGTGTTTAATCGTTACGTTTCTTTTATTTCTTGATCGCCAGAGGAACATTCGCGAGGAACTCCTTGCTCAAAGTGCTCAACCTGGGTCACAATAAAATCCGGAAACTCGACGCGAACACCTTCCGAGGAATGCGTTTCTTGGTCAGACTGTTCCTCAGCGATAATCAGATCAACGATGTGGGCAGAGGAACCTTTGGCCCAGTTACCAGGATAGGCACCATCGATCTAGCCAGGAACTTCATCAAGAAGATCGACTTTCAGATGTTCAATCAGCTCCAGTTCGCCGAGGTACAAACTATTCATCTGTATTAAACTGTATTAAACTGTATTAAACTATTAAACTGTAGTTTAAACGGTTTCTACCATTCGACCATCTATTTCGCTGGTTTCTAGGTGCTGGATGTCTCGCAGAACTTCGTCACAGTGATAGAGAAGCTATCCTTCAAGGACATCTATCTAGCAAAGGTCAATCTATCTCACAACGAGATCTCGAAGATAGAACCTGGCGCGTTCGAGAACTGTGTGAACATGACGGTCCTGGACATGAGTCACAACAAGCTGGAGAACATCTCCAAGTTCTCGTTCGACAGCACGACTTACGCTACCGACTTGCAATTGAGTTACAATCAATTCACCTCCCTGAGCCAGGTATCGTTTAGAGCCACATGGAAAGACTATTAAGTCGGAAGTAATTAAGACATCTATATGGTTGTTGATCATTGCAGGTCCCGCTGCACAACATGACTGGCCTCAAAGTCCTGAACGTCTCCCACAATCTGATCCACTCGGTACCCCGTCAGACCTTCCCGAAGTTGTACGAGCTGCACACGATCGATCTGTCCCACAACAACCTGTCAGAGATCCACAATGCTATCTTCCAGACCCTCTTCAGCCTTCGGTTCTTGAACTTGTCGCATAACTCTTTAGAAAAGATCAAACCCGCCACGTTTGGCCCGCTGCCTACGATTCTGGAGCTGGACATGAGCTACAACCAGCTGAACGACGTTGCCAGAGGCAGTTTAACCAGGCTACCAAGTTGCAGGTGATCAGCAGAATCAAAACATTTGTTTCTAGATAATTTAGAGGAACAGTTAACTAAAACTTACGGTGATCTAGGATCTTGACAGTGAAGAGCAACCGTCTGACCAAGATCTTCCAGCTGCCAATTTCCCTGGCGGACCTCGACTTCTCGGAGAATTTGCTGGAAGAAATCCCAATCACCGAAATATGGCCTTCGATGAACGCTCTACTGTCCCTGGACATCTCGAAGAACCGTTTAGGGGACAGTCTGAAGTACGGCAGCTTCGAGAACCTGCTGACCCTGAGGTCCCTCTATCTACAATCGAACAACATCACGAAGCCGCCGTGGGAGGCGCTTAGTACTCTAACCAGTCTGCAATATCTTCATCTGCAGGTGGTAGACGCTAACAGAAACCTTTGAGACCGCGTCAGCAACCGATGTACTAAGTGCGAGTCTCATTTTCAGGACAATCAGCTAACGGGGCTGGGAAAAGCGGCGTTTGGACGCCTACCGATTGTCTTCGAACTGAACTTGGCCCACAATCAGATAAAAAATGTGAGTGTTCGAGCTTTCGAAGGCTTGCTGCAGCTGCTCACGTTGAATTTGACGGGCAATCATCTTCATCGCATTCCGAATGGAGCTTTCCAAGGTCTCGTGTCCTTGAGAACGCTCGATCTCTCGCATAACAAATTGGAGAGCCTGGATAACAAGACTCATGGTTTGTTGGATGATTGTTTGTCCCTCGAGAGGATCAATCTCAGTCACAACAAGATCTCCTTCGTCACCAAGAAAACCTTCCCCTACGATCCATGGATCCCTTACAGGCTGAAGGAGATCGATTTATCGTACAATACCATGCCTGTCTTAACTTTTGAGTTAACCACTGGAACCAAGAAGGTTCAAGTTCTCAACGTCAGTCACAATAATATCAACGACATTAGAAGATGTGAGTTATTTTATTTTGATAAAGACCCGCAGTTCGATAATTGCGTGAGCGTTTTTAATAGGAGTTTTTGATACGCTAGATGTGATTGGGAATCTAACGGCGCTACAGACGCTGGACCTGTCGTACAATGAGGTCAATGATATTTCCTCCGAAGCGGACGTCTTCAACCCACCTGCGAATCTGACTAATCTGCATCTGAGTCATAATCATCTGAGTCACGTACCTCTCAATAAAATCCTGTTGCTGCCTAATTTGAAGGTTCTCGATGTCAGGTCCAACGAGATCGGCGTGTTCAACGATGCGTACATGAAGATTATAAAGAACGGGACGCGACTGGATTATGCAGGTAAAAACTTTTAATAAGTTCACTGTAGACTGCGGAAGTTCGTGCGAATATTATCTTCAGTGGTTGTAGACTTTGTAATTCCTTAAAATTCTATGGAACTTTATGTTCTACCACATTTTGAAAATTTCCAGAAGTAAAATATATTTTATAGGGAACCCTCTGCACTGCGACTGCTACGCCAGGCCCCTGAAGAGGTGGCTGAACACTCACACGGAAATCCCAGAAGAGTGGACGAACGTCACTTGTCAGAGTCCAAACTTCCTAATTGGTAAACCGATTTCTCAGATCACCGAGGATCTGATGGGCTGCGGAGAGAGAGACGTGAAAGGATATCCGGAATACGACATCACTCCTGATGTGAAGTACCGGGACATCGAATAGTGCGTATCTATTAACCCTAAACACTATAAAATAATAATATAAAGCACTCTATGGAATTGATTAACGTCCCTGTCTTTTAATTTCCAGCAACGAGGACGACAAGAGCTGGAAGGCGACCTGGTACGTCACGTCCAGAGAAGACATCGGCGATTTCTACGTGGTCGTGCGCGAAACCGGAAGCAGCAAGTCGGCGATCGAGAAGGACCTGGTCTACAGCGAGCGATCCTTCAAGATCCAGGATCTGCAAGACTCGAGGACAAAGTACGAGCTCTGCGTCCTGGCCAGAGACTCCGAAGGGAATGTCAAACACTTCCGTAGCTCGCAGTGTCAGACCTTGAACCAGAACGCGTTCGGTTCTTCGATTAGATTCACGATTAGCCTACCGCTGATCCTAATCACTTTGTCTCTCGGCATTCTAGCGTGATCTGTTGTAGAAAGAAGCTTCGTTTCACTAGAGCACTATGCGAATCCTTTTGAAATTCGTGTGTTCCACGATTCACCTTGTATCGTGACTTGTACATAGGCTGTATGGTTAACAGTAGGAACCGCGAGGGCGTTGAACGTCGTGTATTTATTTTTGTAAAAATATATGCTGTCCTGTAGGTCCCGTACCTGGTCCCGAAGGCCGTTTCAATATCCTGTCCAGTGGAGATCATAAAGGGTGGTCCCCACCTAAATGTAGAGACGACTAAACTGCGGATCTTTATGCATTTATGAAGAAAATATAAAACAGTAATGGATTAGAAAAATTTAAGAACATTGTAACGTTGTCTTCCATGTAACAAAGCCCTCAAGGGATGAAATCAATTTTTATTTTCTTCCCGTTTCCCACAATCATTGCAGAATATTTTTATTTTGCATAAACCTCCGCAGTCTAGTGGTGTGACATAACAAATGTTTTTAATGCAACGTAAACGGTATCTCAAGGTGAATGCTCTGCAAAATTGATTTTTCTCAAGATCATTTTTTCCCGAAGTTTTCAAGTTCGTCGATATTTCGTTTTCTTGTAAATATATATATTCTTTCTATGAATAACATGATCGTAAAGTAACCTCTGACTTCTAAAATTGAAATTAGATACGATATTGCATTAAAAACACTTTTAATGTCTAAAAATGCAGGAGATATTTAGGTAGCTGCGTTCAGGTGGACCACTGTGTTAGAAGTACTAGAAGAATTTTCCAGGTCAAGTTCAGGGGCCGCTTTCCTCTAGATTGTAGAAGAAGATTGCAAACTTGGGAGCTCCCGTGTAGATTCTTGGAACAATCGAATAAACTAATCGAGATCGACGGAGCTAAATAAACAAGGGGAGCAGGAATGGCTCGGATCGCTAGGTCGCGGCGATTAACGGACAATTTGTCGTAATCACTCGAGCCAGCTAATCCCACGAGTCTAATTCCCGGGTGGCTTGTTGTCCTGCCGTTAATAAAGGTGTTTCTCTCGAGGCCCGGCTGAAAAAGTTCTCAAGGAAGTCAGCGGTCTCGCGAGGCGCGCGCAGGCACCCGAGATGATTTCATTATGCCGCGGTTTATAATTAGCATCCACGGTTATCCTGGAGGAAGAGGAACGGCTACGGGGTTCTTTCTAATGAGCCCGGGAGGCCCCCGTGGACGTTGACGCTTCCGCGAAACGATCCTTTTCCGAATCCGTGAAATCGATTATCGACTTCAAGATCGACCGGGTCAAAATCTTTGGAACTAACCGACAACACACGTTTCGCTTGTTCGAACGAGGATTTCGAGACGAGTCGGTTTCGTCGGCGATTAACGGGACTCTGGATCGGTAAACGAGCGGCGTACACGATCGTTATCGCCCCGACACAAACGGAAAAAAACAATCGAGCCTCTAGACACATCCTACTCCCGCGCGAATCCTAATCGGGCGATTCTCTCCGTTGCCGGTTTCTAGTTTATTTATTTACCGAGCGACCTCTCTCTCTCCACCTATGAGTTTAGAATTGGAAATGAGGAGCGAGGCAAATTCACCGTGGTTCAACTTAACCGGAGTCGGCTCACGGTTCATCGTCGGGCTAATTGCGGAGTAAATGAGCCAATTAATGGCGTACTCGTTTCGATGCTCGCTGAATCGAACGAGATTTTATTCAGATATTGCCGCGAGCGAAGTTCGAGGGATTTAAGAGGAGCCCGGCACAATGGCAGTCTAATTGACAAGTAAATCGAACAAGTATCCTAGTTATAGTACCAAACGGAGATTCATCCAGGTTACGTCGACGAGTATTAGTCACGATCCAGTCGACAGATAGGCGTGGATCCATCGGATAACGCGTTGCCGGAAACGTTGTTCCGTGCGATCGCTTTAATTATCGAATATTTGCGAGGCAGCCGCGGAGGAACGAGTCCAATTAGCCTGTAACCGCGACGGTCGTTACGAAGCGAAACGATTTCTCGTTCGCGAACGTAATCGGTATCGGTGCGGCTCGTTACGAAATCCATAGACACTTTCACCTCGAGGACTCCGCCGCGGCGATGCCTTCGCTCATCCAGGTACCGTACGAACGTGCACGATCGTTCGCGAACGGACACGAACGGCGCTCCGCATGCTACTCCATTTTTCTCATCAATGGGACAATCCCAGAAAAAAAGTTAATCTGGTCTGCAAGTGGCTCTTGCTTCTCGTTCGAACAATCGAAAATTATTGTTCTCTTTTAGACCTTTTTGTCATAGCGTAGAGATTGCTTAATTTGTCGGGGCGACGTAAATTGAACTAGTTCGGACTGCGAGTAATGTTGATCGCTAAATTGCACATCTTCGTGCATTTATGAAGAAATTGGTTGCGTGAAATATGAAACGGGAAAAGATTTAAAAAATTCAAGAATGCTGTAATGTTGTTTCTAATGTAACAAAGTCGTTAACCAGTTAACTGCGTTCGACGTGTATACACGTCAGTCCGGAACTCTATTGCGGTGCAATAACAATAACCTTTTCAAGAACGAATTGTTAATTTTTGATCAAACAAAAATGTAATCCTTCCCCGTTTTTCGTAAAATTTCTAACAGGACCATTTGCTCTGCGTTCGACGTGTATACATGTAATTGCTTGATTTTAATTCCGCACTCAGTCGGGGATTGTTAAAACTAAATTCCGCAGTTAATAGGTTAAGGGATCAAATCAATTTTTATATTCTTCCTGCTTTCCACAATCAATGCAAAACATTTTCATTTGGCATAAAGATCCGGGGTAATCGATTACCGTGTGATTTTTGCGGATGCTCGACGACGTGCGTGCGCCGCGACTGCAGACATCCGTTTGTCCGGGCCCATAAGGCCCCAAGGCTGTTCAGCCATCGGTCGAATAAATTTATGCGAATGCCCCTCCGCCGACAGAGGCCTCGCCTCGCTTTGGTTTCGTTGACCCGGCTGCTCCGCGGGGTAATGCAATAATTAATTATCGATCGATCGCCAGCAGCCGTAAATCATCGGCCTCCTCTGGCTCGCCGTACCCATTGATTTCCAATTATTTATTCCGGTTCGAGGCTCGTCCAACGGCGGCGTCGGCGACGCGCACCGGAAAGCTATAAATAGATGTAAAAAGAGTGACTATACTCCGCCGGTAGATCTCCAAGGGAAGATTTCACCTGGTAAACAGACAACGCGACGACCAGTTCTCCAGGTTTACCGAACGCGTTTGCACAGTCCACTTTGGACTCTGACTCACGACCGGCCTCCTCTCGAACACGCACGCCCACATACTATACTCTTTTTCTGTTCCTTGTCCACCAGGATCCCGAGAAGGATCCGCAAGAGTAATCGATTCCACGGGTGTCGTAAATCGGTGGGGAAATATTGGGGTCCTAAAACGGCGGCTTGTTAAACCGAAGCAGAGGGGACCCATCTAAACGGCCCGCCCATCGATCTTCGGGATCGATCCGTTTAGCAACTGAACCGACCACGCATGGGCTGTTTAATGCTAAACTGGTCCAAGTCAATATTTATCTCAAGTTTAATCGTTATTCGATGAAATCATTGTATCAGGTCGTTTGGAAAGTCGTTTGGTTAATCAAGCGAAAATGAAAGCCAATTTTTCCGGCAACTTAAAACTGTCTCAATTTAAAATAACGTTAAGTAATTAGAAATGGAAGGAATGCCATCTCTACATGATAAACGAAATTGCTCTCCGATCGACCTGCTAATTTGAACTTTTACTGAATTCTCCTCATCGACCACAGATCAAAACTGTATCCAAACCAATTCTCTCTACTTTCTCCTCGGCGGAGATTAAATTGATTCTTCAAACCAGAATTCAGCAAGTCCGAAAACTCCGAAGAATTCGGAGGAACCACCGAATCTGCAAGGGGCCGAAAGGAGCCTGATGCGCAGCAGACTAGGATCGAGGCAGGCGCTCACGTGCGCGCCGTTAAAAAGATATTGCCCCGTTCCGCGTCGACGTCCGGCCCCGTGGGCCCGGTGTGTGTCGGTGTGGTTCGAACTCTCCCGCCGGGGCCCCGTCAGTGTCTCTCTGGTTCTCGCACGGGGAACATCTTCGGCTCGGTCGCTCGTTCCTCGTCTCTCTGTTTCTCATCGCGGACAGACTGAGAAACCACGGTACAGTGAGAACCGCGCAAGGACGATCATCGTCGCGAGTAGGGTCCTCCGTGGAGGTTGCCAGTTCAACACCGTCTAAATGAGACTGTTCCGCGGCTGAACCGAAAATCTCCGTTCCTCTTCCTCCCTTCTCCCTCCCTTCTAATCCTTCTCCTCTCTTTTTCATCTCGATTCCCCGCGTAGTCGAGTGATCGCGATCGAGTGGATCGGTCATGGAGTCTGGATCATCATGCTGGAGACTGCTGCTCTGCTGGATATGTGCGCTCGCCGCGGCTCGTGCGAACGGTGAGTCCTTTCCGCCAGGTCCTCGACGACGATTTCTGGACTTCAACAACGAAAAAAGACAGGATAGAAGCACTGTTTTGCTGGAAGACACCGGGAACGTCTTCGACTGACAAAAATGCACACTGCTGCAACAGCCGTTGCACCTTCGAACCTTTGCACAGTACGAGACAGAGCTTCGTTCATGGATGCTCCATCTTCTGCTCCTACAATTCCGAGTGACGCAAGAGCGAATGAATTTCTTTTGGAGAGAATTAGGAGTCGCACCTTTGAATCTTCGCTCATGATTCTTCGAATGCTTCATCTTCTGCTCCCACAATTCCGAGCGACGCAAGAGCGAATAAATTTGTTATGGAGCGAATTAGGAGTCGCAGCAGCATTGTGCACGTCGTGGATCGAGATAAGTTGAGCGCGAAGAGCTCCGTTAAGAGGAAACGTGGAATGATACGTTCGCTGACTTTCAATTCGGTTTCTGGTCGCTCAGGTGTTTCGTTTTCCCTTCCCGCAGCCCACGACGACATGAATATTGAAACGAGACGTCCGCCATATGTTATCCCGGCTGTTGTTTCGTGTGTCTCCGGAGATCTTCGTCGTCTGAATTTAGAGGTTCTCGAAGCATCACGTGGACGCGGATGCGCGACTCAAGGCCGACAGACGTTCACTCGCCAGAACTCGCCGCGACTCGCTTCCCGATCTCACGGATCTCGCGTTCTACCTGTGTTTCCCGGAATCCCGGGCTGCTCTCCCGGCTCCCGGAAAATCGTGCGAACCACGGCTAGAACACCGGCTATTCTACGTTCGCGACGCTTAGGGTAATTGCGAGCTCTTTTGTTGCTGGGTTGACGGAACTACGCTGCACCAACCACTTGGAATTACCTTGGTCGCGGACGATTACTCGCAAAGTGCCACATTCCGCGTTAATCCTTTCTTTAGCTTCTGGTGCAACCATCGGCACTCCTTTGTCTTCTCGTAGTTGCCTGGAAAAGTTGTTGCTTCGTATATGTAAATCGTTAGACTTCGTCATTGGCTCGACGATGGTGTGGACAGAGATAATTGTGATCTCCGACTTCTTAGTCTATTGTTCTATCGGTACATTGTTCTTTCTTTGGTCCTGCTGTTAATTCTCCTACGATAAGATCCTGGAAAAGAACATTTTTATCCTTTCGTGTTGTATCGATAAAATATTTCTCCCCGTCGCACAGTGGGGTATTTCGACCAAAAAGCTGGCCAAGATTATTTTGTAATATAAAACAACTCCACGGATGTTGTTTTTTGAACATGTTAGGTGTATCGATGAGTTAAAACAGTGTTTACATTTAATGAATTGACCATATTTAAAACTCCCCCTCGTCACTGCTTTCTTCGACAAGTTCATTCAACAGTAATTCCATAGTCACCTTTAAGAATGGTTCCATTTCTTCCATCGGGTGCATTGAGAGCCAAATGAAATTTTGATGACCATAAATTCTAAACAACAAGTTCCCAATCTATTCTAGAGCAAGGAGCCACGCTAGCAGCAACATGAATAAACATGTCGACAATTGAACGGGCAGGGATGCTCGCGCGAGTTTGATCGAGGAGGGAGATTTGGGTTGTTGCTCCGTGATCCAGGTGAATCTGATTGACACCGGAGGTGAACCAGGGAGCGGAATCGTTGCGCAGCACTTTCGCAAACGGAAAAGGAGGGATTGCGTAAGGGGTCTAATAATACCGCGCGAAAGCCTCGAGACCGGCGCAATTTAATCGCGAACAATAACGCCGTCAGATGAATCACACGATCCCCGTGTATCTCGGTTGTTCCAGCGGCCATTGCGTCATCGTGCTCTCCGAACATGGCATCCTTTTCGGGCTTGAGAGACAAAAATGGTAACGTAGATTGCGAGCGAAATTAGTCACAAGCCGGTCTCTCGTTGCCCGATAGAAACGAGAGAACGAACGAAAAAGAGAAGGACATGATCTATGGAGAGGACGCGCTTTGATCGAAGCCGTGCGTCGTTTTTGTGGAATCGAATGGAAGACATATTGTTCCTTATTGCTTCCTCGCAGCGATTCGCTTTTTCGAGTTAATTCCTCGGCGCGGCTTAATGACCACGATCCACCGGCGCACGATCGACCGCGATCGATTTTCTTCCTGCGTTTCGCGGAGCGCCGACGCTGAGAACTCGCGGAGAAATTGATTATCCGGCTGCGAGGGGCCCGTGTAATGGAGGAGGGCACTCGCGGGGGGTGCTGGGTGCTTGGACCCCCGCGATCTCAATGAAATTTGGACGATCGATGGATCTGTGCGGACTCGCAATAGGCATGAACGTAATAATGGCCTGCGATTTTTAAGAAAGACTTGTTCGGACGTTCTAGTAGAGCGATTAAACTTAATATTTACATTTTATTAATATCGAAGATGCCTAAAGAACATCCCACAATCGCAACGAGTCCCTCCATTGCAGCAGAAGCAGGATAAAAACGAATAAACACAGATGCGGTCACAGATTGCGTGGCGGAGCACTGGCCAGGCTCTATGGAAATCGAGAGCATCGGTGTCACGCCCACTCAAGGCTGGCCACGCCTTCTCTACGCATGCAGAGTAAGATATACGATCTTCTGTCACCATCGATGAAAGATCGAGAATCTTTTCGTTCTCCGACAACATTGGCCCTGAATCGTTGCCTCCGGAGCCTACGTATTACTACTTGTTCATTGCCCCAGGAGCAAGCTACGAGTTTGCTGATTCTTGAACAACCTGGAGCGTTTAGGGCAAGGCAGCCTCGACGAAGAGGAGCTTCTGGAGTCTTTAGGACCAGAGTTTTCCCGGATCTGCGTTATTCGGGGCCAGAGGCGGTGCTGGTTTTCGTGTCGATCCTTCCCGGCATTCCTCGGTTCGGATTCCTTGCACGTGGGCAGTAGAATCGAGGAAAGAGAAGGTGAAATTCGAGCTAACTTGTTCACTCTCGTTGCCGAGCGTGTGTTTCGTCTTCCCCGTGGAACGCTTACGGAACCTACGAGAGAAGGTAACTGTTAGGACGCTCCGAGAGCTGGAATTATAGAGGCCCGACTCCGGTACTTTTATTTCCTCCGGTGGGTGGGGACACAGAATGCATGTTGCGCGTGTGCATCCTTGACGATATGTGCGCGACGTGTACGTGTGTGCGCATCCTCCTTATGGTCGTGAGAGAGGACTAAAAGGGGGCTGGAGCTGCGGACAGCCGGCTACCTCGATAAAGATACAAGCCTCGCCGTCGATTTCAGGCGACGACGAACAAAACTGGAATGGCCGGGGTGCACGGCCCGCAACACTGTAGAAAATCGCGCATCGATCCGATGGATCTTCTCCCTGCTTCTCTTTCTTCGTACAAACCCTGTGTTCAACAGCGAAGCCGCGCCGGGGGAAATGAAAAAGCCCGGAGATCGAGCGTGACGCAAGAAACGCGTTCAATCACGGAATAAATCGAGCCAAGGCTCCGATTAAAATCAACCGGCCAGCCCGCAGAACTCCGTGGCAAGGCGGAGAGATAAAACGCTCGGGCAACTCGCGGTTTCACGCGAAAACCCTATCTTTCTGAAACGCACGGAGATGCTACTGCGTAATTGAGTTATCGTGCTGGAAACGCAATTTTGTTAATGCGAATCAGAGATGATACTCCCCGGTTCTTCCTTGCTTTCGAGAGCTTGATCCTCGCTCGTACCCATTTCTCGCTGCCAGATTGTACACGCACGCGTTTATACCTGCCACTTTGTGTCCAAGGAATCTTCAACATCATCTCTGCGAATCATGCTGTAATTGAATTTCAGGTCTTCCTTCTAGAGCTTCGAAGTAGACGCTTTCAGGTGTTGCTTAGCTCCTTGCCATGCAACGTTGAGCATCAATTTATTAACCATAAATATTGTTCCTTGGCCATCGATGTTTCGCTCTTATTGTTGGAATTCAACGATACCATAGAGAAATAAATTGAAGACCGTCGTCAGTCTGGTAGAAACAGGTAGCTTTAGCAGATCGCAACATTGTACAGCTTCCACTTTCATCATTTGCACATAGATTAAATACAGGATATGCGAAAACAATGTGACGTTATTTAGAGCAACACCTTTGTAATACTAATAAAGTATATTATCTTTTTGAAAATATATTCGGCTCGTTTATTGTGTAAAATCGTAGAGCTCTTTGATGTATAGCAATTAGCAAGAAATATTGAAGATCAAAATTTGGAATAATTAACGACGATGGAGCCGAGCAAGAGGAAGAACAATAATATTCCGGCGAGTCGGGGATCCACGCAGAGCTTTGCCGGCAGGCTCTCGTATCTCGTGCGTTTCGCGATCCGCAGAAACACGTGGCTAGGAATGAGGAATAACGAGAGTACCAAGGGTCGGTCAGTGACGTATCCGAGGAGCTGGAGGCCCTGCACGTTGCGCACACGCGTCTCTTCTCGCCGCTACCGAGCGATTATGGCAATGGAATGGTCGGGTAGCTCGCGTGACGCGTCTCACTGTCCGGGGGGCGTTATTAACTCGCTATCATTTCGGCGTTACGAGTCGTGCCGCGGAGATTTACGGTCTCCCGAACCTGTCCGGTCGCTGATCGTGCTCTCGACATCGCGAAGAAGAAAAAGAATGCAACAGGATTCGCGTGAGCGTCGGAGTACTCGGACAACGGTCGTCTCGTCCGATAATTCCGAACAATCGAAGGCGGAAGGAACGAGTCTCAATTTATTAACCTCTCGCTGTCCAGTACTGTTTTTACAACAATTTTATCCTAATGGGCCTAGGAAATGATTATGTATACTGCTTCAATAGTTAGCCTGACTTTACAACGATTGTATTCTAGTGGGTCTAATGGTTAATCTCTACGGAGAACGATTATACAGGGTGAACCACGAATCGTGATCGATAGAGATTACTCTGTTATTAGCAGTCTGATCGAAAATGTTTTTATCGGATTTAGCATGGTTTCAGAAAGCAATGTTTTTGTGTTATGATATTTACCGAATTCGTCTCGAAATTCTGTAACAGAGAGATAGGGGTACAGAATTCAATATAAGAATGACAACCGAGAGAAATATATACAGTATAAGAATATACAAAAGTACAGAAACATTAATATGAATACATGTATACCGGACACAGTGTAGACGTTCAAACTACTCATACTTATATGAGGACCCTATGGAAACACTTAAGTACTCAACATGTAAAGGCAAGCTTTTATATTCCTTCCATCATTGTACAAATTAAATTGCCGTAAAACATGGTTCAGAGTTTCATCGTCCGCCTTGCAACTGCATTTGGGATCATCGATGAATCTCAACTTCTGTTCGCTCTTCGTGTACACTGACGAATTTAACTCTGATGGACACGTACCTTTAATGAATATCCTGGTAGTAAACCAATTGTTCTCCCTCTCTCTCTCTCTCTCTCTAACTCCTAAAAACATACATGCAGTACGAATGCATTTCTCTCCTGCCGGAACGAAGCTGAAGAACGTACGCAGAGTAAGGGATGTAAAGTCCACCGACTGGTAGCAATTCTGGATTTCTCAAGCCGGTAGAGTGGCTGGGTCGTTCGTTTATGCGAAAGGTAGAGAGAACGATGCGTCACCGAGCGAGCAGCTTTCTCGGCGCGGAGGTCGCCGGGCATTTAATTGCAAGGCATCGCCTCGCCAACCACTCTTGTATGCAAAACAAGCATTCGCGGAAAAGTGAATCGAGTGGGTGTCTCAACCAGTGTCGTAGTCGTTTCTCCGTGAAACCCGAGGCATCGTACGATCATATTGAAAAAAAAGAAGGCTCCGTTTCGGGCGAAAGGTCTCCACTCGAGCGCATTCGAGAAGAAAAAGAAAAGGGATGAAAAGAAGAAAAGGGAACGGGGTAACGCGTCGGCCCTGGGCAAGGAGGACGCTGAGAATGCGAGTGTGTCCGCAGGAATGGGAATCGGATGGTGGGAGTGAGAGTGGGAGTGAGGAATCGACTGGGAGAGGCCATAGGAAAACCGGTTGCCAATCTGCGCGGACGTTGGACATCGCTGAGAGAAAGAGAGAGAGAAAGACGAAGAGGAGAAAACGCCAAAAAAGAGTGGCACTCCGGTTTTCAGCAAACCTAACCCAGACCAATCCACCCAGGCCCATTTTCATTGATTTTTGCTCGGGACCACACCGGGAATCAACGGGGAGAAGTAATTGGCGTGTTGCAGGGCTTGGACGAGCTCCGAGGAAATTCAGAGCGCAAAATAGAGGTACGCGAGGATCGTTAAACGGAGCGGACCTGTTGGAAAAATTTGAACGATCCTTGTCGTTGATCGCCACTGAAATTGAGACCGTACCCTTGCCTGGGAGGTCTCCCGTATTCTGCATCCAACGAATAACCACTGTAATCAGACCCTGATCGCCAGGCTTCAAAGTAAAACACGAATTTTCTGGCGAAATCATAGGAATCGAAATTAGTGCCGGTGATAATACTCATGGATGTATCTGCCCGACGATTTATGCGAAGAGCGCACGCAAAACCATTAATACTGTAATGATTTTTGTTTTTTTAACACCTTGAGTGCCACGTCTCTGAGAAATCTGCAATTGAATTTTTGCATTAGCATGTTGAACGTACCTGGTAAATTTGGATTTCAAGTGGAGGGTGGAGTTTTTAGAATTTAGCTTTCTGATTTGTATCTTATTCGATAAATTAGTTTGATTTCGTGAAATTTGTTAAGAACGTTGAATCCAGCTGGGAAAATCGCGCGAGTGGACGCTGGATCTGCACGGAAGCCAAGTTACCGGTCGATCGATCACGGGAGTCATTGATTTGGCCGTGAAAACGATAGCAATCGGGTTTCTACGGCAGGAATCTCCCGGTTCGATGATTAATAAGTCGCGATGCGTTCAAACGGATGATAAAGACAGAGATTACGGAGTCCCGCGTGTTTGACGTAACGGATCTACTTTTTCCAGACCGATCGATCCAGATACGCTCGATCTAGTCTTTTCCCACTTTTTCATAGACGAGGTAACTGGGTCTCGTCCGATGATCCATGACGCGTTTTTCTAGCTCCCCCGTCGACGACCAACAGCTAGAAAAATCGTCGGCGTTGATGGGCAATATAAGTCGCCGCATCATCTTTGTGGAAAATTGTCATCGAGAGAGGTCTTGCACTCTGACACAGAAGTTTTCGCGCGCGCGAACACGGCCGTTCCCGTGGCCATTCTTCGTCGCCTGTTTAACGATCCGCGCCGCGTTGCCTAAGTTATTCCCTCGTAAAACTTGTTCACCGGGGGAACGCTTTGCAATAAAAAGCCGCAGTTAAAATCCCCGAAGACAGGGGGCAGCTTCTTAAACGGTGAAACCGCCGCGTGTGTCCCTAACCGGGGGGGACTGTTCTCTCCAAACCGACCACAACTGTAATGCACGTATCTTTTCCGACGTTACTAACTTCGCTCGGATGTATGTTTTTCGCGTCTAACGGGTTGCGGTCGTCCAAATAAATAATGGTAGTAAATCTTCTCCGTTACGCGGCCAATGCTGACGGAGTTTTATTCCTCGGCGAGGTGTCTTGGATCCAGGAACACCGTTGGGGTCGATCGTTGCGTTTGTGCAACGGCTTGCAGAGTTCACTGTCGAATCTTTTACTCGTTTTCTGTTTGGTAAAATTGCTTGACGTGTAAATGGAACAATTGCTTACGAGTATGCGTTACCACAAGTGAAGTCAGAATATCAAGATGTCCCGACAATCTGATATTGATGAAGAATAGGAGTCCTGGGACAAAATGCTTACCACCAGGATATAAAGATGTCCTGTCGGACCATGAAGAGCGTTATCGTGTTCGAGGCTATCTTTGACCCGTCCCCGTGGATTTCTGCGTCTCCGTGGTTCACAGGACTGTTCCCAAAGCCAAATATGGCGGATACCGGTCGGACCACTCGGGTTGCACGCGTGTCACCGTCGTCCGGTCCTGCGTGGGCACGCGTGCCTGTGCGTGTGGAGACGAAGAACAGACGGGAGCAGCACCCACGGGCGAATTCCATCGGTTCGATGCCGTATAAGCTTCCCTCGGCGAGGATGTATCTCGCCGTAAAAATCGCCCACCGGTACCGCGCCTCCGTTTTAGGCGGCAAGTAGTCTCTTCTTACCAGATCTGCTTTCCCGAACCGTACGCGTCGATTGACACGTAAATAACGCGTCTCCGCCTCGACTTCGAGGTAAACGAAACTGGTCGAGACCTCTATCTCCGCCTGTTCGATTATTTTTCCTTTCGGTCAGATTTTTTCCTGGTTTGTACCGAGAACGTCGTGGTCTTCTCCGCTTTAGGGCATTTCGCTGGCGATCGTTGGAACGATTTTTGTCACCGCCGGCTATAAAAGTGAAACGCATTAGGCCAGTCCGGTAGTTCAGCTCCAAGGATTCCCACCTACCGGATCTACGCATGTGGGACGTAATTTCCAGTTGGTCTCGCGTCGCCTACAAAGTAGCAATCTCGGTGGAACGGCGCGCAATCTAGCTAAAAGCTAGTCGTTTTGTTTTTCGCTTCCAGTTCAGGGACACGCAGGACGACGTCCCTCGATTTTTCATTTTTCTACCTGCACGTTAAGGCATCCGGTCGATCTTCTTTCCAGAACCGCTCGTTTTCTGGATCGATAATGATCGGTCGATAACCGGTAACACTGTGTACCCGCGAGGCTGCTTCGTCATCGAGTAGGTCGCGTGATCGTCGATCATTCTCGCAGCCTCAAAAATCACCAGTCATCCCCAATTCATTACGGAGACTGTTCCCATCAACCTCGCGAAATCGAGAAACAACGGGCTTCCGTTCGATCCTGGAAAATCACGTTCGTTAATCGAGTCGAGCACCGTTTCATCGCGGAGACTCGTCCCGATCAATTCGTTAATGTTTCCTCGATTGTAACGGCCACCACGGCGCGTCGGCCAGCACGCTTTGTGGTCTGGTCGTTTGTGTGGAACGAGCAAGCGGACACCCGTTGTCGCGGAAACGGGAAACGAGCCCGGGGACGAACGTTCGGAGGGAACGCGCAGGAAACGCTGTTACGTGGCGTGTACGACAAGCGTCGCGACAAGTGTTGCATTCTCGAGGTCTCGATAAACGGAGCTGTATTTTTGCGAATTTTAATATGCACTTTAATATGCATGTTTTAATGGGAATGCATCTTAAGGGGGTAGTCTCGTTGATAGGATTGCAAGGGTGCGGTATGCGTCTTCTCATTTCTCGATATTGCAAAGGGTTTTTTCAGTAGTCAATGGCTTCGTGATAAAATTAAACTTCAAAGCGCATCGAAACAAGTGGCACCGCACCCGAATAATTCCGGACACGAAGGTCCCGCGGGCAAGCAGTTCCCTCCACGGGACGGGCGACCGAAAAAAGGAGAAAAATCAGTATAAAAATGCTTGCGACGAGGATTTCCTCGATCAGATAGGCAACGGGGAACCACGGTAAAAAGCAGCGACACCGGCCGTAAACTAACGGCAATGAAACGCGCGGTTAACGAAACGACCGACGCGGCGACCGATCGTTTCGTATCTTCGGCATCGTATGAGGATCCGCGGGGAGCGATTATAACGGTCGTTAGCGGACCGTGTTTGCGCGAATTCTGAGGCCGATGGCCGGCCAATTAGAATCGAATCGCGTTCGGAACAGCAGTCTCGATTGTTGCGACGCGTGCGAGCAAACTCGAACGAAAAGAAAATATCTGAAATCGTCGAAACGTTCTCGTAGATCGTCAACGGCGATCAAGGATCTCTGGTAACTTGGCGAGGACACGGCGCGTCCGTCAAAACTTCCGGCATTTGATCTACCCGGCGGCATTTTTTCACACGCAGTGTGTCCTTTGCAACTAATAAACACGAGATAATTGGTGTAATAACAGTAAAACAGTGTGTTTTATTAGAAGCGACGCGGATCTCGAAGGTCGTAACTCCTGGGCGAAAACCCAGGAGAGCCCGAGACTGTGGCTCTCCCTTCAGGGCGAGAGAGGCGTCCGAGAATCACCGAGGAAAGGACGGACTCGAGGAAACAATTAAATGCGGTGATCAGATAAGCCGCGCGAGTATCCTCTGGAAAATGTATTCCGTGCTCGGGTCGAGAGCCACACAAGTCTGGATAATAAAGCGAGCCGGAAGTCGCCCGGAGATAGATCCAGCCCGATTCGATATCTCGACGACAGTACGAGGAAGTCTCCCTTTGAACCGCGCCGGATTATCGTCCCGCGAATAATTTCCTCGTAAATTATCTGCGGGGGTCTTCCTGGCTACCTCCACGGTCCAGTTTCGATGCGTTGTGCGGCTGCCGCGCGTAATTTATATCGAAATTGCGATTATCAGACAACTTATTGCCTGGCTACTCTCCTCTTCGCTCCTGTGCTCATTCTTCTCGGACAGATCCAGATACCGACCACGTTTTACTCATTCATTGTTGCAAACTCCAGCTACAGGTGAATGATTGGAGTGCAGATGTGAAAGAGGACAAAATGTATTCGAAAGAAAAATATGTACAAAATTGGAGTGAACAAAATGATGGAAAGGATTTACTCGTTCATCCTTGATGCTCCCACTTCGCTTGAATTCAATATCCAAGCCCATTGTTCACGTCCAACAATTTCATTCGACGTTTTCGATTTCCTTTTTCCTCCTGTTCCTGATCGAGCTGTACAAGTTCCGAGTGGTTTCTGCTCACCTCGGAATTCGCTTTTAATTTCTCGAAGCGATTCCTCAAGACGTCCAAAGCTAGCAATTACCGCGAGCCGTATCATCTAAGCGAGAAGGAGGAGCGAGCGCTAACAAAATCATCGGCGATCCAAATAAATCCCAGCTGCACGGTCGACGAGTCGCATCTTTTACCTACCGAGCGAGCGGAACGCCGTAAAGAAGGCAATAATTAAAACGCTTCAAATTTCACCGCCCTTTTATTTGCGGGCCGACGCGCAAATCAGCGTTTTCACGACTGACGAAGACCGATTCAATGGGAGCCCCTTTCGTCCTGGTCCCGTTACGCGTAATTAAAGAATCTGCCGCCTCCGACGAAATGGTTCTCGCATTGCCGACGAGATGCCTGCGGCTGAAAAATGAACGCGGCGCGCCGCGCGATGTACAGTCACGGAATGCGGCCCGAAAAAACACATTCGCGTAACGACGCGTGTGAACGTTTAATGCCCCGAGCACGGCCGGCTCGGTAAAAACGAATTTTATGCAAACGGCAAGTCCAATCTTTGGACGGTAATGTACCTTTTTATTGGATTCGTTAGTTTTTTACGACGCGGTACGCTGTTTTGACTATACTCGAAACCAAATTGTCATTCATTCGTAATTTTGATTGTGCACAAAGATCCGCAGTTTCAAGCATAAAATTACTGTATCAACTGTGTCAAAATAACCGCGCGCGATTTAATCGGGTCCCGCGATTACCGAAAATGCTCGCGGTTAACGGTAGTCGCCGGGATGCCGCGCATAATTCGCGCACGGATCGCGATAAATTATTCATTCTGCATTCGACGCGGCGATGCACCTTGCTCTTTGTGCCGGTTGCGTTTCGTGACTGGCCGCGACCCGCTGGACAACCGATTCACCCGTCCTCCCGATCGTTCTCCTCGGCTAACTATTCCTCTCGAGCCTGGTCGAGCTGTTGCATTCCAGTAGGCGCAGATTTAACGCCTACAATGTGGATGCACAGGCTTAACTGTAGCCGGGGATAATTCGACTGGAAACACTATTTGTCTTGTTCTCTTTGAGTGGGCGTGACCACGCTCTTAGGAGGCGTGACTCGTCCAGTAGGCGTGACTAAGTCGCTCCTCGAGACGTTGCCCTCATTGTATGAAGATTTTTGAGACGATACTACTTCTAGGAATGAAAATCTGCATTCTCCTTTCATCCTTCAGGCTTTAATAAGCGTTTGAGTCATTAAGTGATCGCCTTTGGAGAAGATACTAGAAAGAATGGCTCCATTGTCTAGAAACGAAGCGAATAAGAAACGCCAGCGATTGCTTGAACGATTTTTCCGCGAATTCAGCAACAGGAATATGCAACAGAGCGTTCGTGCTACCCACGCGAATAATTCCAGGGATCGCAGGCTGGATCGGCTTGTTCCTGTACCCCGGGACAGGAACGGATAAGATTATCGAATCAGGAAGATACCGGCCGCGATATCGAGGCGTGTACGCGTCGCTGGAAGCTTTTAGCCTTGTGTAGTCGCGGTTCTCTGTCCAACGACTCCCGGTCCGAGTTTCCCGATTGGCCTATCCGCGGAATCGCGGGCCGCTAATGACCGCCGATGATCAGTGATTTACCGCTGGCACTCGTTGTAATCGGACCGCGAGCGCGGCTCGGTTCAGTCCGCGGCGCTCTCCACCAGCCGGCTGCCAAAGGAACCGGAATGAAATCACCGTTACCGAGTCCCAGCCGCTCCTCTTTTATCACTCTCGCGGCCGACCTGCCTCTCGCGTCGATTACGAACTTTCGATCCTGTTACGCAGTCGTGTAGCCGCTGCTGTTGCTGTTACATGCCGGCTTGCGCGCTCGCAGCTATGCGAGACCATTCCAGATCCAGCAGCCTGGCCGTCTTCCATTCAGAGAGAATCCTTCAGGGACAAATCCGCGATCTAGAGATCCGACGATTGCTGGCCACCTGAATCGAGGCGCTGGCCGACTTCTCCCGAGCACCTGACGCTTCACAAGTGCCGCCAGAGATTTTAGGTTGTTAGACCGAAAGAGTGAAAAAGTGTTCTTCGCCTTCGGAAAACATTTCACGTTTCACGCATATGCGATCACCGCTGAAAAATTGTTGTCAGCAAAATGGTAGGTCACAGAGTAACAATTTCGCAGGTAGAAAATGAAAGGCATGTAAAATATCACCTGGAGCCTGCGAGGAGCAAGATGACGCACAAGGGATCGCGAGCGTCGCAGATAAAAATTGAACCACGCGGGGCCCGGCGTGCGATGGCCGAGGGGGGGGGGGGGGGGCGATTCCTCAAAAGGAGCCCCACAGGTCTGAACACACAGGTAGAACCTCGCCAGGGATTATTCTCAGGTGGAAATCTCTCTCGGATTCCTCGCGCGCACCTGTTACATTGTTCAAGCGGGAATAACTCAAGCTCGCGCCGCGTAGATCGCGCAGCGACAGCGACGAGGAGTAATTGAATTATGTAGGGAGCGCGACGTTTGAATTAGCGGTGCCGCTGGTTAGAACTGCGAGCCGCGAATTTATTCGCGCGACGGCGAAAACGCGGCCCGTTTAATTAACGCGACGCACGACCACGACCGACGACGACCGTCTCCACTCTGTTCATAGAGTCGACGGGATCGGAAAACGGTGGGAATTAATAGCGGGGTTCTCAATTGCGAACCAATGTAGCGTAACGTGTAGCGATAAAGAGGTATCGCTTCTTCTCGCGACCGCGATCGATCGAATTGTAGTACCGTTTCATTTGTTAATCGTTCCCAGTGTGCGCTCGTTTTCCTTTATACATCGTCGTGGAACGTGCGTGGGCGAGGATCGACCCGTAGAACGCTGTCCTAACTTCTTCGGGATCGAGAGCAACGCCCACGCAACACATTCTGAACATGGAGAGTCAACATTTTCTTTTGGAAAGGTATAAGGCCTAGGGTGCAACGAAACCACGCCTATTTTATTCGAAGCCACGCCTACAGAGGCCAACGCACCCACAGAAAAATGCAAGATCACGAGACCCTCTTCCTCTAACGCGATTTCCATCGAAACCGCAGGCCCCAGGGGCAACTGGAACGCTCCCAGGGGCAAGATGCCCCGACAGAGTCTACTGACAATGTCGGGGCTCGCGGCAATCGCAGAGAAGTCGCATCTTCGGCTTTCATTCCACATCGCCGGAGGGTTTCGCGATCGAGGCGATCATCAGCGATCACGGCGCGTCTTCGATCTAAGCCCTCGATCTTCGGTGCAGCCAGCAGGGTGCCGGCACCCCCGCGGACTCGATCAGCTTGGTCCCGTACCCGTTAGAGGCAACGGAAACCGCGATAATGATCGTTATTACGCGTCGCTCGTAAATCGAGCGATTTGTCGTCGCCGGAACGAAACGGGGCCAAGCTCGTTCGTTTTATGGCACAGTGTTTTTAATTACGGGGTCCGCCGCGGCGAGAGATCGATTTCTCACGCGGACACCGACGAGCGCTCGGGATGATAACGCTGGACGGCACGCCCACGTTCTCCAACTTCCTGCTTCGGGTTTCTGTGGTTATCACATGGGCCGGCTTATAATTGCTCAGCTCCAGAAGCTCTCTTTTCTCCTCTCTCTCTCTCTCTCTCTCTCTCTCTCTCTCTCTCTCTCTCTCTCTCCCTCTACGTACTACCGATAAGACCACGACGGGATTAACAGTTCGATGCGGCGGCGCTCGCTTTTACAGTTAACGCCAGAACGTACCGACCACGGATAGAATGCTAATCGCAACGTCCACGCACCGGATTTCCACCCTTCCGCGTCTCGAGAGGGGCCTTACGCGGAAAACGGGGCCAGACTGACCGTTCGGCGAACTTAAATTCGTTGCCGGGGCCCTTGATCGCTGGACGCAGACAGTCATTCTGTTAGACGTAAGAATAGTGGTAGAAATTAGGGCTGTTACTTTCCTTCGAAGGTCGAAGATTTTGAAGCTTCGATTTCAGAATCTTCAAAAAGTCGAGGCTTCGGAAAAGCACAGCCTTAGTAGAAATAGTGTTGAACGGTCTAGTGACTTTCGGACCACCCTGCATCCCTGCCACCCGAATGAATTCCGAAAGATCGGATAGCTCCATCAGGATTCCACGGATAAGTGCCGATGCTAACTTGTGTCAGGAAATTGCTCTTCTTGCGTGCATACCTTGTATTCGATCAATCAGATCAATTAAGCCGCGTAATTGGCCGATCAATGTTCCGGAACGACTGATTACAGAATACATAAAGAGGCACATCCGTCTACTCTCCTTTTTCCATCCTACGTGCAAAACCTCGAATTGATTATTCATACAGGCGATATTAAAAAGTGCCAGAACCAAGAAACAGCAAATCAGAGCTGCATAGCAATTACCGCACTTAATTTCCACCTATCTGATATCTTCATCCGTGCCTGTCGTCTCTCGTCAAAATCGCCACACCCTTGTTTACGCATTCCTTCTTCGCTAATCGTTGCTGTTCTTCTGTCTCTGCCAGTCGATGGCGGCTCCCGTCTCGTAACTGTTCATTTCTTTCTTAACGCATTTTCATATCTGTTTTCGCACGTTGCATTGTGTCCCAGCCAGGTTTAACCTATTCCAGCGTCTCTGTTTCATTATCCACGCCTATCCTCCTCGCTTCTTCTCGCGGTCGATCACCTTTTACGTGCCTCCACCGAAAGAAACGCCTCTCGATGCTCTCGTCGACTTGTGCCCTGCTACATCGCGCACCGAAGTGCGTTGCAAATCAACGCAAAAATTTCTTGCTGCAGCCCCCGGTTTCTTTGCCAGATACAACTTCTCTAATGTACCATCAATCCGGCTGCCATTGAAGGGTAATTCTTCCAACCATTGTGATCGCTGAATCGATTATCGTTGGACAATCGTTTTCTCTTAGCTGCGACGACAAAGGAAATAAAATACAAAACGGTGCATCATTTTCAGCGCTCAAGGAGTCTCTGTTTCTTTAAGCTGATGTGTAGAAAATGGTCAGACCACTATCTTCCTGCAGTCCACGCTGACATAAGCTGTTAGGTCGTTCGGAAAGTCATTTCGTTGTCTCAAGGGAAAATGAAAGCCATTTTTTCACCATTTAGAATACGTTTTATGACATTTTCAGGCAACTTGAAGATCCCATATCTCGTTGAATTTCTGTTTTTGATTAGCAAAAAATTGAGTTATATCATTTCTTACTTAAAAATGTTGAAAAAAGCGAAAAAATGGTAAAAGCGCCTCTGGCAGAAAGTATTCGACGATATTTAAAAATCGTATAATTTTCTTAAAATTGAACCGAACCAGTTGAGACTTTTTGAAATGTAATTTTTAGGATCCATCCTTCCTTTCAGGCATCCCCGGATCCCGAACGGAGGTAGTTTCCTCGAACCGCGAGGAGCATGATCGCATAATTACGCGGCCTCCTCTCCGCTCTTAACACCCGGCCGGTAATGGCCTCAAATTATTGTAATCCCGGCGATCGTATGTTCCCGCAATTTCCATCTATTCTTCCTCGTTCCCTGCAACTTTACGAGAGACAGTCTCTCCCTCGAAAAGAGACGGATCCTCTGTAAGAAAGAGAGAAACAGCAACCGGAAGCCCGAGACTCGTAGATCGATAGTGAAACCGATCTGTTCCCTCGTTCCACGCGGTCGCGTGCTGCGAGAAAATGAAAAACCACGAGAGCTGGAATACGAGAGAGAGAGGTTCAAGGTTCAGGGTCACGGATCGTTCAGAAAGGGGTTCGGAAATATGCATACGGGGAAACGTTATCCGCGTTGGATCGAAACGGGGGATCGACGTGTAGGATGTCGGTGGATCACAGGTAGCACGGGGAACATCGCACCGATACCAGCCTTTAATTACTCCGGATGGAATGGATGCCGTAAACCGCGAGGAAAGTCTGTCCGATTGAAACGGAAAGCGCCGGGTAATTGCCGCGTGGGGGACGTTGCAACGCGTTGGTGCAAGAAGAAGGTCTGGGTTAGGGCTATCTACAGATTCCTGACATCCCAACCCTTTTAAATACTTCCCACATAATCTCCGTTTGGAATTCCTTTGATCCTGCCCATCGGGAATGTCTCGCGAAAATAAATTCGCTTCGGACGCGGCTGCGAGTAATTTCTTGTCGCAAACCTTCTGGACGGTTCTTCCGCTTTTCAAAACATTAAGGAAGATGACACAGAGAAGTGGAAATAAGGTAAACACAGTCGAACTAAAATCTTTGAGTTATAGAGGTTTTGATTTATCGAGGCCTTCGATTAAGAGAGGTTTCACTTACGAAAATTTGACTTATAGGGGGTCTGTACAAGAGTTAATAATTTGCTGATTGAAATAGTTTTAAAGAAAGAAAAGTTAAATTTTTAGAAATGAGTTATTTCTTATATTTCGGAGACTAAGAAGACTGAGCAAGGGGTATATGTATAGGAAAAAGTTGTTCAGAATGTTGACCTTTACAATAAATAATTCTCGAACCAAATGATCTCATCTGGGAATAATAAAAAAGGGTCACAGGTCCCGGAAGACCGGTCGACGAGGAAGTTTCGCAGGTTTCACGGCCAAAACGCGTGGCCCGTCCGACGAAAGTCGGGATGGCTATCGCGGGCATAAATTACAAAGACAATGGGCCTGGCCAAGGAAAAGAGGAATAAAAAGTGTTGTCAGCGATTGGTGAGGGGCCGTGGTCCCCCTGTACGGGCATGAAAAACCGAAACAGGAAGTCGTCCGTGCGTCTGACAGCGGGGTAAATAAATGACGGTGCGCGCAAGAAGGGGACACCGTCGACTGTACGGTGAAAGAAAGCGAGAAAAAGGAGCAGAAGAAGAAGAAACTGGAGAGGGGGGCTGAGGAGGTGCGGGATCTCTCGCGAAGCGACTTCGTACGACGCCGCTGATCAAAACACAAAGAGCCGGTGACTGGAGAGATAAAGGAGAGGAGAGACGCGAAGACACAACGATTCTCTCTCGACTGGGATCTTTGTACAGGGTGTTTCAAATTTATATGTCGCGACCACTCTAGAGTGATTCTACAGCTCCAGATAGGTGGAGATTTTGGTCAAAATTGTTTTTTATTGCATCCAATAGTACTCATCGCAACGAACAAAATTCTCAAAGAAACTATAGGTCTCAATTCAACCGTTCTCTTGAAAAACGACTTTAAAGATTCGTCAACTATTTTGTTCTATTTGTGTACGGGGTGTCTTAAAATGGTATAAACATGGAGGGGATGATTCTACTTTCATCGCGTGGCAACTGGAATACGTTCATGAATAAATTCATGTTCCATTTTTATCTGCTAATTTACACTTTAAAATGAAAAGAATGAGAAATGTTTTGATCCTAGCGTGAAAATGGCGAGAACAGCTGATGTTTCGGACGTCCATCTTCTCGGAGTAAAAACGTGGCGGATGACGAAAATGAGAAAAGGAGCGAAAGAACCGAGCAGAGAGGCACGAGGACGAGAGAAGTGCGGGGAGAGGTTTGAGGTCACGGACCTTACGCGGAGAGATCGGGCTCCAAGCCGCACAGGTGGTGGTGCTACCTCGGAAAGCGTTTAAACTCGCTAATGGAAAAGACCGCGTCGAACCCCCGGGGCTATTTGAAAGCGACACGCAGCACGTTCGCGTAATTTACGCGTTGCCCGCTCGCTGATGCTGATGGACGCCGAGGATCGGACTCCGGACCCAATATCTTAGGAGACTTGACTTCGGTATCGCCTGACGCTTACCAGATCTCACCTCGAGGAAATCGTATTAAACGGCGAACCCTTTTGCTCCATGCGATACCCTGAAATCGTATCCTCGATCTTGAACGTTCTCCGGCGGCTGTTCAACATCGTGTCATTCCTCGTGGCTTCACCTTGAAGTGTTGCTCGACCCGGGAACGTAGGCTCGCATGTTTCTATGAGCGCTTGGGAATCGTGAAAGGAACGATCCTTTCGATCAGATTGACTTTGATGGCCGTTTTTGGCTCGGTCGTTCCACTTCGACGTAAAATAGGCACTTTGAAGATTCTGGGATTTGTTAAAAATTCAGAAAAAGTGTTATTTTTTTTCCGACCTAAAATATTTCCATTCTGTATGATTTTCTTGGTGGATATGAAATTGATGTAATACCTCATACAATGTTGAAATGTTTAGTAATTGATTCGATACCAATAAAATTTTAAATAATGGTAGAGCAATTTTTAGTGGCGCCTCAGAGTCACCGCTCGACTGCTAAGCATGATACAGCGAGCGCAACAGCTACGTTGTCGAACGAATTAGCCGATGGTGGATCTCGCAGCCTTCTCCCGGCCGAGGAATTCAATTCTCCGTAGGCACTCCGATCTTACCTCAGGATCGCGATCATGCGAACCAGTGGTTTCGGTGCGCACCGCTTGGCCGGACATTACTCGGCGAACGGTGAAAGTATCTATCATCGAGCGCCGCGAATAAACAGGGCCCAACCCAGCGACGTCGAGCTGCTTGGTTTTCAAGGTCGAGAGACGTTTACGACTTTATGGGGCAATTACCCTGGTATACTGCAAGTTAGTTTGCGGCCTGGCCGCCGGGCTTCTTTTTCCTGACTCCGGACCGCGTCGTCGTTGTCGAGAATCGCGCCGACTGTTTCAAATGAACTTTACACTTACACGGAAATCGACTCCGGCCTCTAAACGGTACAAGAACTCAGGGTCTTCGATCATCCAAGAAAATGGCCAATATTCTCTTTGGATAAATCGTTTAATTCATGGACCGCGTCGTGTCGACAATTATTTAGGAAACTCTACGCGCTTACATTCAATCGTTTAACTTATAATACCTGAATTGTTTAAAGGGCTGCACACTTACGTTTAATCATCTAAGAAAACGCCAGGGAAAGCGAAAATAATTATGCAACTTCGTTGGAAAACCACCAGATCTTTCAAGTTTACAGTTTTTTGCGCGGGGAAAGTGAACAATTACCGTCTCGTAGAAAAAGGACACGGTCCAGCAACTTTCCCTTTATTCTTGGTGGCTAGTGGCGAGTGTCCTTGAGCTGAAGGAAGCATCCTTGTAGCCTACCGTTAGGGAGCGAACCGGAAACCACGGCATCGTCCTGCGGTGACCTCTCGAAACCACTCCATTCCTCTTCTTCCGTCTGCGTTTTTTCCCGAACCGTCTAATCTCGGTGGTATCAGGCGATTTATCTTGGAAACTGGTTCGAATGCTCTGTTTCGCTACTGGAATTACAATTTCCTGGTGTTGCTGGTAGCTTGTAGCTGCCGCGTGTCCGAGAAAGTTATGTCGCTCGTTGTGCTATGAAAGACCAAAAGAAGAATTCTTTTTTTTAAAACGTTTGCACGGTTTGTCTCGTTCCAGTTCAGAGCAAAGTGAGATGCTCGGAGCAGTGGATGGAGGTTGACATCGTGAGGAGCAGTCCGCGGGCCAGTATATATCTGCAGCAGCTGAAGAACTTTCCAGGTAAAGATCGATCCGTGTTCCTGTCCCCGGTATCGTGAAATATAAACGGGAAGCGGTAGCCGAGCAGTTTACACGCCTCGAAATCTCTACCTGTATACTCTCTTTTGCAGACGAGGCTTGCAAGCCGCAGCTGAGCAATGGCGTCGCCACCTTCCGGTTGTCGCTGCTCGAGGAGGACATATTGCGGTGCGGCATCACGAAAGTCGTTAACAAAGTCACGGTAGGACGACCATTACCGTTCGCGAATAATTAAAACGATCGAGCGATCCTGCCCACGCGTCGCAAAACAAAACATAGAATGTTACATCTCCGCTGAATAATTTTAAATTTTTCTAGGTAACTTTTAAGAAAGTGGAATTAAATAAAATCATGTTTGAGTGGTTTGTTAGATCTGGAATAAATAGAAACCGTACCAAATTCTATCAAATTTTAAGTTGCAGCATTTTTTGAATGACCTAACAGTCGCTAACAATAATTCCCACGGGCTGGCAAGCTAAATATCATCCCACGAGGCTTGTAGTTTTTCGGTTTTGCAAGCAGGGTCCATCCAGACCCTATCACCGCCGGTGAAAGGCGGTCGAGCGTGGGTTCGAGATTGATAAAAGAAGAATGGCAGGTTGGAGGATCGATCGATCGTTGCGGAGGCTCTAACGCGCGATCCCATGGGGTTAATTTAACGGCCGGTAATGATACACAGGGTCAGAAGGTGTACTTTCATCGGATAATAGTGGAGGAGCCCGCGGACACGAGCAAGCACACGTTCACCGTCAAGTGTGTCATCACGGAGGTTCTGGTAAAGCCTGAGATCTCGATCGCGTCGAATCACACGACAGTGAGGCGCAGCGTCTTCCCAGCCGGCTTTCAAGAACCCGAGTAAGTTTTCCAGTGCCGTGTGTCGAGGCCTGTGTTCAGTGCTCAGCTTGGTAACAGTGTAAGTCCGCCTCTCGCGAGGAAAGATCAGGCACGCGAGCTAGCGAGCCGAGCGAGCAGTGAAACACCTGTTGCTCCGCGGTGCGGCGCGGTGCGGCGATTGCACGCGAGTTGCGTTCGTTTTCGCGTCAAGGACGGGCTCGTTTAATAGATTCGGATAGACAAGAAGCCGTCGGCTGCTAGCCTGAACAGTTAACATCTTCTGCTCGAAGATTCCTTTCAACCAACTGTGACTGCTGAACGAGCGAAATGCCTTGAATTTTCTGGGTCGGCCGGGAAACGAGCCCGTCCTTGTAAACGCGTCAGATTGAGCTACCGTGACGGTGAAAATAGTCGGACAGGCTCCCGCAGGGGCGGAGCCAGGTCCCATAAGTCACGCCCACTCGCGGTTTTGTAACTAGGCAACGCTAAACTGGTACATCACACTCTTTGCTCTTGTATATCTCGCTTATAAAATTGCAGAAAAATCATTCCAGTCCAGGAGCCATGTTTTCACGGCACCGGGAACCAGACCCGACCCAGACATAGCCCCGTAGGGCACGGCCTTGAGCCGAGAGCGTCGATCGTTCGAGATACAACCTTTTCTGACGCGATTTGCCCCGAAGCACAGCTTGCAGGTGAATCGGCAAGAATCGTTGCCCATCACTGCTCCACGTAGAAGATCGTCGGAGCCTCGATCCGCGAAATAGTTTCATAGCTTGGCTTTTTTGCTCCGTTGATCGGCCGGCGATCACCTTGATTCATGACGCCACGATCCATTTATTTGTCGAGTGGCATGGCGCTGGCAAGCAGGTGCTGGAAAACCTGAAATGTAATTTTAGCCCCGATCGTCGTCGCGTTACACCAGCGAGAGAAGACTCTCCTCTCCTTCGGCCGTATTTCACAGCCATCTTTCGACACGTATTAGTTAGACAATGAAATTCGCGACATTGTGTTTGTGCGTTCGGTAGAGTTATTCATTGGGGGTCAGAAAATGTACTGTGCTCTTGCATTTCTTTCTATCCAATATTGATTCTTTTAAAAATAATGAATAACTCTGTTCGAGAAAATGCGAAGGTTGCGAACTCACCTAATGTACAATATAAAACTCGAGTCCCGCGAAGTCATTCGTATAGACCGCCTGCCATTCCACCGGTAAAAACCTGCAGGTGACGTCTGTCCGGTGGTTTTTGCTCGTTCTCGGCATGTAAATGTCGTCCACAAGGTGCGCTAACGACCTCGCTGAAGAGCCGTAATCAAGACTAATATTCCCGGGACATCACCCCTTGTGTCGATACGCGACCGTTTTTACCGAGCGACGACGTTTAAGCGTTCGTTAGACTTTATGGTTCCATCAGCTTGCTCGTATGTGTACATCGGATGTACATTAATTTTTTAATCATCCTGATGAGGTAAACATCGATGAAAAAGCCGGAGGCATCGTGACAAGCAATCGAATTTCATCTGTTTCTTCTATGGATTGACTCTCTCTCTCTCCGGAACAACGACTCTCGGTATGAAATTATCATACCTATAAATCAGAGAAATTTTTCTACCACTGTTCTCGGGGAGTAAATCGGAAAGTTATAATATCAACGGTATGTGTAAATACTGCTTTGAGTTGATCCGATTTGTACGAATTCTAGTTTCTTCGAATCAATCGCGTCGCTCGAGGGTTCGCTGTATATCCAGGTAGCATTGACGCAAGGGTTTGTCTCGCGTTTCAGCGAATTTTCCGGCTGTCAGTCTTCCGTCTCGCTTCGTGCCGAAGCCGATCGATGCCACATACGTCCCACGCGGCATCATAATCCTAGCTGTACTCACCTATCGGTAAAAATCGTTTTGAACGACACGGCGATCCAGCGAAACCCTTGAACTTGTCGGTGTATGGGGGAGACACGGCGTTCGCGGTGAGAACGCTGCCAAATTGTGATTTACGAACGACAGTGGAAGGATATTTGCATACCGGCCGGCCACGGACAGCTGCTGGGAAACCCGTAATGTAATTTTAACTTGGCACAACGAGTGGACGGCTGTCAGCCGTAGAATCTCTCTTCCTGCTTCCCGTCGACGAAAGTCAGCCCCGTCCTGGCGACATTCTTCCAGCACGCTCCTCGTGTTTAAAGAGAGACAGGGAGAGAGAGAGATTCGCGGAGAATTTTTCCAGCGTTCCTGTTCCGCGGTTAAGCTAATTTATTGGCACTAATCGATCGTAAGCTCGACGATCGCTGTTCCACGTGGATTCCACCGGATCGCCCGGTGTCGCCTGTCTCCTTCCGCCGCACCAGGAAGCTATAAAATCTTTATTGTTGAATTATCACGCTGTATCTCGCGCGGAGGCCGATCCGCGGGGTCAGGGAAAATTCTTTCTCGATCTTGATAACTGTTTCTGCTTCCACGAACCCGATGGAATTGCACGCACGTCCATCGCGATTAGGGATCGACGCGCCAATGGCCCGGCGATCGATCCTCCGGAAAATTCTTCGCAGCCCTCTCGATTCTCGTGATACCGTCGAATTAGGAACACCCAACATTTTTCGCATCTTTCAGAGACATCGCCAGCTCCTACAAGATTCCTAATACGAAGTTTAGCGACTATTAAACTACATATGTTCCGGTGATAACATTGCTGAATGTTTAAAATTTTTGTCTTCAGTTCGCACAATGTGGTGATCGGTAATACATAGTCCAGTAATTTGCAACGACCTGTCTTGATTGCTCCCTGGAGCGCCGTTCCAGGGTAAATAGCGTCGCAGAAGAGGCGGGCTCGACATAGAATGGGCGTGAGCTAACTCGGAGGGCGTGGCTACACGGCTCTCGACTCTCCCGGAGCCAGAGCAGAGTCTCTCCGGACAATCTGTGATGATACCCATTTTCAAGTAGAGGAAAACGTCTACGAAACTAGAAATTGTCGCAACGTAGACAATTATCAACGGTGGACAGTTTTGTCCCGTTCGCAACCGATGCCGTTCGATTCTCGGGTACCACTGAAACGGTGGATGATTCTGCAAAAGGAGAAACTCGATTCAGGTTGACGAGGACTCGATGACTCTCGGAAATAACCCCGACCTCCCGGTTCGTTTCCCGGTGGTTTTTGCGAACCGGTAAATAGGTTAATTCTCTCCTAACTGTTCCGAGAGAAACATGTAGATCATGGCTGCCTCGCGATTCCGTGCGGTTTTTGCAATTTGTTGCCAGCTGGCAAAGGAATCTTCGAGGAACGACAGAAGGCGCATCTGCGAAGGGAAATTGAATCTGTTGTCTGTTGTTTCATGTAACAGCAGGGTCGAGATCAAGGCCGAGATCTCGGTGTCTGCTCCCATGCCGATCTTAGGAGTCGGGGTCAGACAAGGTGGGACTTTGGTGACCGGTGAGCTGAGCGTCAGTCCAGGAACGCCTCTTCAGATGGAGATCTTCTTGGATAAAGACTCTGCTCCTGTTTATGGTCTCTTGGTCAGCTATATGCTGGTCACAGACACGAAATTCCAAGAGGAAACGATCATTCTCAACGGGTAATTAAATTCTGCATGCTGTATATCGTCGCTACTTCTGTAGAACGATCGTCTCACGAGATTTATACGATGACAGCTGTTGCATCGACCGATCTGTCTTCGACAACTTCAACACCGTCGACGGCGACTTCCTGGCTGCGAAATTCCGGGCCTTCAAGTTCGCCGACAGCAACTACGTGCAGTTCCGTGGAACTGTGAACGTCTGTTTGGACAAGTGCCAGGGGGTAAGTTGACACTCGAACGTGCGAGCCAACGTTGTCGAGCGTTATTTAACTGGTCTGCTGACTGTAGATTGAGTGCGGGAACGGCCAGGTGGGATTCGGCAGGAAAAGGAGAGCCATCGAAGCGTCGAACAACGACAAGAACAAAATCTTCGAGGTGACCATGTCCACGTTCATCAAGGTGGACTTTGAGGAGGACGCCGTCGTCGACAAAGGTTGGTGAACCCTCCTTTGCCATTGAATTATTAAATGTACATTACTAATTAACATTGTATGTGTAGCATTGTCAGACCTGTACATCAGGAAGGGAAAGAACCGGACGAAAGCCCGAGCAGTGATCGCGGAAGAGATCAGAGAGCAAGTAGTTCCGACTACGATCAGGACAGAGGAACGTGCGTTCATAGCGCAACAAGTGAACGAGCAGTTCGAGTACCAGGTTACGAAAACGGAGACCAGCGGCTCTTCGTGTAGAACGATAGCTATAGGCCTAGCCTTCGTCCTTTTGTCCCTCTGCAACTTATTGTAGAATTCAGAAGGAACGACATGCAGGGACGACGAACGATCGCTGTTTGTAAATAGAGAGCGAAAGCTAGTGAACCGGCACAGGGTTCGTAAGCGAATCGTCGAGGAAAATGGACCGGGTCTCCAGCCGGACGTTAGCATAATTCTTTTCCTTCATACGTAGAATGATGTCTCCCTGATTTCGGGAACAATCGACTCCCTATAGAAGTTAACTGTGCGAATGATCGCGATGCTTTGATTTCGGGTTCGAGAGGAACGTGCTCAAGGCAATTCTCCGCTCTGCGACCGTCGGATTTTCGTTCATCATGCTCTCCCCACTTGTGTGATCCAATAATTAGTCGAAATCGTGGCCACCTCTCCTTCTAATGGATTGCCGATTCTGTTGCATGTTATGACAATTTGTGATCCATCGTTCTGGACGACGCCTGATGAAAGTGCATCGGATGAAACTCGCTTGGTTGACAATTCATCAGGTGGCCAATGATTTTGAGTAATTGTCCCCGATCTTCGTGCTCCTCCACGCAGGAGCCTTCCTCTTAGGTGTACGTAATCGCGTAACCGCGTCTGACAATAGCAACGGCTGCAGCCCGGAAAAAGAAAATCGGCCTTTGCGAGCGGAGAATGCCGACGACCTAGTCGCGCGACCAGCTGTAACATCGCGGTACACGTCTTCGAGCGACCATAGGCAATCACAGAGGTAATTAATCGCTGCTGCAATATACGAGCGTAACTATAACGGAACGCTGCCTAGTGTAAAATAGCTATTAATAAAGAGGGAGCCAGTCGACACGTCGAATACGGAGCTCCCCCGTTGTTCCTCGGTCCCGTGGAGGAAAACGCGTGTGTCCCTTTGCTTATTCGCGATATCGCACCGGGACCAGGAGCAGAGAAGAAGGCTAATGAAAACGCGCATTGAAACATACAAAAATACGCATATTACTTGGATTTGTTTAACACTCATGTATACATGACGACCCCGTATAAAAATATATATATATATATATATATGTACTTCTTTGGTTTATATAATTTTACCGTAGTGACTTACATGCGGAATATACCAAACTTGCTGTCGGGAATGGGAGCGTTTAACGCTGCTGACAGGCTGAGCCCCAGGACTAGTCTAGTGTCTGTAGGATCGATCACTCCGTCGTCCCATAATCTAGAAATTGATTTTATTATACTGTGTCTCCTCGATCTAGTAATACCTGAATTTTACCTAGCGCTGGAATAGTACGGGCTGCTCTCCTGCTCGAACTTGTTTATGATCGGTCTCTTGATCTCCTCCTCCTCTTCCGCAGTCAGCTATTAAGTTCAACAAGATCTAGAGTAATCCTAAGCACAGAAATTGTTAGATCCTTACCGTTTTTCCTTCCCGTTCAAGCTGCTGCTTGGTAATTTGAGCCATCACACCAGCAGCCTGTTCTCCTCCCATTACACAGATCTTGGCGTTCGGCCAGAGATAGAGGAACCTCGGCGAATATGATCGGCCACACATTCCTGCCGAAAACTCTTAGATATTAGTGAAACTGGCGGCCTTAAGCAGCAGGATATTAGATAGCGATCTTTACCGTAGTACCCTGCACCATAAGCTCCCCCAATCAACACAGTGATTTTTGGCACTTTGGCACAGGCGACGGCGGTTACCATTTTTGCTCCGTTCTTTGCTATGCCACCTGCTTCTGCCTCCCTGCCCACCATGAACCCTGCAATTTCACAAACTCATAAGAAAACATACGATCAAAACATAAGATCAAGCAAAATATACTGGCCTGTGATGTTCTGCAAGAAAAGAAGAGGAATCTTCCTCTGCGCACAGAGCTGCACGAAATGCGCACCCTTCAGAGCACTCTCGGAGAACAGCACCCCATTGTTCGCCACAATTCCCACAGGATACCCATAGATCCTAGCAAACCCCGTGACCAACGTCTCCCCATATTGAGCTTTGAACTCCCTGAACTTGGATCCATCAACAACCCTAGCTATCACTTCCCTCACGTCGAAAGTTCGCTTCAAATTAGTACCAACGATCCCATAGATCTCGTCGACCGCGTGAAGCGGGACATCGATCTGTTTACTGACGTTCACGTGCATCGGTCTCTGCCGGTTCAAATCGCTGACGATCTGCCGGGTGATGTGAAGAGCGTGATGGTCGTCGACCGCATAGTGATCGGTCACTCCCGATTTCCTAAATTGAATAGTAACTTTGAAGCTGGGGGAGTAAAGTGCGAGATGTGTCTTTTAATCCTTATGTCAATATTCTTTAACATTTTTGTCGACAACAAAATTATTGTGGATTTTTGTATTATTGTCATTCAACGTCAATGAATGTTGTAGAGAATTCTGGTCATTGACATAAGGGTTAAACGTGCTTGCTAATTACCGGCAATGAAGCATTGCGCCGCCAAGATCCTCTGCGGTGACGTCTTCTCCAGTGGAAGCTTTGACTAGAGGCGGTCCGGCTAGGAATATGGTGCCCTGGTTGCCCACGATTACGTTTTCATCGGCCATCGAAGGCACGTATGCACCGCCTACAAAAAATTAGGGTAGCTGTAACAGTGACTAAGAGCATGGTTGTTGTCTGTGAACAAAGCGAGACATTGCCCGAACAACGTTCAAAATAAAAAATGCGAATAATGATCAGACCTGCAGTGCAGCTGCCCATGACAACCGCGATCTGCGCGATACCCTGCGCGCTCATGTTCGCCTGATTGTAAAAGCACCTGCCAAAGTGCCATTTGTCAGGGAACACGTCAGCCTGTCTAGGTAAATTAGCACCCCCGCTATCTACCAGATATATACAAGGTAAATTGTTTTCCTCTGCGATCTCTTGCGCCCGCAATTGTTTCTTAGCTGTGATGGGGTAGTAAGTGCCACCTTTTACAGTTGGATCGTTAGTGATGATCACGCACTCGGTCCTGATAAATAATTGTATTTTTAAAAGAGAGTATATTCTTTTGTGGGTTTTGCTAAAGGATTAGTTACCCCGAGACTCTTCCGATGCCAGTGATTATACCACCTGCAGGCACTGTCTCTTTTCCGTATAATTCGTAGCCGGCCAGTTGCGAGAATTCGAGGAATGGAGACGTTTTATCGATCAGCGTGTCGATCCTTTCACGGGGCAACAGTTTACCCTTTTTCTTGTGCCTTTCTTTCGCTTTCTCTCCTCCACCTTCTACTATCTTCTCGACTTTCTTTTTCATTTCCTTTACGAGGCTCTCCATTTGTACGTAGTTTTCCTGAAATTACTTATCTTTAAGAAAATTTGAATAAATGGACAGGAGTGTATAAAGCGCAATCACGTGGTCGCGTCTGTAAGCTGTATCAATAACAGCTCTAGCTTACCGCGTGAGCTGTGATAATAGAGGACGTCACCCGGCTGATACGTGAATTTTTTATAATTTTTTGCTGGGAATTGTATACGAAAAATTGTAAGAAAGTCGAACGAAAATTTAACAAGGATGATCACTGGACTACTTACAATTGATAATGATTAAAACAATTCCTCTAACCTGATATTCCTTCGAGCTGTAGTCCTGCGAGGTTCCAATGACGACCGCATCATCGTTAAACGTTCTCGTGACAAGACGCAGGTGCTTCGGCAACTGTCTGGCTTTTCTTAACATTATGTATTTATTGGAAACTTACAATTGACTTTTCACTAACTCGTATCACACCATACGCTTACAACACTTGCAACAATATTCCATGCACGTCGGCGTGCTTCGATTGCTCAATGAGATACTTGTATTTCCAATAAAGAGCCAATCACTGTGTCCATTCATTGTAGCATATGGCCTGACTATGACACGCCGAAGGTCTATATAGATCTTCCGATCTTGTGTCATTACTAAATGAATGAGTAAAATTCAGTCCACAAAAATTAATTACATCTAGAAGTAGTGGAATATGTAAGTTGCAAATATAAGAATTATTAAATGTAGGGCTAAATTAGGTTAGGATTAATTGTTGCAGTTCCATCGAGTTTACGACAATCTGCACAGATGGTAGTATGAGAATCTTTTACGACAGATAATTTTCTAAAATTACCCATTGCGGTAATTTATCATCTGTGGTATCTCTAATCTGTTCAAGTTCAATCATTTTCCATTAGACGTCGCTTTAGTTCCGTCACAGTCGACGTAATCAGGCATCGAATAAACCAGCTTGGACAAATTATAGAATAAATTGATTCAAAGTCTAGCAATTTTTATACGACATTCCAAGAGACTTAGATATGTATAGTGTTTAGTAGTTGTAGAGGCAAGCAACAATTCCAAGAATAGTAATCTGCAGGTGACTCGTCAGTATCAGTATCTATACTGAGTAGAGGAATGGTCATTGTTAGATAGCGGATTTTATGCATTTATGACAAAAATGGGTGATATTTTGGGTACGATATAAAGCAGTGGACATATCAAGAGATTTAAGGACATCAGTGTATTAGCTCGAGCTAAGTAAGACAATTAAAAGAAGAAAGCATTTTCTATTTAGCTTTCGTGTCTTGCCGTATATGTGAACAATGTTTATTTTGCATAACGATCCGCAGTGTAGAAGTCATTACATTGGCTAGATAATTGATTGGAAAGTTGCAGAGCAGATAGCGGAATTGAATTTCGAAAATGGCGGCGGGCGGGAACGGCGCCACCGGAGCTCGGGGATCTTCGTGTGCCGGCGGCCGCCGCCGGGGTCCACGGGGTCCACGGGACTGGAATCACGGAGCCCCGCCCTGCCGCCCGCCAGAGCCGTGAAGCAGAGCAGCAGTAGCAGCAACAGCAGCTTCGCTTGCTTCGTGCCAGTAAACCGTTCGTTTTTTATCAATGAAAACAATCGCCTGAACGTGGTGTCGTTTCGACCGAGGAGAACTGATAACGGCGGAATACGTTGTGCCCGCGTCCACATCGTAAACGGCGTCCGCTCAGTCCCAGTGACTCGGGGGAGTTAACCTTAAAACGAAAGAGCGAGCGAGAGAGAGAGAGAAAGAGAAGTGGTGGTCTCGGTGGTGTCGCGATAGTCAAGTCGTCGGTTTGATATAGAGAGAGAGGATATCCTCGTTGACCGCCGCGCGTCGACGAAGTGCGTTTTACGTTCGTTCCGTTTTCTCGAACGAGGTGCAATCGGGACGGAGACGGTGTGAAAAGGAAAGTGCATCGTCATCGATGTGAGCAGACCGAGAGAGGATAGGGAAGAAGGCCCGCCGCTGCAGGAGAGAGCGAGAAAGAGAGAACGAGAGAGTGAGAGGAGCCGTACGTGGGACAGAGAGGCCGTTACAGAGAGCCGGGAATTTTGGCAAGCGTCGCTCCGTTAGGGAGCTCCAGGTAGGACAAATCGACACTATTATCCATACCCGAAGTCCCGAGATTCGTTCGTTGTCCTCCATAACAATTCTGCAATCGTTAACGTTATAATAGAATCGAGGCCGGCCCTTCGACTGGATCGCGCGGAGCAGCAAACATGGCGGCCGCCTAGGCTACGCTGTCAAATTTTCCCCGTTCCGTCATCGCGGTTATTTTAACACCGAGACCGTGTTTCGCCCGATTACCTCGCCCCGCTCTCTGTCACAACCGGGAAACACGACGCACGGGAGAATACTCGCAGCCAGCCTGGATAAAACACAGGATCCATCGTATAGATTTTTTCCCCCTTTTTTTCCGTCGTCGTCGAGCTGCCGAGATCGAGACGAGCCGAGAGAGCCAGTGCCCGGCCCGACCGCCGGCTCCGGGCGGTAATGAGATTCTTCCTGCTTAAGCTGAACTTTCCTCGTTCAAGAATTTCCACGGCATTGCTCGCACTGAAGCTGTTAACCCTTTACTTTCGATGCGACTAGAATCGCACGACGTCGACCGGTCTTCAGGGTGACTATCAACGAATGGAAATTTGGGATTTAACCCCTTGCTGTTGTTTGAATTTGTGTCAGATTATCATTTAGGAGAGACAGCGAAACTGTTGATTCTTAGATACGACTATAATCGTGTATTGTTGAATGTTGCGTAAATGTGACAGATTTCGTCTCACTGCTATTACGATTTAGGGAAGTCAATGAATGCGCTACGTTCAACATTGTGTGAAGCCGACTATAGCCACCAGAAATTCTACATTTATTAACCCCTTGACGCGTGATTTTCTCCGTGGCTACAACGGTTTGGAGAAGGAGTGGAATCTGTTAACCTTTCCCTCAGACGTGACTATAATCGTGCATTGTTAACGTTGTATAAAGGAGACTATAGTAGCTAGAAATTCTGTATTTATTATACTCTTAATGGATGATTTTCTCTCCACCATGGCTACGATGATTAGAGATTGATTCTTTCTAATAATATCTTAGAAGAAGGTTATTAATATTTATTGTATGTCGACATTTATTTTTATGTTCAACTATTAAACTTTAGGCATACAGTGAATATAAATTTTCTTTTTCTTCTAGGACATGATCAAAGACGATGTTGAATCTTCATCCCTCAATATTGATGCACCAAGGGGTTAACAATTCGATTGATTATTCAAGTTTGATTATACCAACGTCTCAGATCAGTTTGGGGTAATCCGAATGGAATTGAAAAATAGTCAGGAATGCTAGAAATTGCGGACGGTACGGTTGAGCTGTGGAAGAGGGTAGATTTCTGTAGAATTGTTCTGTAAAGAGAGAGGGTTAACGAGCATTTACCGACCGCACTCTCCCCGATGCTCGCCGGGTGTAACCGGGAGAGCACTTTTCAAGCAGAACTTCTCTGGTTGGCCGACGATACTCCGAGATTACTACGAATTTACATAGAGGATCAATAACCATTAATTCACGGTGCGAGCCGAGAGGTATTTCATTATCTGTTAATTGACGCCTGCGTCTAGGATTTATTGGGTCGATGCGTGCAAAATGCCCGCTTCCTCAAGCCCCGCTTTTATTATTATTGCTCCGATTATTATTACCCGGTTTCATTATGCAATACAATGCCAGTGCACGGATAATGCGTGAACGGTGAACCAGGGTTACCGTATCCATTGTCCCAAACATTTTTCTTTTGGGTTACAGAAATGTACTTCCTCGTAGGACCAAAGCTGTTAGAGTTGTAATTTTTTAGTTTTATGTTGCACTGGGTTGAATGTTTAATTAGTTTATATTTTTCGTCGTAGACTGTAGAATTGATAGTCTATAATTCGAGTGTTGTTAGTCGAGGGGTTGAAAAGTTGTAAGGATGTTGTAAGCAACTTTCCATGCGTGTATTTTTCGAGCCGAGCAATTACGTGAAAATGTTTTCCGCGCGATTACGACGCGACCGCGCTGGAAATTGTTGGAGGTTGCGTGCACTTTGCGCAATTTTCGCGTGCGCTTCTTTCGCAGACTTTCGGGGGTGCGTGGGCGTTATCTCGCGGCCACCGTAGTAAAAGGGGTGTTGCATAATGGCGGGGAAGGGGACACAGATGCCGAAATCGTCGCGAAAACAAACCGGCCCGTCGCCGAGGACGCGATACTTTTGCGAAAACGTGAACCCGCCGGATAAAAATACCGCGGCGCCGCTTTGTGCACCGGGTACACGTGCCCGCCCGCCGAAAATATGACACTTTCATCATCCCGGTGGTGCACGTTTCATAATTACTGCCCGAGGCCCGACTATTCGACGCTCTCCGGGGAAAACGATCGATCCTCGATCCCGAATCCACCGCGCGCTCTCTTTGTCGCATCGACAATCCCGAATACAGCTTGGAAATTATAGTCGACTGGTTAAGTGGCTGTTGACTCTCCGTTCTCGCTCGATTTTGTCTTTCGTTTATGTCAACTCTAAGCTGGACGTCTGTTCAAACGAACTGGCGAGCACGTGCGACGATGCATTTGTCTGCATTTACACAAATGCATGTTATTCTTGAATATCTATTATTGTAGGTCTTCAAGAATCTATCGATGAAATCGCGGAGAGCGGTTGCGAATGAATTTTTCATTGATTTTAACTTCATTCCTTGGTTGTTCCTATAATTATGAAAATTGTCTAAGTGATATCTAATGGTTCATTTTTCACAATATCGTAAAAATTACATTGAATCAAATTAGTTTGAAATAATGTGATGCAAAATAACCGATAAACTCATTTTTTCTAAATTTTCACTTAGATCGCTTTCACGAATATGGGCACAACTAATCTACGAAACTATATTTTGGCATCGACAACCACAATGTGATAAAAAAAGACACTTTTTTTTTACCCTTCGACAACTATTTCCTTCCTTATCTCGGTTTCTTGCAAAAGTGACCGAGTTATTTGCTCTGTCGATGAGTCACCCGGGGAAAATGAACGTCAAAGGAAACAGAGTAACCGAGTGCACGTTCGACCTTGAGGAATTGCCCACCAATGTTGAAACCTATCGTTCTTATCAACGAACACCGATGCCTCCATCTGTTTGTCCATCGTTTGACGTGTTTCTCCTCCCGTGGAAACGTGGAGAAGGGGGAGGGGGATCGGTTTAGGTTAGTCGCGAAAGAGAGAGAAACTTGGAGGTTCTTGGCGAACGCGTTGAGGAAAGCCGGTGAGCCGTAGCAAGCGCGCGATTGGCCGGCCAATTGCTGCGGCAGCTGTCTTAATCGTCTTTAATTGGTTCGAAATATAAAGTCGTCGCAGTCCCGAAGACAAGTGGTGTCTCTTCGGCAGCAATTGACAGCATGCCACTTGAGAGATGCGACGCCGATGGCAGTGTTGCCCCGCTATCGGTCCTGCACCCTTGATCGGCTACCAATCGATCGCTGCCAGGACTCGCAAACTGTTCCAACATCTACATCGGTTCCTAAACCGTTCACGGAGATACTCCACATCGAATAGTCGCTATAAACGATCGAAACATACAACTATTATCCATATTGGTTGCTTGGTTCATTTTTAAAATTTCTACCTTTTGAAAAAGATAGACAATTCGAAATTCTTATGTAATTCAAACTACATATTTTTCAGTCTATTCATTACCATTTTGGTAAGAAATAAAGTAGTAACTCCTCCTGTTTTAATTAGAATCGTTTTGAACTTACGCTGGTAATTGTTTGAAGCCCGGACGAGTGTGCTAGACCGCCCAGTGACTCACCGGGGACTTGATAGCGGGGAATTCGCTGGTGGTAGCGTGATAACGTCGATCAATAGACGAAAAACGATAGCCGGATCGATCGAGACCGCGTCTTAAGCCGGCGAGCTCTCTTCGATTTCTCGGTGTAATATAAAGTGTGCCTCTATTCGACGAGCGTCGCAGAATTGGCTCGCGATTGCGATAACGCTTGGCGAGCAGTCTAGATTCCAGTATCTGCAAATACTGCTTATCAACCGTGCGCTCGAGAGCCAGTCGAAATCCTCGCTGATAAGCGCGACAGAGCTTGCGGCGCGATCATGTCCTCTGCTCGTAATAAGAATAATTGATCCGCGGGCCTAGGCTCCGGTAAATAAACACTTCTTGCAACTAATGCAATCTTAACCCTTCGCACTCGAGTGGCGACTCTGAGACGCCACTAAAAAACGCTGCACCGTTATTAAAAACAATCTTCTCGTTATACAATTTTTTCGTATTGCATAAATTAATGACGAGATTTGAATACAAAAAAAAGATTCAAATGGATTGAAATGGAGACTATTTCAACTTTAGAACTCCGAAATGGAAAATCGTATTGAGTCGCATCGAACCCTAACGCTTCAGTTAACCAGTTAACTGCGTTCGACGTGTATACAGGTCAATCAAAATCTCTATTGCGGTGCAATAACAATAATCTTTTGAAGAATGAATTGTTAATTTTTTATCAAATAAAAATGTAATCCTTCCTCGTTTTTCGTAAAATTTATACTAGGACACATAGCCCTGCGTTCGATGTGTATACTCGTCATTGGTTAATTTTAATTCCGCACTTCGTGAGGTATTTTTAAAATTAAATTCCGCAGTTAAGAGGTTAAAGAAGTGGGGACAGAAAATTTTCGAAATCCGAAAGGCAGTTGATCGTCTGGGGCTGCGAGCGGCTCGAACGATAGAACACGATGATGGTTAATGACGATCGCGTTTCGCAGCACGGTTAGTAGGTCGCTGGCTACTCAGCGAGTGCGAAAGCAATGCCAATGATGTATTCCACTGGCAAACCCCTGTTCCTCCCTTCCTTCCTGTCACCCTGCAACCCTCCTCTCGATTGCGGGGTCACGTCCTGTTACGAGTTCCCCTCGTACGCCATGGGTTATCCCTTCTTCGACGTTCTGCCGTCGCACGAGACCCAGTGTACACTGTCGAGAGAGGCAACGAGCTAGCTACACGAAGAAAAAGGGTTGTCGATTTAAAAGCTGTAACCCTGCAAAGTCGACTGCTCCGGTTCCGCTGAAACTTTAGAATTTTCGGTCACTTTGTCTCTGACCTGACGAATTTTTACCAGTCCAGTTTGCTGGGCTGGAAATTCGACCCTTTTGCTACCGTGTAGCTACATTTTCAATTTACAATCTAAAATTAAATCCGCAATCTAATCATCGATGGGGAATCCTTCATTTATTTTTCATGTTACGTAAAAAGAGTTACATTCGTGTTTTCAATTGACACCGTCATTCTCACGAATAGACTTTTGTTGTGCAGGGTTAACAATCGTGTTTTAACGCGACATTTATTCGCGAGGATTTTCGTCGTCGATGCAGGAGAATCAGGAATGGTAAAGCGTACGTAATACCGTTGTAATTAAGCCTCTTTCATGTTTATAGTCTCACTGAAACATCGAAAACATGATGTAATACGTAATGGCACATCAGAAGTCGACGTCGACAGAAGTATCGTGTTTCTTCTCGCTGACTATGCGTGCGAATTATACATCGTTTTACGGAATGACACCTTTTTCGTGTAGCTGGTATTTTCTGTGGGATATAAAACGAGAGGCGACGAAATGTAAAACGAAATGGTATTTTTCTACGATACCTTTCGTGTGACGTTCTCTGTTAAATTAATGTTATGCTCACACCGAAGAAACGTCGAGCAACTTTTTGTCACCTTGTTTGGCAAAAAAAGGAGAGAACAAGAAGAGGCGACAAAAAGTTGCTCGATGTCGCTTCGACGTGGTCATTGCTTAACAATTACATCTTTCTGTGCAAATCACATAATCGTGACTAAATTTTTCGTCCATGGTGCCACGGGGGTGCCAATCATGGTGGATACGCTTTCTCCGGAGATTTCAGTATTGCACGATTTTTTTGCCGATCGAGATCAATAAAATCGTTCGCGAAACCTCTCCTCCGGAGAGTCTAATTTCCTCGAGGCCGGTCCACCAGCCTTCTGGATTCTTGGATAATCCAAACATTCAAGTGCCTGCTTCTCGCTCCCTTCCACTGACGTCACGGTGGCCCGTAAAAATAGCGAAACGGTCTATTCGCGGCTTAATTTCTTCACGCGGCTCGAGATCCTTCTCTTCGGCGTCGGGAATCGACCGAGCACGAATCGCTGTTTCTCGCCATCCATCGGATCAATTGATATCTTTATCGCCGGTTAAAAATAGAGGATCGATTCGAGAAGACGTTCACCCTTTGCGGTCCTAGCTGCTGCTTTTGCCCGTTTCCCTCGTTCGCATTTTTTTTTTTTCAAAATTCGCACACAAGAGCTTGGTTTAAAAATTTCAGCATAAGTCGAAACGCTAAAAAGAGAAATAACTAAACAATTTTTTATTTTGCAATCGTCTGCATGAAAAATGTCTCACACAAATTATCTGCATCAATTTCAAGGAATGGCGGTAGCCTTGCGCAAGTTATATCACTCGATCGCTGTTTTAAATTGCACCATTGTCGCCATAAATCCATAAAACCCGCAGTCTAGTCTGACGTCAGAGTGTCGAAGGGTGCACGTAGACTATTCGAGTGTAGACCGCCCAGAAATAAGATCTGACGTCGAATCAGACATAATGCAGGATCTGGAAGGGCCAAACTCCCGGTCGAAATAGAATTCTGGAAAAGAACAGCCCGATATCGGAGCCTTCCGTATTCAGGTTAGTCTCTGACGTCACGGTCTGGCTTCTGACGTCATTCACCTGCCGTCACCTCTCCGCAATGTATCGTCCCGTTCTCGGGATCGCTTGGGATTCGTCGAGCCAGCAGCAGCCGCCACGTCCTCCTTTTTGCTCGAATGTTTGATAGAGCCGGGTCGCGTTAAAAATTTAGGGCTGCCAGGAGAGGAATTCTCAACTGGCTAATTACCTTCTGTCCAGTTCCCAGATAGCTGATTAACCAGAGCGCACGCATAACTTCCACCGAGGGGGATATATCTATACTCGCGTGGATTCGAGACAATGTTTTCTTTGAGAGAAAGTATCGATCGAAAGACCCCGTGAAACTTCTTCGCCCCTCGGGACCTCCCGGGGACAAATGGGAACTGGTTTCGGGGTTGATTTTCCGTAGAACTTGTTCCACACCATGTTTTTCTCCTCCTATGGCAACCGGCGACCATCGAAAGTTGCATTGGATCATGGTGACTCATGCTTCGAACGAATTAACGGGATATTCTGGTTTTCGAGAATTTTTTTTTCAGAAATACCATTGAACCCTTGCATTGGCATTTTGCACGCGTATGCGCTGGTATTCGAAGTACACGTATGATTTTTAATGACGTATTGCATTTATCCCGGAGTCGATTAATCGTAAAGAGTGTGAAGGAATTTGATTCCACTCTTTCCACAAAGTTCCGGTGTTTAAATGTACTTATCTAATCTAGACCTTGAATCATTTCAGCCAGCAAGCCAATATTAGTGTAGATTCTTTTAGACGCCTGTGTCGTAGTACAAAAGCGAAAAGGAGATCGCCAGGTAATTGGCCAGTGTGAAAATCGCCAGCAGCGACGTTCGAGTAGGTTCGTCGGTTCGCGGAGTTTACGTCTGTCTTCGCGATCGATGCTTTCACAGGGAGAGAACGCGTCGGACAAAACGAACAAGTGTTTCTCTTCGCGGTGCAGTTCGCAGATTGATTGATAGATCGATCGGCTTGCGTCACGGCTTATTTTAAGCGGACGCGTTCTTTATTCTTGTACTATTCTGAGACGGTGTCCGCGAGCGTCCGAAAGTCCGAAGAGACTCCCCTTTCGCAAAGTCCTCGTGAAAGTCGAGCCGTGTTTTCCACCGGGAGGGAACGATGAATTTCCGCGGTGTTTCGCGAGCTATAGTGTTCGTCGAGGTTCTGGTTACCGTTCAGGAAAGTTCGATAGAGCGTTTATCAACCGGAGCAGCCGAAGAGGCTAGAGACACTTCGCTTGTCGCCGCTGGAAGCTGATCCTCTCCGATTCCACGCGTTTCGAAAGTAGGTCGTGTGCCGATGCGAATTACAGTCATCAGCTGTAATGCCGCTCTATCATTCTTCTCTTTCGAGGGAACAACCGGCGCCGCTATAACGAAGCTGCTTTACCTGCGGATAGTTTGTAATTAATGTCGTTAGGGTCCGTTTGATCGCCATTTACATTCAATTATTCTTCAACCGCCGCTGCCGCCACCGTTCTCGAACTCCTGCATCGCACGGCGTTCTAGGAAATATTGCTTCCACGCTGGCGAAGAATAACACCTACCGGTTAGAACACAAACGTGTTCAAGCTACTTTGTTGCCGGCGCACTGCCGGCAGAAGTTTGCTTTTTCAGTGGATGTTAGGTTCTTCAACTTTGCCGGTTCGCGGAAGTCGCGCAAAGTTCACAAGATGCCAGATTCTCGGATGCAGTGGGTGGGATATTAACTGGAGAACGGTTAACGCGATGGAATTTCTGCTAGTTTGTTGCCGCAGCTTACTTTTGGCGACTGATGGGGTAGCGATCCACTTCGCTGCTTCTAGAAAATAATGCAACCGTCTCAAGATGCTAGGTGATAAATTGCAGCCTGGCGGACCTAGAATAACAGCTAGACAGAAGTTAGCGCAATTACACCTTCTGCGCGTGGTTGCTATATTCGTCGTCCGGTTGCTATTCCAATTAATAAAACAGCGACGAACTTTCAGTCGTCGGGGTTCTAGAAAATGACGCTAACTTCTGCAGGTGCTAGTCCCACGGTGAATAACCTAGCACGCTTGTGTAACCCAATTATGCACTATGGTAGAGCTATAGCTAGCCTCGCTGTTCTAATTGCTGAACCAACGATTACCTTCTCCACAGTGTCGTCTGAAGAACAATCCCTCCGTTCAATCCATTGGATATTTGCATTTTTTTCACTGTCTACACTTGCGTGCGTCTGTGGCAGCGCATGTTTTGCTACCCCCAGTTACAGGAACAGTTTTATTGCTAGGAGGAAGGTGGAGAGTCTGGCCAGGTAAACACGGGGCGCAGTTGTTGATTGGAACGATGAACGTTGGCAGGTGCAACACCAACAGGCGTCTGAACGTAAACCCGTCGACACGTTGCGGATCGGTCTGGCCTTTTCGTGGCTTCTCTGCCATCCTTTGTCGCCGCTGTCAAAGACCATTGGGCCGTGCCAGGGACTTGGTCGAAGTGCACACTTGGTGTGAGGTACTTGGCAGCCTCGCGGTTGTATACAGTCGGTTCGAAGCAGATGGGGAGACCGGGAGAGATAGAGAGAGAGAGAGAGAGAGAGAGAGAGAGAGAGAGAGAGAGAGAGAGAGAGAGAGAGATCGTATTGGACGTTGACCCGCGTGGTTCAACTGTTGCTCCCATTCGTGCATCCGGGAACGCGTGTAGGACGGCCTAGGGATCCCGATGATACAGGAGAGACTTGCACTGATATCTGTCGTACACCACAGCCTCCCATAATCGCACCAACACGTTATCTACCAGCGATAATTCCATCATTTTTTGAACCCTATGAAGCCTGAGGATTTTTTAATAGATCAACAGCGGAGACAAAAGTGCTTCAACTACGCTCGTCTCTTCCTTGATAAGGGCGATAAACGGAATCTAGGTCGAACACGCTCTAGGGCGGCAACGTTTTTCTACGATGAATCTCATAAACGCGGTCCGGCTCGTTAATTACACATTCCTCTGGGGAGCCTGGACTCGGATAGACTGCTCGGACGTTTTCAGAAGTATCATTCGCGCAGAGACGGTTTAACTCTTCTGGATTCGTCTCGCGGTGATGGCGAATATTCCTTCAGAAATTAATGGAATTTCGGAGCACCTTCAGTTCAGGTTTTTGGGATCTAATTTGTAGACGTCTCTCGAGTCTCGTACGGGGTGGAACAACTATGAAGGAAGTCAGTCTACAGAGCTAGAGATCTGCTTCTCTGTTAGATCAATCGTCTGGAGTCTACATTTTCCTTCCAGTCATATCAAAAGTCGACCACCGTGCTCTCCGCACCATCGAACTCATTTCGCCGGATCGAAAGTCCCCGTTTCCCCGAGGCAGGATCGTAGGGACGGTTATCGTAGAATGGGAACCGCCAACGGCAACCTGTCACGCTCGACAATGGCGTCCTGGCGACGCCGGTAGTCAGCCGGTAGTCGGGCGCCGCGGCGCCAGCGTCGCTCATCCCTTCCCTCTGGTTTCATCCGCCCAGACGGTCTTCTCTCGAAACCACGGCGTCGTCCTGCCTGGGTGTGGTTCTCGAAACCCCGTCGAAGATCGCGTCTGCATCATCTCCATTTTCTTCTACAACTGGAACCGGGGCTTCAAACGTGTCAGCATCGGATGAAAGATAACTACGGGGAATAGTATTCGTTCGCGTGTGCACCCTGCATGACTGCGAGCAACAGACGACGAGGAGAGAGGGTAGCAAACGCCGAGAACGTAAAGAGAGAGGGTGAGACAGAGAAAGAGAGGGGCGAGCCACGATTCTGTTCATCGATTCCTTGCTTCGACGGTTCCTGTGAACGCGGCATGAAAAGAGACCCGCTCGCACCAATGGGCGCTCTGTTTCACCGGTCCTCGTACTACGTGTGCGTGAGTGATCCTCTTCCGTGCTAGATCGCTTTACCCTGAGACACCTCTCGCCGGAATTTCTGGCGTTCCAGCGGGGGCGCAATCTGGCGGTGGAACACCGGCACAGGGAGGCTACTCCTCGCCATCCTCGGGAACGGTGCGTGTCGGGAGGTTATGTTGCCGAGGGATCCATGACGCTCTGACAACGGGGGAAGACGGACGGTGCGTGTAAGTCAACCTGGAACACCTCTTTCGAGAACTAGATTCACTTCTTTGGAGCTTTCCGTCGCTTAACTAGCTGAAAACAGCTTGGGAATAGCGATGGTAGGGTGTACACCCTTTTGCATCTTTGATGAAGGTGCTCGAAGATGTTCTAAGGGTTGAAAGTTACTCCCGTGAATTTTCCTACAATTTCTTGTGGAGTGTATTGTTTGAACACCCTCTTACACCTTTGGAGAAGATAATTGAAGTTCCTCTAGGGGTTGGAATTTCAGATTCAGTGACGAATGTGGTCTAGTTTCCTTGCGTGCGGTTTTTCTGGCACTTGTTGAGAGGTGAACTACTCGGGAATGCTGGTAGCAGAGAGTACTCCCTCTGTTGCACCCTTGGGGAGGGTGTTTGAAGCGATTCAAGGGGCAGATTGAGCTCCAGTGACGAAAACGATACGAATCGTGAATCTTTCTACTACTTGTTGAGAAGTAAACTGCCTGGAAATGCGAGTAGCAGAGAGCTCACCCTCTGTTGCACCCTCGGCAGGGGTGTTAGAGCCTGGAAGTTGAGCTCCAGTGACGAGGACGATCTGGCTCGGTTTAGTTTGCTCGTGTGGATTTTTCTGGTACTTGTAAGGAAGTGAACCGTCTGTAAATGTGAGTAGTAGGGAGCTCACCCTTCGTTGCACCATCAGTAGGGGTGTTCGAAGCAGTCCTAGAGACTGAAAGTTGATGTCGAGTGGCTAGTATGGTACATAGTGTGATTCTGTGAATTTTTCTGGTTGTTGAAAAACGAATTGCTGGGAAATGTGAATTTTTGGGAAACGCTGCAGATCCATGAAGCCGTTCTAGGGGTTGAAAAGTTGAATTTCAATTTAGTTGGTCTCGAGAGTGACGGGGTTAGTTTTCACGGGAACACCCTGTACAATTCTCAGTTTCACCGTGGTTGCTCATGCGCCGGGCGACTCCATCGGTTCCGGAAAATGAGAACAACTTGCGTTAGAGCGACAACCCTCGAATTCCCCGGGTTGTGAGACCTTTTGGAGGTGAAGGACGCTCGTTGCCACCGAATTCCGATGAAACCTGAAAAATTCACCTAACAATTCCCACGAATCGACACGCATAGCATCCGTTCAATGTCGGAATCGCGAATGATCACGATGATCATGACACGATCAGGCGATCGTGAATTTCTTCGCGAGCGTTTTTGAACGGATTCCTGAAAATTCGTAGATAACGTCGGGCACGTACGTGATCGGTTCGTCAAGTAAAAATAGCACGTTCGGAGGAGAATCCTCGGTTGTACGTCCGGCTTCAAGGAACACTCTTTTTTTTCCTTGGATCGCATGAATTCAAGCCGGGAATAGAAAGGAGCAGCCTCTCTCAGGACGTCTTCTTTATCTAGCTCGAAGATTAATGACGCTCTAGTAGTGCGCTAACGAAAAAAGTGTGCTGTCCGTGACATGAATGCGCCGTGTTCGAAGACGAAAATAGAACGATTAATGCGTTCCTTGTGCAGATGATAAACTAATGTCCCGTCTAATCAACCTGGAAACTGTCCTCAAACTTTGGAACCTGTCAGCTTCAAGATTCACTGCGTCTAAGCTGGACTCTTTTCTACTTCCACAAGTCTGTTTAACCTCCAAACCTTGCACCGTTGATTATCAAGCTTAGACGCATTCGTTTCTACTTTCTTAAGATGTACAATTGACTGATGCTACCCGGATGGTCTTTAAGTCTTGCAACAGGAACCTGCAAGCTTAAAGAGACACTGGATCACGCTTCGAATCTCCGGGCTTTATGAGAATCAGCCTGAACCTAGTCGTCCATTTACTATTTAACTCTCGAACGAACTCCTAGCTTTGCGACTGATCAGCTCCTTCCTACCCAAGCTAAAAGGAAGCTGTTAAACCTAATTTTCTATTTTTAGGGGTGGCAACGGTCTCGCTAGGAGGTGTCGAAGCTGGCGCGAGGGGCGGGAGAGTCAGCGGTGGCCTGACTCTGGTTCCGGTGGTAGCGGAAACGGAAGCCGTGCAAGAAGCAGCAGCAGCATCAGGAGCAGATCCAAGGGAATCAGGCCCGAGAGGAGAGACCGGCGGCGCCAGCAGGAGAGGGAAACTCGATCGTCTTCTTCTTCTTCTTTCTCTCGCTTTTCTCCTACCCGTTCCTGTTTCCGGCGGTGGGAAAAAGCTCGAGGACCTGCGTTGCCCGTCGAAAGAAGCGTCGACGGCGTGACACTGGGCCCCAGCTACCTTCCAGCTCGAAGGCGAACCAAGATAGAAACCGCGACACCCTCGATAACCACGTTTTAAGGCTCGCCGGGGGTTGAACCACCTCCACCACCTCGCGAGACACCCTCTACCACCCTCGACGGGTATCCCCGAGACCAACGTATCGCTAGACAGACATCATGAGCGAGCTCGAGAACCTTCGCCAGGAGGCGGAGTCCCTGAAGAATGCTGTCAGAGTAAGTTCAACCCGAACCAGAAAAAACGTGACCGTACAAAGGTTTAATCCTTCGGACTCGAAGCAATTTTCATTCCAAAATCAAAAGATTTCTTAAACCTAGATCATTTTTACTTTATGTAATCTTTTTTACATTGGACACATAAAATTGAACCTGTTTCCTCATACAACGCCTCAGAGTCACCATTCGAGTGTAAAGGGTTAATACATTAATCAAACTCCTGTTTGTATTTACTGGATGATAAATCCTTAAATGACGAATGAATTATTCGATTAACTCGTTAAAAAATGTACTGATTACATGACACTTGCATCGAAGAAGGGGTGGTTCAGGTTCAATTTCATGTAGAACATGTTTCCAGGAACTTTTGTTTCACGATTTGTTTTAATCGGGATTTGTTTTAGTCAGAATTTGTTTCAGTGTACGTTGCACTGGGTTCTATCTTTCGCCACGCGGAATTCCCTATCGCGGGAGTTTCCTGCCAATGAATTATCTCGAAACCGTGAACGATATCGCGGTGGGCTATCAATGGGGACGTGTATCGTTCGATGTTTCAGCCCGAATTATTTCTAGCAGTGTATACATGTATAATATAGAATATCGCGCGGTTGTTTCGCTAGACAAGGGCCTAGGTGCGTCGCTGAAATTGGCCCGACACTTTCACACATTCTCATTGTTCGCCGACGGTCTCGGCGACATCGAGGACAAAGCAACAGTTCTCCATGCAACAGCGGCGTATTGTCTCAAAAGAAAAAAGTCTAGGGCGTCTCTCTCTCTACGGCCGAAGTGCACTTGGGATTAAACAACCGACCCCTATTCTACCCTTAACGAGTCAGCGATTTTTATTTTCCGTCGTGCTCGACCCTAAGGGCTGGAAACAAAATCGCAAACATTATTTAGCTAGCTGTTCTCCCCCTCCCTCGAAACGTTCGCTCGCGTTCTGCTGCAGTCAGTCGGATACATTTTTCGTAGCTTGAACCTTTTTACACTGATACAAAAATTTTTGGCCGATGACCTGCGGATTTTATGCATTTATCACAAAACTGAGTGGATGTAACTTAAAACGATTAAGACGATTTAAGGACATGATTGCTATAGATAGGAAAACAATTTTACGTGGTTCCTGCATCTTGTAAGTGACGAATAAAATTTGTACTTTGCATAAAAATCCGCAGTCTAGTAATCATCAATGAATTTGCGATTGGAGAACCAACAACACAAGATGGCTAAAAATGAAATTAGCCACTCGCGATTGACACTCTACCCTTTCAATTTCGAACAAATTTCTTTAACGATTGAACGCAATACCGCTGAATGGAAAAAATTCCAGGGACATTTAAAGTCGACTGTGGACCATCTCACCAATTTCCGTTTTATTTTCCGGGGTGAATCGTTTCGGGGAACGTGTAAAAGTCACCGGAATGGGTGATCATTCATCGCGACGACGCCTACGCGAGCGTGGCCATTTTTTCTTGCAAAATCGATACTCGATATCGCGATAGAATCCCTTTATAAATAGTATTAGAAGACCGCCTGCCCTATCATCTCCGAATCTCTTTGAAATTGGGCCACACGGCTCTCGTCCCATTCAAGCATGTAAGACCGAACAATGCGAGTCCCCTTTGTGCCGGGACACACAGCGTTCAGGGAAAAATGAGGAAAAGCGTTTTCGACGTCCGTGGGGGTTTGTGGGAAAATCCGACGGCGATTCCCTTCGGTCAATTAACTCGATCGTTTAAACAGTCGTCGTCGTAGTCGTCGTCGTAGTCGTCGTCGGCGTGGCGGCGTGTGATGTCAGTCGGAAGTGTGCCGGGCGAATTAGAAGCCATTTCCGGTGGAAAATCCTCATCGATGCCGATCCCTCTTGTGCATGGTGAAAACGTGGAAGCCAGGAGATGGTATAGTGGTGTGGTGTGTGGTGGTGGTAGGGCGCGGCATAACCGTCGCTTCTCTCTGATCAATACGCCACCGACCCTCTCTCTCTCTCTTTCTCTCTCTCTCTCTCTTTAGCTTTCGGTCTTGTTTCTTCCCGACGCGTGTTTCTCTCTTTCTCCCTTCGTCCAGCGTGCGTGAAATTACACGCGTCGTCGGCCCTACACGCTAATACACCGCCAGCGATAAATAGAATCAGCGTTTTTAACTTGCCACGTTTCTCTCTTTCACTCTCCCTCTACGATTTCGAATTTCCCTGACACAAGATTTTCAATTAAACTAGATAACTGTTTATTGTTCGTCAACGTTTTCCTCGAAACGCCGATGTCTCCATCGTATCGGCACGTAACCCACCGTTAATTAGGACTCTCTGAATCATGACTGCATTCTTCGAGTATGAGCACGCTGTTGCATTCCCAGCGAAAGGTCAACGCGATCGTCCACGTCGTCTATCCACCTTCTGTTCTCTTTTTTTTTTCAGATACTAAATCCTCTTTTTCTGTGATCCCGCAGTGATTCATAACACTGTTGGTGCTCGCAGGTCTGCGAAACGCGACAATTGACCTTTCGACATTCTTTCGCGAGCCTCGTTTTACCGTTTGATTTTTGTTGGAAGCACAAAAAATGTTTTTTTTTTATGTCAGCGAAGACAATGAATTCGATGCTTTTTTTTTATATAAGCAACATTCCAGACATCTATGAATATTTGTAAATGCACGCTTTCTGTTCAGGATGCCCGAAAAGCAGCATGCGACACGACGCTGGTGCAGGCCACGTCGGGCATGGAACCGATTGGTCGGATACAGATGCGCACGAGACGCACGCTGCGAGGTCATTTAGCCAAGATCTACGCAATGCATTGGGGAAGTGATTCGAGGTAGTGCTAGTTCGATAATTAGAATCCTAGAAGTTTGTACGCTCAAAGACTTCTTCAAAACAACTTGACCGTCTGATTAAGTAGAAACCTAGTGTCGGCATCCCAGGACGGCAAGCTAATCGTATGGGACAGTTATACCACGAACAAAGTCCATGCGATTCCCTTGCGATCTTCATGGGTGATGACCTGTGCGTACGCGCCATCAGGCAGCTACGTGGCCTGCGGTGGCCTGGACAACATTTGCTCCATCTATAGTCTTAAAACAAGGGAAGGAAACGTGAGAGTCAGCAGAGAGTTGCCGGGACACACCGGGTACTTGTCCTGCTGTCGATTCTATGACGACAACCAGATCGTCACTAGCTCCGGGGACATGACTTGGTAAGGGAGTTCTTCGATCATCCGACAACGCAATCCTCATCCCTTCTGTTGCTCACTTATCGGTCCCGATCAACCCTTTGCCTCGTTGCATTGAGCTGGACATTAATTAATGTGCTCATTATTATGAAAGTGGTCTAAGTCATTTATTTCTTGTTTCGAGATGTTTAATGGAAAAGGACATTAACATTAAGTGAGTTGTATATAATGTAGAATTAGCATGGAGTATCTAACGCTTCATTTTTGACAATATCGTAAAAATTGTATTGAATTAATTTAGTTTCAAATGATGAACTGACCACTTTAGACTACTCTTGTAGTTATGGACACAAATGTGGACATTGGATTGTCCCGAACGAACGAACTTTTGCGACAATTTCCCGATGAACATTTGCTTGCTAAGGCAAGGGGTTGCAAAGCTAAACCTGGTTCCTACGCAGCTGCGGTGAAAGAAGTCGCTAGAGGTCCATGTATTTCCTTTGTCCTCCCGGTATCTTGCATTCCAATTGGTAATTATGTCACCTGTGGAGCTGTTCGAACACGCTTGCAACGGATACTCTTTTTTGTTGAACCAGTGCCCTGTGGGACATCGAGACTGGCCAGCAATGTACCTCGTTTATCGGACACACGGGAGACGTGATGTCTCTCTCGTTGGCACCAGACACCCGCACATTCGTATCCGGTGCGTGCGACGCCAGCGCAAAACTCTGGGACATCCGCGAAGGATGCTGCAAGCAGACTTTCCCGGGTCACGAGAGTGATATCAACGCTGTCACGGTGAGGATCATTGGTTTTTCTCAGCTAATCAATTTAAAGCGGGAGATAGACTAAAAGAGTTGAAGAAATGGAGCTCGTATTTCAATTCCTGTTGGTTTAACATCGTCTAGAAAGAAACTTGATATTGCTAAAGGTTTTGCAATCTGGCTAAAAGACAAGTTTGCTCGCAGAAAGTGTCTAATAAAACGTTTAATCGAACATTGATTTGATGAACAGTTCTTCCCGAATGGATACGCTTTCGCGACGGGTTCGGACGACGCGAGTTGCAGACTGTTCGACATCAGGGCGGATCAACAACTGTCTATCTACAGCCACGACAGTATTATCTGCGGAATCACGAGCGTAGCGTTCAGCAAGAGCGGTAGATTATTGCTGGCCGGTTACGACGACTTCAACTGCAACGTTTGGGATTCGATGAAGGTTGAACGAGCCGGTACGTTGTCCTCGATTCTCTATTAACGGCGTTCAGAGAGAAGAGAAATTTCATTTTCAAGCCCTTCTCTCTCTGTTTATCCTTAATTCTTTTACAAAAAGAAAAGATCTTTGTCCGTGGTAAAATAGTTCAAGGCATACACAGAGAAGCGAAAGCTGTACTTGTACACAACGCACGACATACTCGGCTCGAATTGCTCGCTAATTAGATTAGCAACACAGGCCTTCTCCGATTAACGTCTCTCGCTCCGAGACGAGGGGACATTATCGTTCTCACGTTAACTCTTTGTTTTGTATATTCCTGTTCTCCGTCTGAGCTGGGATACTGTGAAAAATTTTACATCCAATGGTGACTCTGAGGAGCCACTAAAAATTGCCGCACTATTATTGAAAATATTGTTGACATTATTAAATATGTTGGGATCTAATCAATTACAAAACATTTAAGTATTGTACGAGGTATTATATCAATTTTGTATCGACAGAAAGAAAAAAAATCATATAGAATGGAATTATTGTAGCTATGAAGAAAGGTTTAATTTTACAGCTAAAATAGCTCTGATGCAAAGGGTTAATGTTTAGAGGTGTTCCGGGCAATGTGTCTAAGGGCATTCTGTGAGTTGTGACGAAGTCCCGTTTAAATCTGAGAGGACCCTAATCGTTAAGTTTACCGCTATAAAAGATAAACGTACAAGAATGTCAATTATGGACTTAATACACTGCCTAACAAACCGTGGATATTATATAAAAAATTTGTAAAATACCTGTCGATTATATACATTGTCCGTAACAGAGGCACTAAATATACAGGCTGTGTTAGACTTTCTGGGATGTATTAGAGTTCAAGTTTAGCGGTGGATATTAAAAAAGGAATATTAAACTGTTACATCGCAGACAATCTGACTGTTTAAGGAACTGATTAAGGGTTGAAGGGATTAACGTGTCAACTAGGTAAGGTTAGAAGGTGTTGGACACTCGAACAGTTGTGGTTTCTGTTGAACAGGAATCCTGGCCGGCCACGACAATCGCGTGTCCTGCCTAGGCGTAACGGAGGACGGCATGGCGGTGGCGACGGGCTCCTGGGACTCGTTCCTACGTATTTGGAACTAACTTGGGGTTCACCCCAAGTCGTTCCTCCAAAGAACCAACTGCAACCAATCAGCATACAGTATAAGCATTAAGTACCACCACCTGACCACCGAAGTCGGCGTGTCCGTATCCTCGATGGAGGCGAGCTACTCGCCCGGTTCACCGGAGTTGACGATGATCAGAAAGTTTGGACCACCGACAGACACCAGCAGTAGCAGTAGCAGCAACAGCAACAGCAACAAGAGCAAGAGTAAGAGCATGATCGGCGGCAAATCGAAGAGCAAGGCCAACAAAAGCGATAAGAAAGGCTACGAGGCCGGGAACAGTGGCGGCAGCGGGAACAACACCAACACCAGCAGTAACAGCAGCAACGGTAGCAGCGAGTTCAAGAGCGTTTTGGGTTGTGGTGTCAAAAAGGACTACCGGAGAAGCGTCGTCGATTTAACCAGGCGACGCGGCAAAGTCGGCGATAAGATCACTCGTGAATATCAACGCTTCTAGCACGAGAACACTGTCGTTCGAAAGAAAAAAAAAATCGTAATTATTCTTATCCAAATGACGATCGAGATATTGAGAGTGAGAGATAGAGCGAAAGATAAGCGAGAGAGATAGAGAGAGAGAGTAAGATTGAATGTAAGGGAAGCGTGAATGCGAGACTAAAAAAAACCAACACGGCGGAAAGGAGAGCAGCACCAAGGCACAACAAGCCAAAAATCTCTCCTGACACGTCGCGATCGCACACTTCGTTCTTCTCCTACTCCCCCCCGCACGTTTCTCGACTACAAACTTGGCGAGCCTTCGATGAGCACGTGCTGTTACCACGTACACACACGCATACGCTCCGATAGCTTCTTCTCCTCGAAGACGATATCTTCCCGCTCGAATGTTTCTCTCGGACGATCAACCCAATATCACCAGCAGCCACTTATTCGATGCTCGTCAGGGCATTTTCATTACCAGAGAATAAATAGAAGAGGATGACAAACGGATGTCCCGAGCGTGTTCACTGCCGACGAAGCGCCGACAACAAGGCTGCTCTCACGGCGGTTGATGATTTTCATACGTTTCTTCTCGACACGCACCGAACCAGAGTCGTACCAGGCGAGACACAATGAAAGAACGAAAACACGGTCGCTCGTGCCCGGCACAAAAGCAAACACGGATCATGAGAACTCTATATATATATATATATATATATATATATATATATATATATATATATATATATAGATAGATATACATATATGTATGTACAATGCATCGTACGCGTGGCGCACACACTCTCTACATACACATGAACACGTAAACACTACAAGACGTATGTCGACGACGAGCAAGCCAAGGTTACGATAATCTCGCATATTGCATTCAAACCTACACGCACATCGTACGCACGTGTATTCAAGATCCGTACATAGGGAACTACATAAAACATACATTCGCACAGGAGAACGCGCGCGACTACCGTAAACAAAAGGCATCCGACATCGACGCACGTAACGACGTGCGAGTCACGCACATACATACATACGCACACACGTATCCTCCGATCATGTCAACCATTTATGATTTTCTTGTAACGCTCTCGTTTCTCCCGATTCTCTTTTTCTTTACTTTTCTTTTTTTTTTCGTTCGATCTGTTTGTGTGTGTTTCGTCGTAATCCAACGATCTATGCGACCCGGAAAAAGGATAGAGAAGAAGCGTCGGCTTCGATGATCGTCGAGCACACATCGATACCTTTGATTTTTATAGATGTACCGTTATTTATTTTGTATAGACCTCTGTTACACGGACCATCCCACTCGCACCTTTATTCTTCGTCTACCTCCAACTACTATTTCTCTCCCCTCATTTTGTTTTTCTCCCATTGAGTATGAATGTTCGAGTCTTTTCCAAGAGAGTGAACGTGTTTCGGATGTGTTCATAATTGCGAGGATGAGCGAAAGGTCTCGAAGGCGCGGCCCGATTGCCAATCAAAACGCGAGAAACCATACGCGAGAGAAAGAGAAAGAAAGTAAAAACACCGGAGACACAGTACGACATTACCCCCCCCCCCCCCCCGGAGAAGTTCAGACAATTCTCTCCACGCAGCACCTTATCGTCGAAGTATTCGAGGAAAAAGTCCACGTATATGGGGATCACGCACACAGACACACCGTCGAGAGCCCAGGAGAGTAGCAGAGAGTTGTTCAGGACAAGTCGAATCGGAGAGAGTGTGTCCGGGAGTAATTTCCCCTCGTGTGTCGTATTACGAGCGGCGTCGGAGCATGAAGAGAAAGGGGATATTTAATGTAACGTGTAATCGTTTAGTTTGTAGCCTCTATTCCCCGATCCTCCAATCTAGATAGAAAAACAGCGAGACCGAGAAGAGTTCCTCCTAACTCTCGCCGGACAAAGCGGAGTCCTTTTACACAGGCACAGATGTACACGACGAACACTCTCTCTCACACACACGTACACATATACAAAAGTACACGATTTCCTTGGCTCGGTCCAAGCACCGAGACAAAACAAAACAATGTCCTCGAACGCACGAGGAAGGCACGTGTTCTCGACGAGAAAAAGTCGTCCTAGAAGTTCCTCTGAAATAGGACCCAAAGAATCACACTGATCGAAGCTACGGACCGCGAGACCAAAACTCTCTCTCACCCCCTCGTCGTTCTTTCGTCTCTCATCTTTCTCCATTCACCCTCAGCTTTCCTCTCCAATCCCCTCGCATTCTCCCCACACATTGTAAACCCACGTTAATTTCTCATTCAATCGTTTCTTACGTATTTTTGTTACTTCCCCGTCGAGTTTCTTCATCTTTGTTCCTCTCTGTCTCATCATCCTTCATTCATCGTCATCAGCGTCATCGTCATCGTCATCTTTCATCCTCATCGTCTACCCCTCACGTCCCCCCTCATCTGTCCTCTTTTTGTCGGAAAAAATAGGTGTTTAAACTGTGTATGCATTTAAAGTAATAATATTAATGATACTGTTTAATATTAATATTAACGATGATTGTAATTTATAATTATTAATATTTAATATATAAGTATCTAAGAGGAGATAACGATGGATCCACTTGTTCAGTACCGCAGGATTACGGTCCGATCGCTTTCCGGCGACCACGCTGCCATAACCGTGTCTTTTTAGTCGTCTCTTCGACCCCCGAGAGCAGCGCGTTTTTCTCACTCTCCATGGATTTGTTTTTCGGTTCCATTATATTAGATGACGTAGCCGGTTGCTTCGTTCGCTTTTGTTTCTTCGATTCTATTTGTTTAGATTTTGATTTGGTCATGTTTCGTTTCGATCGTCCGTTAGCAGTGCCTCGCGTAGATCGTTTTCCCGAGTGTTCTCCGATCGTTTCTGTTTTTGAGTATCGTGTTCTTTGGCAGAGAGAGAGAAAGGGAGGAAGAGATAGATAGTGAGAATGAGAGTGTGAGAGAGTGAAGCGTGGCTTCCGGAACGCGAGCAAGCAGCAATTGTTTTCCTAAAGAACAAAAAATAAAATACGGGGACAGGCACGTAATCTGACTAAGAACTGTTAAGGATAGAACCAAGTAAATCTCTGAGAAGTTTCTAAAGGCGTTTCATGGAGCCCTCAACGGAACCTTCACTTTCTTGAACGGTAAACAACAACAAAAAAAAGAAAACGTTTATAATCGGTTTTTTGATATAACTCTTTTTCGACTAATCTCGCTTTACGTCACACGCCTCCATATCTTCTAGCGACCAATTAGGCAAACGAAGGGAAAATAAAAAAAAGAGGAAAAAAAAGAATACACGATCTTTTTTTCTCCGCGCCAAACGAGAAACGGAGAGCGTCAATCTTCCTTCGGGATGCTCGCGGAAGAAAAAAAAAATGTCCTCTGCGACAAAAGAAAGGACATTCGAAGACGAAGGAAGAGGGATGATAGATGAAAATCGTGAAAAAAGTGGAATAATAATAATAATGATAAATGGAAACAGAAGATCTGTGCTTTTTGTATTTCGCGATTCCGTGGCCTCTCGGTGGAGGCTTCTCATTTTTGTATTTCGAAGCCTCGAGCCACAGAAGCAATATGGTTTCTTATTCTTTGTACGAATACGAAAAAAAAATATATATATACATATATATTTACTGTCGACGAATAGCATGCAAAATTAACGATTTATTAAGTCTCTAGTCATAGCGCAAGAGAGAATGCAAATGAGAGAGAGAGAGAGAAAGTATAAATAAAAAAGAGTGAGAGAGAGAGAGAGAGAAAATAACACACCGGAAGACTAACTAAAAGTTTTTGCGAATGCAGATAAACGCACGTTTCGTCGTTTTGTTTCGTTCGCTTTCCGTTCTCGGATTCCTTTCGAAACGCTTGTTCTTGTTCACGTGGGGCAAGCATAAGTGTGCGAGGAACCGTTCTTTTCTCTTCTTCGTTCGAATTACTTTTCTTCGTTCGTTTCTCTTTTTAAGAAAACGTTTCGTTGTTCGAGCGCATGGGAACACACAATTTATTAATTGCGACGCATCTCAGCGGCCGACAGAAAAAAAAGCAAAAAAAAAACAAAAACCACGGCGTGAAAGCAACACAGAAGGAATCAGCCTTTTTTTGGAAATCGTAAGAGTATAAAGGTGAATAAAAAGTACTTGGAAAAAAATTACACGTTTGGCGTTCCAGTTATTTTTTCGCAAACCGTCGTTGTTTTTCCGTTGTTGATTCTCGCCGTTTCCCTCCCATTCTTCTTTCTCTTGAGTTCGGTTTTCGATTTGAATTCGCCTAAATCATTTGGGTCCTATTTCGCTTCGTGAAGAATCGTTAGTCCCAGTGTGAACGCGAGAGGAACGAGCCGAGGAAGACAAAAACAGAACAAAGAGGAAACACGTGGTGCCGACACGAGTAATTTTTCGGTGACTTGATTTCGCGATGGACGAGCCATCAAGGAATACTGCCTCTTTCAAGTTACGAGCGAATATATTATAGTATATATACACATATATATATATACATTAATAAAAAAAAAAGAAAGAAACATTTATGCTGTTGTAAGAGTGGCCAAACGACACGAAAGTCGAGACTGCACGGAAAAGGACGAAGAAGATAACCCACAAAAGACAACAAAATGAGACACGTCGTCGCTATTAAACGGTAGATAGCTACAAGGATTTCATCACTTTTTTATATATAAAAAATTAAATATATATATGTATACATATATAGAAGGATAATAACAACAATAATAATGATAAAATTATCGTCGACGGTTAGATAGCTCGTTCGAGTGCGACTCTTCGTGGACAACGCAGACACGAAGTCGTTTTTACTGTCCCCGTGGACATACGTGGATCGTGGAATCCTGTAGAAAGACTGTGGGATTTGGAAGGAGTCTAGGAGAGTGATCCTTGACGTTGTGACGCGTTTCAAGCCTCGTGGGTGCCCTTATCCTCGTTCATGGAAGTTCCAAATGAAGGTCACAGAGCGTCCAGGCCGACGAAGCTGATCTTTATGGGGGTAGTTTTGATTCCAGGATTGCAAGGGTGCGGGATGCAACTTCTCATTTCTCGATAATGCAGAAATGGGGGTTTTCAATAGCCAAAAGATCATTCTAGGTTTATTCTAGATCCTATTTTTACGTTTAGGAGGTGCAATTTGCATTATTTGAAAGCATACAACTACGCGTGTAGCTATTTTCATAAAGCTACGACAGCTACATGTTACCGAATAATGTAAATTACGCCTCGTAAACGTAAAAATAGTACTTTTGAGGGCGATTGCGGTCTAGATTGATCTTTTATTTAGCGCTTTTGACTACTGAAAAACAGCATCTTTGCATTATCGAGAAACGAGATGCTTCCAATCCTGGAAACGAGTCTACCCGCTTATGCGAGAGGGAAAAAAGTCACCGAATACTCTATTCTTCCTTTACGTTTCCCCACGCCCTTCTCAACCCCTGTTTCTTATTTTTCGTTTGGCCACGCGCGTCGATACACGCGAACCAGCTTCTCCAGATCCCCATACGAAAAACGCATACAGCTCTCTGACACACATTGCATCCCTATCGATCGAGCGACGCATTGTACGCGCGCACCGTACATTCGGCCCGGTCGAAACGCTCTCGAGAGGAATTCGCCACTCGAAAACCACATACTAATCAGATCCACAATTTTTATCGACACTGTTGCGAGGTAATCTCTACATTGTTTATCTTAAGATTTGAACGCTGATCGCGACACATGAGCGACCCCACGAAGATCGAGAATTTGAATAACTTTGTTCGAGAAGAAATGTCCACTTTCTGTTCGAAGATGCGGATCGCGAGAGGATCGCGCGAGTCTGCTTTCCTCGCTATACTAGTTCGAATTTGCAATCATGCTGGCGAAATCTGTCGCGCAAAGTCACGAAGCGCAATGCCAATTACCATTTATCTTCGGAGACGATATTTAAGATGGAATTACCGAATGATTTATTATCAGTTCGTAAATCTTGTTGTCTTATCGCTAGACAGCGGATCTTTATGCGAAATAAAAATTTTCTTCCTGAACTGCAAACAACTGGAGTGAAATAGAAATTTAGTTTCTTTTTTAATATTTTTAATAGGTTCAAGATAATAGACCTGTATTTTTAAATTCTTCTAATATTTTTACTGTTTCAAATTGCTGCATAGAATCCGCTGTCTACTTTATCACTAAGCATTGCTCACCGTCGACATATCTCCGGGAAGCATTCGCTTGCGCGTTATCTCGATGGTTTCCGTTCGGTTGGACCTTGGTGACACACCAAAAACTAAGAAACAAAAAAAAACGCACGATGACAATCCTCCTTAACAAAGCAAACGAAGATAGATAAAAAAAAGGCGTAACGATCGTAGAGAGTACAAAGACGAGCAACTTTCACGGGGGGGACCGTGAGAAGAAGCCTCTCCGTTGTACTCGGCGTTGCAGTTGGAGCCGGGAGAAGTTAAAAGTGCACGGAGCCGCTTGCATTATCGTTGCACAATAAAAAGGCGGACCCCGACGCGACGGGCGCGCGAAGGCTCGTCTAAAAATAGGGAACAAGAAGTACGCGAAGAATCAACGAGAATCGACGCGTTATTTTTCTCGGACTAGAAATAAAAGAAGACTGACAAGCGCTCGAACAATGGCTGTTCGAAATTAACGCAAGAATCTTTCTCTCTCTCTCCCCTCCTTCCTTCCCTTGGCATCACCACCGTCGTCAACAATCTTTTCCCACCGTTCGCCTCTGGTTTCGCATGATTGCAAATTCGAGGAACGTTCTAGCGCGTTTTCATTCGTCGTTTCGAATTCTTCAATCGACCGCGCCACGCACTCTCCGGGCCACCGAGGAAAACAGGATTTTTCTCGTTTCCCCCTACAATCGAAATCGCCGTCATGCTTCTGGATCACTGAACAATGACGGTGAATAATAATCTTTCAACCCCTAAGCGGGTGGAGGATCGATCGAGTTAGATCGCGAGCGGCGAGCTTTCCGAGACTACTTTTTTTCAAAGCGAGTCGACGAAAAACACTCTTTATTACTAAACAGAAAAAAAAAAAAGTGTAGGCGTTTAAGGTAACTCTCTCTGTAAACGTAAACGTGTTAAGAGCTGTCACGCATCACATAACTAATTAACCGCGGCGGAAGTCACAGCGACAGACACTATAACAATACGATAATAAGCGGGATTATGCCCGGTGGGACGCGCGCCGAGGTGAACCGAGTCCGACGTCCACGATCTGGTTAACCCTTCCACGAATCAGTTTTTTTTGGTGTCCGTTTTTTATTGAAATTTTTTAGCAAAATGCATTGTTTCGCTCGTGACAAACAGGTCGATTTTTTTACTGCGATTTTTGTCTCGGATATTTTGTACCGAGATATCATTTCGTATTGTTTTCCACACGGTGAAAGAATCGATACAATAGTCAATGGTTAAATCTGTGTTTGCTAGGAAGAATATGCATGTCGCGTACTTTCACTTTCGAAATATTGCTGTTTCAAGTTTTAGTTGAGTTAAAGTTAAATTGCATTATTTTTTGGAGCCTCGCGAATTTGTTTTCTAAAGTAAACTAAAATTTTTTGTAATCGTGACATGCGGCATTTTTTCTTCGCAACCGCAGAGATATAGTCGATATTACTTCGTAGCACGATCTTGGAAGTCGTAAAAACTGATTATAGCAAATTCCAACGGTAAGGGTTTCTACGTACTCTGCGTGCTAAAATGTATCATCAGGACTTACGGGGTTAAATCGTTATCCAGGTATCCGAGGTGCACCTGTTCTAAAGGATCGTCGATTGCCGGTTTCCAGACACCCGGTATAGTCCAGGAAATAACTTACAATTAGGGAGCAACCGAATGCGTGCGTGTGCGAAAGCAAGAGAACGCTGTACGAAGAATTCTACGACTGATGTGTGTGGACGATTTTTGCCTGATTTCTGCAAGAGAGAAAGAGAAAAAACGATAAAGAGAGATTGGAAGACAGCACGAATGAGAGGATGAGTGGACAATTTATAAATCTACTATTGTAATAATTATAGAGAGACAGTGGAGTATAATGTATCTGTGCGTTTCTTTACTTCCTGCAAGTGAGCTAAGAGAGGCAGCGAGGTATAGTTCTTAAATGCACGCGAGCAAAGAATTACGTCTCTCGCGTTTAGGCGTGTTTCTCGCGACACCAGTCGAACCGAACGGAAAAAAAATCGTGTTCGACGATAGACGCGACACGGGAGGAGTGTTTCGTTCCGATATCATCCTATATAAACGTAATCAAGTGTCATAAACGAGCTTTTCGCGCAAGCTTTATTCGCGAGGACACAGAGAGAGCTGAAAGAGAGAATTCTGAAGAAACGGCTCGAGAAAATACGTCCTCGGGAACGACGACGACGAACGCAAGGAACGTCGGAAGACTATTGTTTCGTTTGCAAGCAGATCGTCATTACACATAATTACGGATTAATTATTCTTACTATTCAGATACAGTTCACCGGATCACCGCCATCATCGTTATTATTATTATATAATTGATGTGAGTGTGGACAAAAATGAACAAAATAAAGTGTACGTAGAAGAAGCACCGTCTACCTTGCCATCCGTCGTTTAGGTTAATCGAGAAACATCTTTTTCTAACCCTCCGGCTGTCGCCAGCGATTTTCAACCTGTCCGTTTTGTCCTGAAGTTGCTCGTACTCTAATTTATTTACAATTTCAAATAACAACGCGACCGCGGGAGGGTTAACAAAGCTCGCGCAAGCATTTTGCTAGCAAAGTCTTTTTATACAGGAACAGACTTTTCTCGGCTTGTAGTTTCGTTCGAAAGGCGAGAGAACGCAATATATTCTTTATTTCAATACAAGAAGGAGAAGAAATACAGAGATGCGTTTTAACTTACATAACCTATGCTCGTTCGCATGAATCGTTTCTTATCGCGATTCACAGAGATCGATACAAGCCCTCGATCGTTTAACCGAACGATAAAGAGTGCGTAGAAGTTCATTTTCTCTGAGCGATCCGCATCTATAAACTTTTCCTCATTTGTCCACTATTCTCTTCATCTGCGATTCCATTTTCCTGTTCATTAATCTCCTCGATTAAAATTTTTTTCTTGGTTTCGTCCTGCGAAGTTTCTTTTCCTTCTCTATCCTTTTCCTTTTCATTTTCAGAACCTTTCTTTGCTTCTGGATCATCGTCCTCTTTCAGCAGGTCCCTGAAGAACTGTCTGCTACCGTCGACTTGCTGAAAAGAAGACGAAATCTTCACAAATTTGTTGCAGAAATAATCTGGTAAGCAGCTGAAAATATTATTCTAAAACGAGTTTGCATAATTGATCGATTTGGCGAATGAGCAACGTCGTATCTTAATCACTGACTTTGCTATTAGACGACTGCTTCAAAACCGATTTCCCAGCAGCCATAGCATCCCTGGAGACCTTCATCAATTTCTCCGCCGATTTCTTCCCCTTCTCGATCTCTTCGACGCTTTTCGGCGCGTTTATGCTCTTCAATATCCTTTCCTTCAAGGCAGGATCCATATCGAGATCCTCAAACTCTCCAACCTGATGTTCGGATTCTTTAATCTCGTCCTCGTTCGCCGGATTCTCAGAAAGCACCACGATCAATGGCTTTGTTTGTTTCTTTTTCGTTTGTTTCGTATCCATTGACGATTCATCGTAGTGTTTCTTTTCCTCGTGATCTATCTCGCGGTTCTTCATGAAATCCGGCTCGATCAGCAGCTTTCTTTTGTCGTTCAGCTGCTCTAGATGCTCGCAGAAATCTTTGTATAGATCCTCGCTGTTCACCGTCGATTTATCTGCCCTGGCGGTTTCTGATTGTTGTAACAGCTGAGCCATCGATTGAATATCTGTGAATAGAGTGTTTTGAATAAGCGTTTTAAAAACTATTCTTTTCTGTTGACGGTTTCACTTACCACAGACGTTCAAAGATACTTCTCGAGGTCGATTCTTGTCAGAATCAATTATAGCTGCCTCTTGAGATCCTTTCGCACTTGAAGACCTAGCTGAAGACAATCCCGCAGCAGTGGATTCAAAGAAGTCCTCGCGATTCCCAAACGTCCAGCTATACCTTTCCCTGTCGTTGATCAAACTCTCGATACATCTCTCGATCAAAGGCGACTCCTTCTGCAAGAACTTCTTCGCTTCCTTCATAGCGTGCCTTCTACACCTCTCGGCGATCTCTCGACCGCTTTTCCGACTCCCAGAAACCCTCTCAGAATCCACCTTCTCTACCAAATGCGATTTCTTGCTAACCATGTTGAGACATTCGCAATCATGTATCCTTTTTCTGGCGTTCGAAGCCTGATTGTTCGACTTGTCGTCAGAGTCTTCTTTGACAGAATTCTCTGCTACTTCCGATACCTCGCAGAACCTCTCAGACACATCATTGTTCAGCGTTTCCGTTGATGAACCCACAGTTTCTCGTTTCTGATTGAAATTCGTGGATCCGTCGTAAAGATCGATCACAGTCTTCACCGATTCGTTATCCGATTCATCGTCCTCTATCGAGTTTGTCGTTCTAAGATCGTTATTTGCTTCAACAACAGGTTCCCTTTTCGGTAACGTCTGGCAACTTTCCAGCTTCGAGATACCTGAAGGAATCGAAGTGGAAGAGACTCGCCTAATCGCGCCGCCTACCCTCGCCGTCTCTTCGACAGCCTCTTCGGACTCCTCGATAGTCAACAGCTCGTGAAAACTTCGAGACTTCAAACCACGTTTCGCGTTTCTCTGATCCTTCAGCTCCAATTCGTTCAGCAATGAATCGAACACTCCCCCTTCTTTATCCTCTTTCTTCGACTCCACGAATAATTCGTTCTCGGCGTCGGGATAAGGTTTCACGTGCTGCACGAGGACTTTAGGACACTCCTTCAGGTTCATCAGATCGTAGACTCCTTCCCTCTTTTCCTCAGCCTGTTCTTTCTTCGGGACCACGTCGTTTGGATCTTTTTCTGGCGCGGCGTCAACGATGTCAATTTTTCGGACGCTCGAAGTACCGTGTGGCTCCTGTTGCTCCTTTTCCGACGCTGTCCCCCTCGACTCTTCCCTTTTTCTCATAATCTCCGTAATCTTCAGCTTCCTCTCCTTCGTGCACCACCATCTGAAATCGTCGTCACGTTTCGCCACTGTGGATCGCTGCTCCTCTTCCTGTCGATCATGATCCTCGATGTCGATCGCCGGCCGAGCATCCTCCTCGCCCCAGAATCCTTTGACATCGCCGTTCTCGTACACGATCTTATTGTCTTCGACGAACTTCTCCATACCGGCGCAGAATTCTTTCATGTCCTCCCGTATGCTGGTCAGCCGACTGGTCAATGGATGTCGATCGCCTTTTCTTCGGTAATCGTCCGAAATATCTTTGTAAGCGTCCTTATTGTCCGCGCTGGTTTTCTTTCCTTCACTGTCCGTGCAGCCTCTGTCGCAGGAAACGCCGCTGCTCGAGAACAGTTTCCCTTCTCCGCTTTCTGAAAGGAAGACGAAGCTGGATTGAGCAGCTTTTTGGAAAATCAACGTTTCGCATGAAAACGTTTCGATTTGGACCACAGAAGGTTAGGTCATAACCAGACTGCGGATACTTTATGCAAAATAAAAATGTTCTACATCGATTGTGGGCAGCGGGAATCAAATAAAAATTGATTTCATCGCTTATCGGCTTTGTCGCATTAAAAACAACATCACAATATTCTTTCTCTAATCTTTTAATGTATTATACTTTACCCAACCCATTTTTTCATAAATGCATAAAGATCCGCAGTCTAGTCATAACCTTAAACCGAAAGTCAATTGTAAATATGAAATTGATATTTTTCTGGACATTTAAACTTTATAGAAAGTCTATATGAAAGTATTCAAGCAAATTTTTATAGAATATTTAGGCGGCCGTAATCCGAAGATACCACTTCAAGCTCAACAATCAATGAAATTGTTGAGGATTTTGAACAGCCTCTGAAACAGTCCGAAAGTCTGTACAAAATGGCGTGTCTAGAAGTACCATTGCCATTTGACAGGGACCCGAAAAGGCAGTATAAGAAGCCCGTACCTGTTGTCCAAGTTTCGTGAGTCGCGACGAATTGCTTCTTGTCGCGGTGATCGTGCTCGGATTCGGTATGTAATTTATTATCGTCCTTCTTCGGGTGGTTCGCGCAAGACCCAGCAGTAATTTCGGTCTCGTTGCTCGTCTCCAGGACAAGTTTCTCGTAATGGGCCAGTTCTCTTCCCAGAGCATGACCGCCAGGCGGATCCTCCAGGCTTCTTCGACCGTCCAAAATTTGTTTGGCCATCCTCTTCCGTCCCGCGTCCCCTGCCGTGTATTCCTGTACCTCTGTTATCTCTTCTATCAATTTCGCAGGTGTCCTCGTCGGGTTCTTCTTCTCCGATTTCTCCTTCGTCGAAAAACGAAACATTCAAACGTCGGACGATCATGAATTGCATGAAACGCACTGACCATTTTAAAATCCTCTCGTTCCTCGCGCACTGCACGCGAATGCAACGTAGATACTTTAGGAGTTACCAAGATTATTGAATTTTTACTTGTTCGCTACACTGTTGGTTATTCAGAAGAATTTTCTCTTTTGTAGGTAAGGATTTAAACTGACACTTTTCGGGCAATATTTTAAACAAGTAACAAGATCATTAGATTATTTGGATAAAGAGTGCAACATTGAACACCGTAGTCAATTTTGTATTCTATGAATTGCAAAAAGCTCCACCGTTGCGTGAGAAAACAGGTTCGATTTTATGCGGCCAATGTAAAAACGATTACATAAAATAAAAATATGATCTAGGTTTAAGGAATGTCTTGATTTTGGAATTAAAATTGCTTCGAGCCCGAAGGGTTAAGTCAGCGAGAAGTTTCAAGCAGGTGTTTTTGGAGGGGTTTCGACCTGTCGAAAAAAATACCTGCGTTCTCCAGGGCAACAAAAGCTCCGCGCCGGTGGCTTTCCCTTCTTCCTCCGCCATTGGCCTCCTTCCGTCACTTTTCTCGGCTCGTTTTTGCCCCGTCCGATCGTCCTCCTGTTCGTTCTCCACCTCTTCTTCGTCCGATGACGAGGACGCGGACGAGCCGGAGGAGGATGAGACGGCCGACTCGTTCTTCTTCTTCTCCAGGTGGAGCTTGAAGGTTCATCGCGAGTGAGAGAGCACAGCGGCGGCATGATGCGAGCGTGGGGTTTCACGTGGTGAATGATCAAATAGTCGATGGGGCCGATGGGTGATATTATTCGAAGCACGAATTCTGTACCAGACCTTGACAAAACTAGTTCTTACCAGTTGGTTGCTCGTGCACACAAGCTTGGCTACTTCTTCTTCGTCGTCCTCCTTCGTCTTCTTCTTATCCTCCGCCTCCTTTTCGGACGTCCCGACCGGTTTGTACAGCTTCCTTTTGTTTATCAGGGCTTTCGAGGGCGGATCCATGGAACCACAGAGTAAACAGAGGCCAATTAAAAATAATAGATCAGCAGATTTCAGTAGTCTGTTTGCCCGCGTGCTCTCTGGGAAGCTTCGCGGCCACGGCAATTTGTTTGAAAAAAAAACACGAGATGCTTTTATCGAGTGTTCGCTCTCAAGAGCTTCTAGAATCGCTTCAGCCTCTACGAAGATCTGACTGGTACTCAAATGTAATAAAAGAAGAAAGTAGGCTCGCTAGTTACAATTTGTTTTAGAAAATATCACATCATTGGTTACAATTTGATTTTGAAAAAAATCACGTCGATGCTTTTTTCGAGTTGAGGATTCGATCTGAGAGCGTCAGAGGAGATAAAGGCCAAACTTTCGATTTTTATTCACCTTGCACGCTGTCGTTGATTTTCTTCTGCTCCGCCTGGATCCAACGCCTCCTCTCGGCCTCCTCTTCGTCAGGTCCGCCTCGCATCCTACCTCGGTGACAGTTTTGTTAGCTTTTAACATCAAACACGAAACCATCTTCACGTGCTAGTCGAAACTGGGGCCAGATTTCGAAACCAGATCACCTACCATGCTTCTGCACAGGCACGGTCCCGTTCGAACACTGGTTTGTCATCCAAGTACTTCAGATTCTTGCATTTCAGGATCATTGTCTTTCGGTAGAGCATAATCTTCTTCAACACTGGGTTGCCCATCAGATACACCACCCTCAGCTCTTTCATATCACCTAAAATCTATTCACGATATTTTACTCCTAAGATTTTATACGGAGTCGAACATTTTTAACATTCCTTCGTTCCACATACCCTGAGGCGCCACTAAATTGATTTCTACTTAATAAATTGCTACAAACTTCTCCAGCTGGACTTTATTGTATACATTCCAAAAAATGAGTAAGTACCATTTTTATTCCGTAATATAGAACCTTTAATAACAAAAACTCGTCTGAATCCAAATTTGTACATATAACATGAAAAATACTGAAGTTAAAATGGCAAACACGTGAAATTCTTTGAAATCAAAATTCCAAGAGAAATAATGAGATTCCATCAGCTCGTTGGACAATCGATAAATTCGTTAATGCTGTTTAAAATTGATTAAGACATGGTTCAAGCCAGATACGATAAATTTGCAAAGCTAACTAGCGGTAGGAAAGATCGTTTGGTTGGTAGCAGTTCTGGCAGGAGAATGTAACATCCTGATTGGCAAAAGTTACATCACAGGGGAGCGGTGGTCGTCGCGACGCCAGAGGCGGAACGATTAACGAGAACATAACGGACTCACGTTAACGACATCTTCGGTGTCGATCCTGTTGTGAGAAACATCCAGCACCGAGAGCCTCTCGAGCAACCGGAGATGCTCGATGTCGGCGGTCTGTTGCAGGTAGTTGTGCGACAGGTTCAGACTATTCAGGAACTTCAGGCTATCTGCAAGCAAACAAGAAGCGGCGTCAAGGTCAAGGTCACCCCCCCCCCCCGGGGGGGGGGGGGGTGTCCACCACACAGCAAACGAGAAAGCTGTGTGCTCTGCGCTGGCCGACTCGGAGATTACCGAGATTCTCGATCCTCCGTATAGTGTTGTGCGAAAGATTCAGAGTGTCGAGTCTCGTCTGGTATTCCAGATTCTCGATCTTGTTGATCAGATTGTTTTGAAGGTACAGGCAACGCAGCTCGCTCTGATTCTCCAGATTCGCGATCTCACGGATCCCGTTGTTCTCCAACCATAAAGACTTCAGGCCCACGTACTTCTTCAAGTTCTCGATGAAGGAGAAACCTGAACAACGAGGCGACCGTCAATTTTCACTTTTCATGCACTCTATCGCTCACCATTCAATCTCGAAATTATTTTTTCGCTAGTTCTCTCACTTTTCTAACCCTCTCTGAAATATTTGCCACACCTCACAAAGTGGCTCCAAACTTTCGCATATATTTCAGCATACTTTCACAAATATTAATTCGAAACTTAACCGTTTGCACTGTCGGAGTTATTTTAACTCGAAAATTAAACATCTCTTCTGACCTAGAATATTTTCATTCCCTACGATTTTTGAAATTTTATGGATATGAAATGGGTATAACACCTCGTACAATAACTAAATGTTTAGTAATATATTTAATGATGTAAACAACATTTTGAATAATGGTACAGCAATTGTAGTGGTCAGAGTATTAATCAGTGTCGCCATTCGTGTGCCAAGGGATAAAACTCACCTTTGTAATGCAAGTACAGCACATCGTTCAAATAGGGAGTCTGATAAAGCTTGTTCTGCTTGCAGTGCTTCAGAATAAACTCCTCGGTCATTCTAGAACCAAATCGCAACAATTTACCAAGAACAATCCGTCGAAATCATTCAACGATCTCCACCGATCAAACTTTACCTGACACCATGTTGTTTCTCATCAAAATCGTACTGTTTTCCCTTGATGTACGTTCTCTCCGGTTCCCTGCACAGCCTCCAAAAGAGAGCGTCCTCAGTGTCAGCAATTATGTCTTCAACAATGTTACTAACTACCTTCTCCGTCTCAGAAACATCAACTTCTTTCGCGTCCTCTTTTACAGGATCTCGATCTACATTCTCTTTAGCTATTTCTGTAAAGATTCTCTCAACCTCGCTCTTCTCCTCTTCGAGATCTACTTCAGCCTTGACCTCTACTTCATCTTCAACCTGTTCCTCAAGATTCTCGCTGTTCTCCGTCGTCGAGATGATCTGGATACATTCTTGCAGCAATTCCTTGCGGTGCTGCTCCTCTTCGACGAGGTCCTTCAGTACGTTCTTCATCTTGAAGCTCTCTGCCACCTCGTCCTTCGTCAAAGGCATCTCAAGGTGCCTGTCCACTTCGGTCAAACTTTCGTCAGACTCGCTGGACACTTCACCGGAAGACGGACTCTTCTCTTCGAAAGCTTTCTGCTCTGCCACGAGCTTTTCAACCTCGCTAAACTCGATCGATAAATTCTTTAAAGCCTCGTTCTTCCTGTTCTCTATCTCCGCTTTCTCCTCTGCGATCTTTTTCAGCACCTCCTTCACCTCTTCTTCAGTTTCCGGATAACAGGCCTTCGTGATCTCTGCCAGCTTTTCTGTATACTCCTCTGAAGATAGTTCTTTCTCATTAGAATCACACTTTTCTACCTCCGAGCAGCTATCCACGATCATCGGACAAAGATCTTTATATTCTGGATCAAAATCTTTAATTTCTGGAGAAAGATTTTTATATCCTGGATCGAAATCGTCCAGGCATGCTCGATTGTTCAGTATCTTCGCTTCCATCTCTGGTTCCATGATCGTCTCCCTGAATTCGATGTAAGAGGACACGTTGACGTTCGACAAAGAGTAGATCAGCTTCTTTGCGTCTTCGTCGGTGTCGCTGGAAGAAGCAGGATCGCCAGAAATCGTTTCGCTATGCTTCTGGTTCTCGGAGTCCTCCAATTGATCCTCTGTATCAGTTTCACTACAATCTTCCTCTTTACCATCGCTATTTTCATTTTCCACGAAAGACTGATAAGTTCTAGCTTCTATATTGTCTTCTAGGATTACAGGATCTTTGATATTAATCTTTGGATCACTCTCATTGTTCTTGATCTCTACTATCGACACTTCAGGCGCGATCGATCTATTCTCAGGTGATCCACAGACATCGTCAACGAACTGCTCGCAGTACGAACTCTCGCAACAGCTTTGGTTCTCGTTGTGACAGGTGATATCGCAGACTTCAGCGTCCTCGAAGAACAAAGTGTCGTCTGGGTCACTGTCGCTGTCTTTTTCTGCTTTTGTCGAATTGTAGTAGGACAGATTTTCGCAAGTGACGTCGAAGGCAGTGTCGCTGTCGAAGTATGACAGCCAGCTGTCTTCGTTGTCTTCTTCGAGGGTTGGGTCAGAAGTTTGTTCGACAGTAGGCTCTTGACTGTCAGAGGCGGGTTCTTTCTTTTTCTCTGGCGAATGTGTCTTCGTGAGAGCCTCCGATACTGAAGACACCTCCAACGATGAAGACAGCACGTCTAGGCTCAGTGATGAATCCTTGAGAGCCTTTGGAAACAGATAAAGAAGATTTTTATTTTGTTTATGATATACACAAATCTTTATATTCATCCAGATTAGGTTTTGTAATCCCGGGAGATAGATGTGGGATTTATTTGAATTCCAAAATATAAAATATTTAACAAAGAAACAAATTTTACCGAATGAGATAATAATGAAATAATAATCTTTAATCATAGTACTGAAAATTTATGAACAAAATGCAAACAAAATCTAAATCTGCATAAATTTAAATTACAATAAATCTCTTTATGGAAAACAAACTAATATTTAAATAAATACACATATATTACGTATACGTATAGTCTCGCAAAATTTGCGGGATTCCGTATCACCTATTTGATAATTGCGGGACCAAAACATGACGCAGGATCCTGCGGGATTACTGGATCCCACTTTGCGGGACTGTAAGTCCTAATTTAGATGAGTGAGGGGTTACTATAGGTTTATTAATGGTATTACTTAATTCCCGAATTCGTGTATATTCTACAGAATCGTGCAAATGAGAAATTAACGATATCATTGATTGTTCTAACCATATGATCAATTTCTGTTTCAGGAATGGACACATCGCTGACGGAAACGTTGAGTCCAGTCGACAGCCTCTTTTCCACGAAGTTGGATTGAAAGATACACTCGTCCTCCATCCTCGCAAGAAGATCCGTCCAGTTTGGTAAATAGTTTGATATCCAAGTTAAATGTGCCACGAATCCACGGTTTATTTGAAATTCGCGAAAACCTGTTTCGTCATGGCCGCCGGCTGCAAACACAAGAAGCTCGTCATGGTAACATACGCCGCGCAGCTTTCGTTTGATCGATATTTATTTGAAGCCAGGCTTCAAACCATCCGCGATCGTTAAACACAACTTACCACTATTTATAATAGATTAATCACTAAAAAATTAATTATAAAATTATTATAATAGATTAATCACTAAAAAAAATTTGTCAAGGGGGAAAGAGAGACAATCTCATTTAATTTTATTGAGATTGTATTTTGAAATTCTAAATTTTCCATTGCGAGTTTCCCTGCCTGATGCAGGCTCAGGTCAGGCCATAAAAGCCATGTGTCCGGTGACCGTTTCGGCGATGCAGGGTTCACGGCAAAGTTTTCCCTTCTTCCGCTTTTTTAGCTCGTAGTCGTGCAACAGTCCTCAGCCGAGCAACGCCTTGCTCATTCGAATTGTGATCTCCGTGTCTTTATACTTTTACTTTATCAATAAACAGTTTTCTTTTGCAAGTCGATTGAGTTCGATCCTTATTCTGCTATTAAAGGATCCTCAATCAATTTAATCCTAATACTCCGTAGCTCTCGGAAAGTGGATAGTGCTGATCCTCGGATTCAGGTTTCTCGAATTTTCCAGCCAACAACTGGACAATAAAAGTCCGTGTCTCGACGTATCGCATCTTCGCTACTGCTAGATCGTTTTATGGTGAAAATACACCTGATTGCGAGGGGGGTGGGGGCTAGACTTTGTCACTTTCTTTATAGGGTATCTCGCCTCGTATCTATTCCACGGACGCGTCTCTCGTCTTGGTTGCATTTTGCAATGTCTGGACTGTGCCCCCCTTGGTGGTGTTTCTGTTTGCTTTTCAAAACGGTGCCATCGGCGATGATGTTTCAGTGAATGAATGCTATCAACATAATTCAGCGGGGGTAAAAGTTTAAGAGGCGGAAATAAAGGCGGCAAAAAATCCGTAAGAACCAAACTATCCAACGAATTTCATCGAAAATTTGTGGAAAGATTGCCACGTGTACAACGCTTATTTGGCAAACAAAATTTTTTCGAAAAGTTGTTAAACATTAACATTCGACAAATTAATTTCTTTTCCCGTTCGAACCACCGTGCGTCTCGACGAATCCGGGATCGGGAATGGAAACGGAAATCGGCTTTTTCTGTCGCGAGAGCCTTTCAGCGAGACCGACTCGCATCCTCTATAGATTTTTTCTTCTCTTTTCGCGCATTTTTTCTCTTCTTCTCTTTTGCCCTTCAAGGCGAATCCCGGTCGTCTACACACACGAAGACGCGTCGTTCTGCGCAGCTAGTCTACCAATGCTGGACCCTCTTCAGCATCCCCTCCCTCCGTATTTCACCCCGATGATAACAGATTTCAATTTTCCACGCGGCTTTCCATTTTTCTTCTGCAGCCCGCTCGCGTGCCTGGTCGAACCACTGTCAAGAGCAGCACTCCTCTGCGACGAGGTACGTCAACCACTATTTTTGTAATTATATGTATGATTTTTACAGAGGTTCATCATCCCTGAAATTCGAAACACTGCAAGAACCTCTAGAAAAATCCCGTCATTTATTTTCTACAATTCCGAGTACAATGAGAGCAGTGTTTTACAATCGACATTTTCGTCCTAAACCAATTTTCCATGGTTCCTCCCCATCCCATGGGCTCCCGTGCTCTCCCCGAGGCTCTGGCAAGGATTCTCTGTGTTACCGTGTCAAGATAATCAAGCCAAGGTTCCAAGGGTGATCGTGGTCGAGAGAGGATCGTCGTGTCCCGATAAAAAGGAAGCAAAAGATCAAATATTAATCTTGCACGTTTCCCTCTGTTCGTGTCGTGCGCTGCTGTTTTATTCATCGGGAGGACGATGCAAAATATCAGGTGGCCGGAATTAAAATAGATTACGCATACGAAATTTCGTTCTTGCGAAGAGAACAGAAGAAGTAGACAACTCTGGCCACGCCAAGACGCGTCGAGCCCCGCCACGCCGCGAGACAAGACAAGACAAAGATGCACAGGGTCGACGGAAACGGGAAATTGCACCACAGCTCCATATTCGAACAACACGGTCGTCCCACCTTTTTTTCGCAGACGCGCCTTCCTGCGCAGTTTTCTTCGCCACGAGACGTCGCTATCTCGGACCGTGTGGAAATCAGATGTTTGACGGTGCATTCTGCAACATCGAACCGGCGCGCTATGCACCAAACTTCGATCAGCCTACAATCGGCCGAGCCAATTAAATCGTTTGGGGAGAGTCGTGCAAGAAAGTAATTTCGGTATTTTAAGGTGAAATAAAACCCGACTGTTTGATTCAAGTAATGAACCACTATATGAAGTGAACCAACCAAGCTCTAATAATTTTTCATCGGTTCCACCATGACAACGATAGGCCACATTTTTGATAACACGTGAAGAATGATTGAATGTGGTTTCTATTTCTTGCAATCGATGCAGACAATTTCTATTTTTCATAAAGATCCGCAGTCTAACCATTACGTATTATTACGGATGATTTCCAGGTGAAAGTAATATTCGCCAGTGGATAGAAACGATCGACACACAGTATCGGGTGGAAATGCATTTTTGGCAGAATCCTCGGCTCCTATTACTGTTATGGTCGGCCTACCGAAAATACGGGTACGCGTGACTAAATTCCGATCACCGTTAATGACAGTGCACTTCCATCGGATAATATTTGCGGAACGCTTGATGTCTGCTGACACAGAAAACCGAGAAGATTACAAGGAAGTTACAAGCGTATCTTGACACCGTGTAATAGGACACCGTTGCTTCTGGCGATAGCAACGTGAGTGATAGCTGGTCTTCGGCGCATCGGTATTGTGCAACACGACACGTTTCTCTTGCGATGACCCATCGATCGGCTAGTTTCCAAATATAGCGTGCTTTCAAAAATCATTACCGCTCCCCCACCAACCCTCCTGCTAACGCAAAAATTACTAAAAAATTAGTTAGCTCGTCGAAATAGTGGAAAAGTTGTTCGCACTTGCATATTTGGAATAAAAAAAATTCAATGCTCATAGATAGACAGCGGAGCTTTATGCACTTATATGAAAATTGAGTAGATGAAATACAAAATTGTTGGAAACTTTTCAAAATTGAAGATGTCAATATGAGATTTCTTCTCTATTAAAATCATTAAGGGAAGAAGTAACATTCAATTTAGTTTCTATTTCATGCAATCGATGCAGACAATTTTTATTTTGCGTAAAGATCCGCAGAATTAAAATATGAAGATGAATTAACTACAATTTGACCATAAAATAGAAACCTCTGTTATCGAATCGAGCATGTCACCAGTTAAAAAATTATTGCCAATTTTCATTAATGAATCCAGTGCCGAAAGAGATGCCAGAGTATGGCTGAAAGTATGATCGACGAAATATCTTTAGAAATAAACCGACACGATGTCTGCAAAATTGTAAAACAATTTAGTATCGCGTCTCTCGGTCTCCAAGAGCCGCCGAGTGACCATGACCTCGACGATCAGCCTCACGCGCTTCTAAACCGAGTTCACCTAGCTTTCAATCAGTTTTTTCTTCGGCGAGCATGTCGGTTCCGGTCCGTCATCGACTCGCCTGCAAAAACGGTTAATAGAGCTAGAACCCCTAAGCTGGATCCGGAAAAACACAATTCCACCGATAGGAATTTCATTCTCGTTTCTCCTCGCGAGATGATAGACGCGAAATTGTAGACGCGTTGTTGAATTATTGAACTGTTAAAACGCTATAGGAGAGGGATTAGAATTTCAAGAGACGAACAGAGGCAAACATATTCAACCGTGACTAAATTTATACCTCGAGATAAAAGATCTACCCGACCTTGATTGCGAAGATCTTCTGCTGACCATGGGCCCTCGGAAATTCGAACCTGGAATAAGCATATGTACCGGATCACGGAATCGATTGCTTCGACCATTTTTACTAACTATAAAATCTCTCAATACAAGTTTTAATTATTTTTAACAATCGGTATGGGAGCCATTGATTCACTTTAGTCACTCAATATTTCTTTCTTGCACTAAAAAATCTCCAATGCATAAAAATAGCACAATTTTATTAAGAAATGAACTTGCTCAATTTTTACATCATGGTCTTCAATTGAACAGTGCACGAGGATTGATGATTTGCACAGAAATGCAATAAAAAGAAGAAGAAGTTGCATTAGAAGAAATTAGAGAAGACGAATCTTAAAGAAAAGTGTTTTCAGAAGAGAAATTGGGAAAAATCGTTCGACTGGAGGCCTGGACCGAAATTTTCGGATGTATTCTCCGCGAGACGCCAGGTGACCGTGACCTCGAGGATCTCCCGTCACGAACACGAGGAAACCTCGTCCGTGTCTGTACACACGAGCGATCGAGACGGCAGCCCGCATGGATCACGGATTCGAATGCATTATGTAATTGCCGGATCCCCTGTCCCCTTCGAGGTTGTCTCTCGCTGTTGCTCTTCACGCGGAGCAGCTTTTTGAAACGCAAAGCAGCCGTGGGTGGCCGGCATCATCTCCTTGAGAATTAAGGATCACGCTGTGAACTGTCGAAGGCGGAATCCTATTTGAATACGCTTTGAATCCGCGATCGATCGATCGGTGGTTGTTTCTCGAAATTTAAAGAGCCGCGGAAGATTCACTGGATCGCGTTCGATTTCAAAGTGTAATCGGTCAGCTGATGGACCACGGCATTGATCATCTCCCTGGATCCCTCCTACGATCGATAAGCGTTTGGAATTCAACCCTTATGCAGCCTACCAAAATGTATAGATTATTTAAAACCTCTTGTATTTAACATATTTGCACAAATTCTTATTTTAAGACTCTAAATTAATATACTAGCGAGCAAAGAGTGGAGATTCAGAGAAATTTTGTAATATCGTTAGAGGAATATTAACAAGTTGTTGAAAGAAATACAGTAAATGGGTACCCAAGTTAAGGGGGTAGTCTTGTTTCCAGGATTGCAAGGATGCAGGATGTGCTTTCTCATTTCTCGATAATGCAAATAGTGCAAATTACGCTGCCGAATACTGCAAATTATTATTTTTGAGGGCGACTGCGGCCTAGATTGATCTTTTATCTAGCGTTTTCGACTACTGAAAAAACCCCATCTTTGAGAAATGAGAAAGCGCATCCCGCACCCTTGCAATCCTGAAAAGGAGACTACCCCTTAAACTTGAGCAATTCCAATGGAAATGTGTCCATCGCCTTGTGCAATGGTGTCCCGCAAAGAATTTCGATGGGAAATCGTGTGGATCCACGTGTGCCGCGAACAACTATATCACGGTCACGCGGATGATCGTTTCGAAAATGAGAGGAAAATGTCGCTTAGCAAGTATAATGAAGCCGTCGTCGTCTGACCTATGACAACGTAGCCCTGTCATCATTCTAAGGGCATGGCGCAATTTTGTATAAATTAAATCGGAGATCGACGGTGCACGCGCGCGCTATGGATCACGCTCAGGCCCGGGATCGATCAGCAAGTATAATCACTATACTACAAGCCGACCTATGACAACGTGTCATCCGTATACAATATCGAAAGTCGTCTATTTTGTAGGCCAAGGGGAAGTATAGTCCAGCGTGTCGAAATTGCTACCCGAGGATCCAAAATCCCAAGATGGGAAAATCTAAACGAGCAACCTTGTGGGATGTTGGTGCGCATTCCTAGATAATCTGCAGATTACAGGGGACGACGGGAGGAAGACACACGCTACCTGCCGGTAATTTTGTTTCCATGGCTCTCTGGTCGGGTCTATGCTACGCTGTGCATCTTTGTAACGGAATGCAACTGAGCAGAACGAAAACGCAGCCGATGAGGAACAACCGACTGGCTGGAAGGTGCACCTTGTTGCATCTAGCTTTCGGATTCGGTGCGAGATGCAGACGAAAGAGAATTTTCTTATGTATTTTTCTTAATTTTCGTAACATCCTCTCATCGTGTAGATCTTAATGAAATTCGATTCACTTGATCGATTGTGGTAAAAATTGATTTTCAATTTGGGTAACATTTAAATGTAAATATTATTGCAATCAGTACCACAATGTATAAATTTAAAACGAACTGCGGATCTTTGCTGCAATAAAATGGCCGCCTCAGGGAAATACGAGAGGAATTGAAAAATTGTAACGAATATCTGTCTGCGAAGAAAAGTCCGTCGACTCGGAAAATTCATAAATAATTGATAGGAGAAGCTACGACGAAGTTGCGGCTTCTGTTCCCCAGACTTCCGATTCGTTTATTGCTTATAGATAGATTTCCCCTGATTCAGCCGCGATATAGCCAACCATAAGTTGCATCGGCTGAGGGTTTTTCCATAAATTTGAATAACATTGCCACTTCCTGCGCTACCGTGTGGACCCCCACCAGTCATGCCATAAAAGACGACCATAAAGCGACGATATGTCCGCCACAGTGACCTCGCCCTTAGCAAGAAGGATTCTGCATTTTATTCGACCCGATCGTGCATACTATTATCCTTGTACTACACACAGTATTCTTACCACCTTTACGTCCCATTATTTCACCAATTTTTTATGAAATTCTTTCGGCACATGTTCTACTGGTTCGGACAAAAAATATTTTATTTAATTAATTGGACCTTGGACTTGCTTCGGAGCTGATTAGGCCCAGTTGCTCGAGCTAATAGGACACCGAGGCAGAATATCAATCCGCCGGAACGTTTCCTATTTATAAATACCTTCCTCGAACGTGTACTCGATCAGCGAAAGATTGCTGATCCCTGCTCGTGCTCGTTTTCCCTTTCTCGAATTGTTTGGAAACCGAAGGAATATCGAGTGACGATTATAGCCTAAGCGAGGAGCTCTCGTCGTCTCAGCAACGCGATCGAATTAAACGAGAAATCACGATCGAGACTCGTTCGCAAAACGATCTCTTTCTTTCCAACCGGACTTCCGACGGTTCCAGGAAAACACGATGATTCCATGACTCGACGAAATCACACGGAAACGATCATAAAATCGAGCGGGCCGTGTCGCATTCCAATAAGAGAACGGCCGACGAAATTCTGCGCGGCGCATCAGGCAAATTTGAAAGTCGATCGGACGGAGAAAAATCTGCGAAACACGTGGATCACCTTTTGCCACGACTACCCCTTCCTTCGGTAATCCCTTCCTCTTCGCTTCTCACGCCATTTCTCTTTCTGCGTGACCTACGTATTTATGCAGAAAACACCTCGTCTGCATCGGGAACTGACTGCTTGATCCTCCGCTTTGTTTTGATCGAGATTTAATCAGGGAAGATCCCAGTATCACAGAAATGTTTCTGTAACCTACAGGCGTTCCTGTTGAATTCATTCTTCTGTCTGGTTTATGCGATTTGTGAGCTCAAACATTTCTAGCGATCATTTAAAAGACTCTGGAGTAGTTTTTTAAAATGTGCAGATACTTCGCAGAATTTTTTTAGTGATAAACGTTGCTGAAAAGTCGGCCAGGAATAATTATTTCTTTTCTAGCTTGTATAATTTGCAAACTAATAGGATCTGCGATGGCGTCATAATTTTTTGGCAGGCTGTTTGGAGTTGTGGGTTCGAACGACGTGGGTGGAGGAGCTTTTTAGTGAAATACGTTGGCGAAAAGTCAGCCAGGAAGCCGGCAGTCGAGTTCTAGTTTAGGCTTGACGATTTTAACGGTGCACGTCTCGCATTTAAATATCAGATGTAAAAGGAAACACGTGAATCACCTTTACTGGCCCCCCACCGGTAGCAGCTTTCCCCCTCCGCTCCTTTCTCCTGCCATTTCTCTTTCTTCGCCACCTATGGAGCTTACGCAGCGACGAACAAGATCCCCGTTTTCCCAGTAAGGATCACTTACGTGCTGGAATCGTGATTGTCGTCGGCATTACTGCGTCCTGAAGCATCAACCATCGGTGCTGTCCGATGCCCAAGTATTTTTCGTCAATTCGAATTTTTTCTTAAGCTACAACACCTTCTTTCCACCCTTAAAGCACCTTTCTCCTGAGATAAAAGCTCGTACAACCAGGAAAAAAATATTTACACTACCGACACTTCAGTTCGGCTGTTGACACTGGTTTCGAGCCAAAATCGAGTCCCTCTTCCTAGAAAAAATGACAAAAATAATTTTTATAGGTGAAATATTATTTTTAAGGGAAGTATATTTTTTCAGAAAATTATAGTCTTCGTCCTGATACAATCCCAGATGCTCAATATTTTTTTCTTATCAATTTTGATCTTCTCAACGTAACTTTATTAGTGAAATATTAAGTTCTACAGTGGATCTTGAAGAAGATCCATTCACTGCTGTCTTCATCCTGGCACGAGCCAGATCACACGGAACCAGGTCACCGAAATAAAATTGATCGATACGCAGAAGAGAATTAGCATACGTGCGAAATCGATCGGCACTTCTTGTTTTTTCCCCAAACGTTCGACTTGCAATATTGTCTTGGAGATTTCCCGTTATGTTACCTGGTCTCCTCGAGGAGTTACGGTATCTTGTCGTTTGCTGTTCTCGCTGCGCTTCACCCCACGATCTATGCTTTTGAAAAGCACAACATTTTTTTTAAACATACACGGGTGAGATTGAATAAGTCAGTATTGGGAGTGCGTCAATGTAGATGTACAGTGCCGGACAAAATGTATATTAGATATGTCCTTCAAAGTATCCATATACAATAGAATTGCAAGTTTGTATCTTTGATTTTGTGACCGCGATAACAAAATTCCGTCGGTTTCACTTTTGTCTAATTGTTTTCCTCGACCCATTTTAACTTTAATGGCACAAATGTTGTAGATAATTGAAAAATTTGCGCGTCTGCTTCTAGTCGCTGCTGATAGATTACTGCCAGAGTACATAATAACAGAAAATATTACATGCGTCCTATCAATTTCACCGAGCAAAGTCAGCCCATGTTTACACTTCTTCCTCTAATTTCTTTTGTGTACAAGATACAAACTTGCAATTCTATATGGATACTTTGAAGGACATATCTAATATACAGGGCGTGTAATATGTACATATATCCTATTGTGTTATATGAAATATACAAATACATCAAATGTCCTATTATTTTGTCCGGCGCTGTAGTCGTTGATCCACAAAAGCCATGAATGCTAATGAAACAATTAAAATTCGAGAAACCACTCTTCCCTGTTTCTCCAGGATCGTTTGAAATCGTGTTTCGATGGCAACGAAAGTGTCGAATTCCCGGTGAATTCTAATCAGCATCGAGGAAATTAGGTAAAGCAGGTTCTACAGTGTTCGTTTCGAGTTCCACGGGGATCCGTGGATGTGTTCCCCGAGGCTGGCCACAGAACCACGGCCTTGAACATTCCATACTCATATCGGCATTAGCTACAATTCGTATGGAGAAGGTTTTGAATACACCTGTACGCCGAGTAAGGCCGACTACTTTTTGCGGCTGGACGAAACCTTTATTTTGTTCGATCAAAGACTGGGCTTATCGCCGGGTGCCGTTTGAATTTTACGATAGAGAGGAGATTCGTTAGTGGACGCTGAAACTCGCGGTTTCGAGCTCCGAACGACAATCAACGCTCACCTTCCCACGTTTTCTTTCTTCCATTTCTGCTGGCCCTGGCAAAAAGTATTTTCCATACATTGGACGTAGAAAATATTTACGTGCTCGATGCTTCGACCGATTGTTTTGAAAAATATTCACGACGTCATCCGCGGAGCTCCAAGCGGGAAAACAAAATCGCGACGTCGTTATTCAGTAACGTCCTGTTACGCCATGGCCGATCGGTCTCTGAAGCAAAAAGAAAGTACCGCTATTCTTAGGCCGATTCCCGATCCTTATCACCGGCTCCTCCTGTATCGGTAATGCCTTTTTACCTCGGACTGAAAACTGTGGTTTCTGGGAAAATTGGAGCGCCACTCGAGTTTACGAATTTGGAACACAAACAGCGGTGACCCTGATACAGTAGGTCATAGATTCATAGAAGCGAATCAGAAAACCAATTCAGAACTGTGAAACTCGTTTTTTTGATTGGTAGAATGGGAGTTTTGTCGTTACATGTGCGACAGAAGCGGAGATAAGGCTTAAGCATTCAGCTATTTACGAGTGGTAAATTTTCCGTGAACATAGTTGGTTTATTTTTCTTTCAAATGAGTACATACATACAGCATGTACAAAGCAGATCGTATTAATCACCTCTCAGCCATTTCGTTAGCAACTTTTTCAATGCATTCAAGAATATTTGTCTGGATTTAGATTAACCGGAGTATTTAGATCTTGAGACTTTGCTCCAGATCGCGCAAGATCAGGGCAATCAGCGTCTCCGCTGATCCCAGCTTCTCGAGGCCCAGATCCTTAAATCTGCATGCAGCGTGTCAGCCGATTTTTCGACCTGAAAATTCAAATCGGCATAACGCAGACAACCAATCGCGCATTCAAGTAGACGCAAATGCTGGCCTTTCGGCATAACGCGGTCTCATTACGGCATTCGGTGACATAACTTTCCCGCTTGCAGCCGCGAAACCAATCGCGTTCGACCGGTAATCACCTTCTCACCGAGTATTTTAATTAATTGTTCTGAAGCGGAGTACCGTTCACTATACATCTAGAACTCACTGTACACCTGTATACTTGAAAAGTCGCTCACGGATCACAATGCAAATTCGAGAAAAAAAGCTGCAAACCTCAGCAAAACGCGAACATCCGACCGAGATACTGTCAAGCTCAGCTATCTCTCTGTCATCAGGTATCTCGTGAAATTACGCAGAATACAGTTTCAAGCCTCGTCGGCTCCGTTCCCGCTTCATGGTCAACGGAGATATTTTTTCAACGGCGGACCTGTCGCGCACTGCCATAATTCCGTGCCCGAGAGATCGTTCCAGCACGGTTTCTTATCTCCGACTCACCTTTGTTCTCGCCTCTTTTTCTTCCCACGAAACCCGCACCTCGGAAAAATTCTTTCTGTGTCTTTTCCAACTTAAAAAGCATGTTTAAATTTGAACTTATTGAAAAAGGAAAGACACTTTCAAGTGGCTCCTGTCTGTTGCAACAGATGGAAATTTTGCATAAAAATCCTCAGCCTAACGATTAATGAATCTTCAGTGTGGTGGATAGAAGATCTAAAATAAAGTTACTGTTAAGTATCAGGGTCACGAATTAATTTGCACACCTAATATATTGTTCATAGGTTTGAGATCGCCGATGGAAATGTGGGGAGCGGGTGGTGGTTCCGGCGCGAGGGTGAGAAATCGGCAGTTGATGCGTCCGATAAGGCTACAGGTGACTCGCGTGCGATTTCGTTGCGAAATCGCGGACGAGGCAGGTGAAATGAGACACCACCGGGGTGACTGGAATCGCCTCTCGCTGCCTACGAGCGGTAAATTTAGAATCAGCGAGAAGTTGAGCCCGTCCCCAGCACGTGTGTGCGCGAACCACGTGCTCGACTCACGGTGCCGCGTTGAGTAAAACGGGCGCCCGTGAACGCGTGCTCCTCCCGTGATCCGCACGTTCACGCGAGCCTTCGGCTTGCGCGTCCTCTACGGGAATAGCATATGCGAGTATTGTCGATTCAGTAGACCTGCGAGAAATGCCCGGCTGGTTCAGGGTTGCATGCTAAGTCACGGAATATCGAAGCCGCGACGCCTCCGATCGATCTAGCCTAGAACAACATTTTTTCACCTAATTTTGCCATTTTTCCCCGAGGATACCATCAAGCGGTAACGCCAGCAAGCCTCCGCAGTCAGTTTCGTTCATGAACGACGGAGATTCACGAATTTTTTCCCGAGATCCGAGAAGCAATGAAAAATGCATCGATCTCTGCGACGCGCTATCGCGAGGTGAAAGAGAAAGTGACACCGCACACCGGCGTCCCTCCGCAGCCGCAATGATTGTGCAAAGTATAGCGAAGCTTAATGGCAGTCAACACCGAGAGAAAAATGATCGGCGTCGCGTCGCGGCGTGTTACGTTTCTCACGCGTCGTCCAATGGAACGCCGGGCTTTCTAAGGAAGCGAATTGCCGATCGCAATCCAGAAGCGAAGGAGAAAGTGTCACGGCCCGATCTAATCACGCACGTTCCACTTTTTTCCCCCTTTAAATCGATCGGGACATTTTACTTTTTCCTCTCGAATGACCTGTGACCCACATAAAAAACTCGGTGTCTCATTTTTTTTACGATCCTTTAATAACGTGTAATATTCATTGTCTGCGTATAAACGCTTTATTAATCCACGTAGACGCACATTGCACGCACGGACCAATTAAGAACGGAGTCGCCTACTAAACTCTCGGCCCAAAGCCAATTTATAACAATTGGTTTAAGCTTGTCTGTCCTAATATACGGTAATTCAATCGGTTATGGGTAGCCTAATTTTTGCAGTATGGACAGGATCGGATACGACATCTGTAGCTCGTGTGAACTCGAGATTGTCGATTCCACGTGCACAGTGGCAGTGAACGCGATTCGTTCGTGATAAAATGCGATTGTAAATCTTATCGACACGATGTGGCCTAATTTTCGCAGTAGGTAGGATCGAATAGAGTTCATGCAGCTCGTGTGCACTCCAGTTTCTCGATTCCACGTGCACAGTGGCAGTGAACGCGATTCGATCGAACGCGAGCCGAGCACACCTAGACACTAGTCGCGATTATTAGATTAATAGAACGTGTCGGGTCGCGGCGAGTCTCGGGGTCTCGGTTTCTCGCATAACCGACCGATCTAACACGCTGTCATGCTGGTGGTAGCCGCGGTGACGTCACCGGAGAACGCATTCGACCGGGTGAAAGTCTCGGCCTGCGGAAAATGTGCGGTCGCACAACGTTTCCACAACGTTCGCGAAACGATCGCACAACGATCGCGGTTGCGCGAGCCCCGGCGTCGATTGCAAGAGAACACGAAATTGCCGATCGGGGTCATGCCACCTGTTCTGTGCCACCGAGGCGACCGGATTAGCGGTGACTCTTTTTTTCACCGCAAGAAATGCCCTGGTTTCGATCACGCTGATTTATTGGACGCACAATTCGAGCATCGATCTCCGACGATCTCGCATCCTGCGATCGCAACGTCGTCTCCCGCGGAAAACAAAAACGGGAATTGTTTGATCGGGCTGACACCGTTCTCCGCGACCCCGTTTAACGGAGGCTGCCTCTTCTCGTTATTCGTGTCTGTACCACGACGATTAGATCCTAACTAGAAATTCGGATTAGAAGAATTTCAGTAACATGAAAAATATTTCTTTCAATGTGTAATATTCTCTGCTTAGATTAAAATGGAAGACACTTTCGTATATTTCTCACGGACATCGTAGACGATCATAGTCCGATCAAACCGACTATACCTCCAAATCTCCATATATTAGAATCGAGATGCACAGTCGAACAGTGTTCGGCTACAGTGTCCATCTATGAGAGTTGTCCCGTCTAAAATATGCTAATAGACTTTACCATATCTGGCAGCTGATCAGATTATACAACGTAGCGATTTAATATGCCGCAAATACTAGCCAGAGAATAAGCGTCTTCAATCAACTACTGGGTCTATCTAACGTCGAATCGAGACGCCAGGGATAGGGACTGCATTTTTATGGTGGAACAAGAGGAAAAAGAGGACCATTCGGTGGTCGGGTTACGACGAGGCTAATTTTCACGACAGGTTTTTTCAGTGGCGCTTCTTCAGGGGGACAGAGATGCGATACAGTGGCGGCTGTATGTTCACGCGTACTCTTCGTACTTCAACATTGAAGCTTCGCGTGGCCCTGGACAAACCAACGAAAAATCAGATGATCAAAATCTGTTACAGACACTGATTAAATTCCAACAGATTCTAATTTTACGTTTCTTTCTCCATCGATCTCAATCTTTACGGGATCTACGTTGGGAAAAGGCTAAATTTTTCAACATTTCTCTGCTGCTCAGCTTCGTTTACCGAAGCGCAAAGTCAGTCAGACGGACGAAACTAAAAGGCAGTGTCCCATTTGCAGGCGCGTCAGGTGTCTAAGCGCTCGCGATCAAAACAGTGGCCCTTTTCTCTCTCTCTGTCCGTGCAGAACGGCATTCTGTTGGCTGGTGTGTCTACGTAGAAAGAAGAATGCAGTTTCTTTCTTTCTAGCAGCTGCATCAGCTCTCCCGCGGCCTGTCCCGGGATTCCTCTTCCTTTTCTGTGCCGGTCGGATGCGCTCGAAGAAGGTGGCTTCTTTCGCAACGCAACGGGGTGGATCGATCCGCGTCCTTGAATACGGAATGGCCCCGGGAGCCCTTGGAAGGGTGCACTGTTTACTTTGTAACAATCTCGGGACTCGGTCTCTCGGTCGGCTGCATTTTTATGCGTCTGCATTAGCCTTAATCGCTATATTATGAGCATCAGGTGGTCCCGGACGACGGATTTCGAGTTTCGAACGGGGGACGACCAACGATCACCGATCATTTTGCTCTGTCTCGTCGATCGATCGTACGGATCGACGCCATTTGCTCGAGAACAGGCACGATCGTCTCGACTCGTTTCATTCAGGGACTCTCTTGTCTCTTTTCACACCCTTGACCTAGACGCGTTTGAATATTCAAAGGAACTACACGATATACACTCTCCCTCGGTCGTTTTGTCGCTGCTATAATCTGCTGGTGTCAGCAGTTACTATGAGTAAGCATATTTTAACTCGTCCCGTACGTAACGTCATCTTTTTCTCGATTTCAATTATATAACACAGTAAGTCACTCGAACGGCGACTCTGAGGCGCCAATAAACCATCATTCAAAACAGTTTTAATATTATTAAATTCGTCTGTATTCTATAAATTATCAAGCTCAACTGTTGTGCGAGAAGACAGGTTCAATTCGATACGCACAATGTAAAAAAGATTACATAGAATAAGAATGATCTGGTTCGAGAAGACTTACTGCATATAATATATTCCTAGTAAATTCCAATACTGACCCATACTGTACTATTTGCATGCAGAAGATTTCCAGACAATAATTAGAGGGTGTCAGAAGAGGCTTTTCTAATTAAGTTCTGTAGAGCAGACCCGTGCGAACCTGCTCGATTACTATTACTCGAGCTATCAGCTTTTGTACCAGCTGCGTCGATATGTATGCAAGCCAGAATTTCATTATGCATGGATTGACCCCAGATCATGCGTCGGTACGACATCAGCATAGATTGAAATCGAATCGGGGCTTTTCGGATGACTCCTTTCGTTTTGTTCGGTCACTATGGTCAGCATAACCGGGTCGCGTTCACACTGCCATCCCTTGATCATGATGCTACTTCCTATAACTGTTCGTGCACGTAATCGTTTCCATCCTCTACACTCACATATTTATATTGTTTCTTTAACTCGTGTCTTTCTGCATTAAATTATTAAATGCAGATGGAAAAGTGGTTATCGAACATTTATATATATTTATAGTATAAAAATGATTTAAATATTGTTCTTCCACACCTCTACATAATCACTGGACTGCGGATTTTTATGCATTTATGGTTTATAAAAATGTTCAAAAAATGTTAGAATATCGAATTCGGTAGAATTTAGTAAGATTTTTATTTGCTTTGAATCTACGAAGACTGTTCCCATTAAAAATAGGATTTTATTTCATGCCGCAGTCTAATATAATCACATGATACTTTACAAGGAAAAATATCGAGTCTTTTTGGACATTTTTAACGATTTCGAGTGGAGTAATAACGATTAGAAATTGTTAGTGGGCTCGGTCTTATAAAACGGGAATCGAAGTATGTGGGGTAAGGTCGCTATAGTCGCTCGTGAATTACCCATTGAACGTTAACGGCGACAGGAAAAGCCTGTCAATGGGCTAGCAGGGCTTCTTCATTCGTCCTGAATGGCGCCTGCATAATACTTACCGGGAGCCCGAAGCTGTTCTTATATTATGCGAATATCGTCGATCGGCCCATACTGTCGATCTTCAACCAGGAACAAAACGTATCGAACGGATGTCGTTCCAAAACGGGTCTGCCTTTTCAGAATCGTATCCTCGGTGAACCAGTGCCTCGCGTTTCGAATCATCGTCGTCATTCGCATTCGTTCCCTTTCAGAATGCTTCTTTCGGATTGTACCACTCTTATTCAACTTCCTCAATTTTTGGCCAGCGTCGATCATAAAGAAGAGAAACCAAATATATTTTTCATGGACGATGTCTCGGAGGCTTTATCGGACATCGAGACAAAATTAGAACGACACGCTAAAAACGTGTCAAGCTGACGCGACTATTAATTAGTAAATGGTGTGTATTGTGGACCCGCCTTGTTCCCAGATCGTTTACTACGAGTGTAAACGAGTCCGACAAACGTACGTGTGACGTCGATTGACGTAAGAGCAGCAGTCGGTCGAACGTGATCGAAATGTTTGCACTCTCGAACACGTCACAGGTGGCATCGATCGATGGAGAGTGCGACACCTTCTCCGAGGTGAAAATTCTCGGTTGAAAGTTTCGTGTGGAACGAGGAGATTCCATTATCTTCTCTTGCGTCCCCCCTCTTCGATTCTGCACATTGCGAAATCCAGGAAATTGTTGCCCATTTTGTCGCTCGGAGAATGATCGACCAATATTCGAAAGGAATCAATTATACACTGCAAGATTTTGATGCTTCCCAACAATTCTGCAGCATTCTACGGAATAATCGTTCAATGTCCAAGAGGAATCTGGACTTCGCCGAATGCAGATGTTTCCTGGAACTGTTTGGCCATTTTGTCGCCGGGAAAATGATCTCGCAACGTTCGAGAGGGATCGCGGAAGAGGACAGTGTTGTAGAAGGCTGACAGCGGAGAGAACAGGGGCGGTCATCTGTGTCACCATGCAAATCGAAGCCAGCAAAAGTCGACGACACCCAGATCCAGAGGATTCCATTGCAGTCGTAAACCCGTCTTCATCGGTGGCATAACAGGTTTCGGTGAAATTCGTACCAACACACCGACACGCCGATCGTCCGGCAACACACGCGCGCTCAACAGAGAGGAAATCCACCCGTGGACGACCTGGAAGCAAATTACGTCAGATCGACCTGGGGTCCAACGAACCCAGATTCTCGGCTTTTACTACTTTCCGTTCCGTTCAACGATGAAAATAACGACCTGCCGTCCGAAAATCCATGTCCCCTTTGCTGGACATCCGAAGACGATCGCAGACATTCTTTAACAAAAGGAAAGTTTGCAGAAAATGGCCAAAGTTTGTTACGTCGATTTATTCGTAGAAAATTGGGCTGAATACTTGGAAGAATCGGAGAAGGATCAAGAACTCAATAAAATTAATTCCTGTCGATCGTATAAACGGTTTTATAATTGCAATCGGTTGTCCGTTCAGGTGTGCGGCTTAGATATCGCTATCGGAAGGCAAGATAAAGGTTTCGCGTGTGTTTTCATCGCCTCGATTCGCGAATCAGAACAGTAGACGCCGCGCCGGATTACCGTTTTATTCCGCGAAACGGTGGCGGTGACGCCGGTGCAATCGTTGGTCTATCTGACGTATGGCACCGGCGCGCGGAGACCTAACCCAGTTCCTTTATCCTCGAAACATGGCCTACGCGTAGCCGACAGGACTGTGTGGAAATCGGCCCCGTACCAGGCGTCCAGATCACTGATTTTTACGATATTTTAATCACGCGCTCGCCAGACCCTCCGATCGATTAGGTCACTGTGGATCGAATGGTCTAGCGGTGCAGATTTAGCAGACCGGTTGGCCTGAAAGCCGCAAACCTTGTCACGACCATCCACCAAGAGAAGAAACGCCGTCACCAACATTGTACCGCTTCTATGCGTACCACAAACTAATAATAGTTCAGAGGTATTGGCTGGAGTATATTTCGAGTCATTTTAATTAGAAATCCAATATAATTATATATTGATTTACGATCAAGTTTTCACGGTACGATTAAGAATTAATCATAAATCAATATATAATTGTAAATCTAAACTAAATCTAAACTAAACTAACTAAAATCATTACTCGAAGTATACTTCAGCTAATACTGAAATTATTGCGAACTTGTCAAGAGGGTAGTCTCATTTCTTGATAATGACTAGGGTTTTTCAGTAGTCAAAAGAAATTTTCAATTTTTCAGTGGTCAGAAGAAATGTTTAGTTTTTGTGTGAAAACAATTCCGAGTGGAAAGGGTGAAAGGATATAAGAATTTTCAGTAATGTAAACAATTTGAAAAGAAAGGGTGAGAAGGGGTAGGAGCGGTGCGAATAGAAAACGAAGAGGATCGTTATGCAAATGGCGGAGCAGGCTAAACAAAATGTAGCTACGTCCGCGATCTCCTTGTAAAACTTGAGCAAGGAAGTTTCTGAAGTACTACCTGACCCAGACGATCGGGACTCGTTCATCCCTACCCTTCCTTCCTGGTCGGTCAAGGCCAACATCATCTCCCGCATCTCATTAGTTCTTTTTGCGCTCAGTTTCATTCACTTATCGCGCAAAAACATATGGGCGTGTACGTTCGCATTAAATGTACATACCACACCGGCACGTACACACAAACAGCGAAAGAGAGGGAGAAAGAGAGAGCGAGAGGAGGAGGAGGAGGAGAAGGAGAGAGTTACAGAGAAGAGGGAGAAGGAATGCGTTTATGGTACCCAAGGACCATCCGCGGTGAACACCATGGTCCTGCGAGAAGGAAGAGAAAGGAAGAAACGAAAGTCGCGAGCAACTTTTATTCGAACGCGAATATCGTCGTTGCGTTTTCTACTTGATACCTGAGAACCGTGTGAAGGTTAATTATGTTACGTTCGTGTCCCTTCTATCAATAACACGAAGGTTTATGGCTTTATTGCGAGTTTTTTGTGAGAATGGGAAGAACGAGAATCTTTTTCGAATTTCAGGGGAACGATCTAGCGTTTACGTGGTTGATGGAGTCAGTTGCGATAACACGGGGAAAATTACTCCCGGCAAAACGTTGCCCTATAAATAATCCGGGACGTGGCGGTTCTGGGTAGTCGTTAATTTGTTTCCTCCGATGCTGATGCAGGAGAGCCGGTGAATGTCAAGGCCAGCATCCTCGTTCCCATTGGCCGGCGGCCATTACCCCGGAAGCGCTCTCGTGGGTTCGGCTCCGATCGCACATCCGACGAAAAAGAAACACCCGGAGGACTCCGATGATCTCTGATAACGCCGGCACGTTTTCCTCGTCGAAACAACGTGGAAAGTCTTGCTAGAAATTCATCAAGTCGATATCAATTCTCACCTTCGAAAACAACCCATTCTTTTCCATTACTTCTATTCCACCTTTGACCCTTCGTCTTCGGTCTTTTTACTTCGCCCTCAAAGTTGATGCAAATTTTATTCTGGAACTACTGGTAAAAAATGAACTCTCCTAAAATTATATGTTAACCCTTGGCACTCGAGTGGCGACTCTGAGGCGCCACTAAATATTTATTCAATTATTTTATATCAAATCATTTACTAAACATTGTAGTATTGCATCAGTTTAACCTTTTTAGTTACTCGCACCTCGATATAATAATGTTTCCATTCAAATAAAACGACTATTCTAGTTCGAATTAACTATTTATTTACATTAGTTAGGTCTCTGTTAGCATTTTTTGGCAGAAAGCTTGATAGGAATTACGCATTTACGAAGACATCGAAATTACCATGACCCCACGCGAGTAACTAAATGTTAATATACATAAAATGAAAAAATCTTATAAAATGGAAATATTCTAAAGATGAGCACGCATCAATCGAGATCAGCATCTCACATTGGTCGTTACGGTAACATTGGCCAAAGATTGCAGGTGCGTTGGGCTAGAAAGGGAACCCGGCAGTGAATCATCGCTGCTCCAGGTGAGATGACTGTTACATCACCGATCAGGTAATCATTTCAACATTGGGGCAACGGAGGATCAAAGACTCCACCCGCGCATCGCGCGCAGGTAATCGAAAAGGGGAACGACATCTTTTCAGAGGTCGACTTTTTTCCGGGATACCAATTACGATAATACGAACTCGATACGGGGACTCTATGGCTGTTTCGAGGAAACTTTACCGGCTCCTTCGGAGTCGAGTTCACGTATACATCGGACGATACGATCGACGTTTCTCGAGACCAGGAAGTAGGGAACGCGTTGATTCGTGATCGTATTCCCGGATTCTCGGAAATCGTGCGACCGTTGGTATTCGAGAGAGAGAAGATTTCGGGGGAGTGGCGGGAGAAGCGGAGAAAAAAAACAAACTTCATCTAGAGAGTCTTCTGGAATAATTTATGAAGCGATTTCTACGACGTTGTTTGGCCGAATTCGCGCGATCCCGGCAGCTGTTTACGTGCCGTTTCCACGAAATGAAAGGAATTCAAACATTTTCTTTCTGAATGAGATCGAATTCCTTTCCACTCCACGCGACTGGTCTCGTTCAGTTAAAAAATTCAACCAATTCTTGTGAACCCACATAGACAATGACATCGAAGAACCTGCAAATAGTTCAACTAAAAAATTCTAGCAAATAATTAACACCGTAATCGAATGGTACAGCAATTTTTAGTGGCGCCTCAGAATCCCCAAAAATGTCGTAGGAGGGAAAAGAAAATTTATATCTTTTGTATGTAATGTACATTTATTTGAATGCATAAACATTGATTGCAAACGAATCAAATTTAATTTCATCTAGAAAGAAAGGCGTAACATTCATATTTGTTAGACTTTGTTAAAAAAGTGGTAAGGGGTTAACGAAATTTTGTTCAACTCTGCGATTTTGGCTGATTATGGAACGTCGGGAGAGTCAGGTACGGCACAGGTGAGATCATCGGTGATCACGTAGGCTCAGGATTTGTTTTGATCGTTTGCTGAGGTGATTCGTAGTTGAAACACGAGTCAGGTCCGTTGAACCCCGTAGATGCTGTCTTCTTGGATTCGGAACATCGTCGTCAGCTGACGTTGGGGTCACGTCACGAAAATGTTAACGAGTCCCTGTGGAAGGATTTGGTCAATGCATCATGTGCCCGGGCAACCGACGTCATAGGCATACCTTTTGGTCGTAGGCGAACCGAGCCAGTTGCAGTTCGTTGAACCTCGTTTTAGAGGATCCTCGGGCATCCACGTCAGCCGGGTTGTTGCGTAAGAGTCTCTCGAATCGTCGGGAATCAGAAAACCGCAGGTGCAATGGGACACGAGACGATTATGTAGATGAACAGGTACTCGTGCATCGGAAAATTGTCTGCAGTGTTCGGAGATTGACGAGGACTCGAGTAGATCTAGACATCGCAAATTTATTTAGACCTGGCGCAGAGATAACCGAATGCTAAGTGACTAAACTTGGATCGGACCTAGCTGACATACATAAATTACGTTACTCTAGATCTAGATCGATTCACTTATAAGGTAGTATGATTAGCGAAAACAATTTAATGTAGATGTCACTGATAGGAACCGAGCGGCCCAGATGTAATCTAGAAACAGACCTCAGTAACGCTGAGTAACGACGTCAGACGTAACCAAGGTTGATTCATTCAGACCTAACTTCATAGTTAAGCAGAGTGAACAGACTTAATTCAGAACTGACTGAGACGGATCTGATAGCTGGTCCAGACCTTACCTTAATCGTTAGAAATTAATCAAATAAAAAAATGTATTATATTATAAATTCAATTCGAAGCGAAGAACCTTCGTCCAGCCCGCTCCAGAGGAAGCCTTGAAAATTTTCCTACACTCAAGGCCCTGTATCTCCCAAAGCAACGAATCCCAACACCTTAGAGAGATTCTACATCCACAATAGGGCTGCTATTTTCTTACTGAGGGTGATGAATAGATTGCGGATCTTTACGCAATTATGGCTCTTAAAAATTTTCAAGAAATGCTAGGATGTGAAATATGACAGAATTTAGTACGATTTTAATTAATTTCAGTTGTGAAAAAACTACTACCACGGAAAATAAGATTTTATTGATTCGAGTTTCTTCAAATTCGCCTAGAAAAATTGTCAACTGCATAAACATCCGCAGTCTAGCGACGAGAATCGAAGTTTCCAAGCTTCCGAAAAGTGACAGCCCTAATCTGCGATCCGTTCGCTACCCTAGTTCCACACAAATCCTTCGCGACCGGCAAAAAGTTCCGCAACGAAAAGCATGCATCGACAGGATGCAACTTGCGGAGAGTGCACGGAATTTTGCAGGGTACTGTCCCGAGCAGGATTCCATCATCCGCGTCGTAGAAACTAAGCTTGTCGATGATCGTTTGCTTAGGAATGGTCGGTGGTGTGTGCGTCCGTGGAAAAGGCCGATATACAGGGTGATTCAATGGGTAGTGGAGCCAACACATAGTACCGCCACCAAAACATCAAACGCTTTCTTTCGGCTACGCTTAAGTGTCGGCGAAGGGGCCCACATCGCTTTTACTTGAGAGGTTCGCGACGATCACTAGCGGAGATGGCTGTGTGCGTGGATCTGTGAACAGGTGTCCTGATTGGACCACGTATGTATACACGCACACAGCTGTATCCCTGTTGTGGTACATAGTCGTCGTCGTCGAGCTTTCAATGACGGATGTCGGCCTCTTCACCGATACTTGTTCGCTTCTTCTTTAGTTCGATGCACATTGGGTCGTGCCGCAACTTGCAGGAATTTTATATTTTAGAAAATTATCTACTAATAATGTGTTTGGATCGCTTTCTTGATTTTCGCGGATCCCGGCATGTTTTTCTCCATTTTTATCGTAAATTGATAAAATCCGCAATCTAGTATTTAACCCTTAGCACTCCAATGATGACTCTGAGAGGCGTCGCTAAAAATTGATGTACCATTATTCAAAATATTTAAGTATTTAATCAACTACCGAAGATTAGGTATCGTATAAGGTATTATACCAATATTTCATATCCATAAAATTTTAAGAATCATGGGTATTGGAAATATTCTAGGTCGGAAGTGCGAAGGGTTAATAATGTGTAATTATTAAAGATTTTGTCCAGATTTTCGCGATTTTGGCATAGAGTGGAATGTTTTGATAGGTGGGTTTTGGGTCCACTACCCAGTGAATCACCCAGTATATCGTGTGTTCGTGCCCGGACGGGACACACGGACTATCGTAGGGATTCTAGATGCCTAGTACCTGTGCTTACAGGTTTCAGTACGCCGTATCTAGGCACTAGCACTGTTGATTAGCGACCGGTTTCCTAGTCCGCTCGTTCAGCTAGCCTACAGTATACATAGATGCCGAGGCATCTAAGCGCGCCGCGCGGCTCTTCGTCAGGAATCCCTCGAGTACGGGGAAAATAAAAGTAGCTCCTCCTTAAGGCGATCGACGCGTCCGTTCTATCCAGAGAGCAATTTCTGATCGGCGATTCCACCGCTCGACTAATCTCCCTCCTCGGCCTTAGAACGATCGTTCCTCGAGTCGCTACTTCTCGGAATCCACATTAGATTTTCCGGGCGAAAAAATCTTCTAACGCTCGATAGTCGCGACTGGTTCTATCGGACTCCAATAAAAATTTAACCACGCGTTTCCTTGAATTTATTTAACCATTTCCCACCATGATCAGCATGGCGTCCGCTGGGTTATAAGATTTATTCTTCAACGTACACTTCGGTAAGGTTTATTTTTGGATATTATTACGTTGGAGGGAAAGTTCTGTCAATTCTGAATCAATTTATAAATATATATGTTTAATATTATTCAGTGATGTAATGTCCAGATGAATCCCAATTTATAAAAATATATGTTTAATATTATTCAATGATGTAATGTCCAGATGAATACCGAGCTGTTTGTATTTCGGAGTGGGCAAGTTCGCGGCAGAAAAGTAAGCCACAGGATCACCGAGTGGATTCGTTCGCACGAGTCTGATCTCTTTTGGAGTTAGCGGGTCGCACGGCCAGGTCAGATCGACACGGTTAAAATTCGAGAGAGGTGTTCGCGCGTGTAAGAATCTGCGATATGCGATTTGATCCTGCGATTCGAGCACAACTGCCCGCGCAACAGGATCCCATGGATTTATGTGCATTTTGATGGATGCGAGATCGCTAAGCGGTGGGCGTACGTGTACCGAAGTCCTCCCGTACTTGCTCGACGCATATCGGTTACTTCTATCGATCCGGGACGAAAGTGTCCTTCGATCTAGCACGCTATCCTAGCGCTCGATCGCGTAGGATCGGATTTAGCTTCCTTCTGTTATTCAGCGAATCCGTTCCACCGTGCTCGGAATAATTCTAATAATTAGACAGGAGATACAAAATTTAATTCTTTTTAAGATAATTCTAGTGACTCTGAAACAGCACGACAGTTGAATGTTTCGCATTTGAATTAACTCCTTTGTAACTCAAAAAAAAATTAATTTATTAGGTTGGAGGGAAAGTTCTTTCGTGTTTTAAATAAGCAGGTGATTTTGCTTCTAAATCGAAAACACATGAATTGACTGAAAGATGGCAACAAGTTGTTGCAAATAATGGAAATTATGTCACATATATTGTATTTTTATAAACTGATTCAAATGTTTTCTTTAAAATACGATATATTCATGAGTCGTTTTTTTCACGTAAACTTACTGTGCAGGTTACATCAAAAATTTCACGAGTTAAATGTAACTTTAACGTGGTTTGCATAAGACTGTTGGAGGATTATTTAATTGCTGGTTACCCGACGACCAACTGTTTCGACTCGTAGGATTTTTGCTCGGAGCGGTTCGTGTATTTTTTGGGTGTGATAATCGCGAGTAACGAAATCGCTTTCTTCGGAGGAAAAGTGACAGCGTAGCGATGCGGAGAACGCTTAATTGAGTTTTCTCCGGAGTAACACTTACCTAATGCATAATTTAATCGTCGGAGCCGTATAGTCGATGCCGTTCGACAAGCCCACGGTCCCGATTATAGCATAACTTAGGAACAGCGTCGTTAACTTGATCTCGAATAAGGCGTGGTATCTGGGTGCCTGGGTGGGTTCTCGTTAGTTTTTCTTTGTTTGTTTCGCAGGCCGCGTACGGGAGATGCGGTTCGAACTGCGAGAGAACGCGCCACGCTGCTCCGCACCGGGGCTGATTACGCGTCAAGATGTAATTGGAATACGGGTTAAGCAGCGAAGGTTTAGATCTCTCGGCTCCACCGGAGAAACGAGTCCCGAGCCTCCTCGGTTTTTCACGAAAAAAAGAACACCGAACAACAGTTATCGGTGTGTTTAACGAGGTCGCTTTCTACCCTTTTGCATTTCTGTTTTTCGGCCGCGTTCTAATATTTTATATTGTAATGTTATAATATTTTACAGTGTTTCTGTAGCTATTCCGAGGCTTAGCTTTAACCTGTTAGTACATAGTATGAGGACGACAAGTCAACTTGTCATTCGTGTTCGCTGTCGCTTTTCAGTGGCTTTTCATTTTCTTCTTAATTCAACTAATAATTCTTCCACTTTAATCAGCCGTATTATCGATACTGGTATAAACTACATTTTTCACTTCATTTTACTCGTCTTCTATAAATATTCCTAGCTACAAATGTTAAAAAATCGCAGGGTTAACAGCTTGATAAATTAATACGACTATTTCCAATCGAGATTGTCGACTGCCTAGTTCTGGAAGCTGCATCTGAAGAACCTTCTTGGTACAATTTTGTCTAAAAAGAAGGTCCGGCACCGCAGGATTCGATATTCGAAAAATATCGTCAGGAAGATTCTAGATTCGGCGAGGTTTTGCAAGTTTGATGTATTCCGATAGAAATAAAGAACCGCGACGCGTCCAGTCGAATATTTTTCGGATGCAGCGGACCAGGTTGACGCGACGTGGCGATCATCGCGGCTAGACCGTGCCGAAAGTTAGGCAGATGCACCCGGTCGGCCGATTTGAAAGCCAAATTAGTGTCGCTGCATCGAAATCACCGGTTCCCGGCCGGCGAATAAATTTGCCTCGATCCCCTCTCCCTCTCTTTATTTTTCTGTCTCTCTGTCCCGATGGTTTTTGGACCCCTTCCTCCATATTACTGTCCCGATTACCCTAAACAGAAGCGAGAACGTTTGCTACCGGTGCCGGAAGTCGAATCGACACCTTCCACGCCCATGGGGTCCTTCGAGATTCCCATAATCATCTCTCAATCATCCAGCTGAAATTAACACATCATAATCACAACATACGATCCCACTGAACATCTTTGCTTGCCATAATCTGCTCGCATAGGGTCCTCGAAGACACCAAGACCTAAAATTTCTGAGGAACCTTGCGAGCTGTAGACTTTAGAGCAGCGGCTTCCAACGTATATGCTACTACGCCTTCTTATAGACACGTTTTAACCAATAAAAACTTTAGTACGAAAAAATGAAAACTACAAATTAATTTTTTATTAAAAAATTTTGGCGCCTCCCCTGGCAATAGTCCACGTCTCTCAGGTTGGAAACCGCTGCTTCAGAGGAAGCCTCGGACCATAATTCCTAGATTTGAACGACGGATGAAAATCCCCGGAGATCTTCCGAAATCTCTTTCGGAACGAAGCTTGCCGGGTCCACGAGATGCGAATATGACTTGTCGTAGGTCTCCCATGGATCCGCGAGCCACCTTGACTCGAAAGGACGGTGAAACGACGCGTGTGTGTCTGTCTATAAGGCTGGTATGACTACGTTGCTGTATCCTCGGGCGTCGAAAAATCACGTCTTACGACACCGGTCGCCGATTTATCTTAACAGCGGAGCTAAGTGGTCGCGCGCTATTTTTGCCCGTCCTTGAGTCTACAAAAAGGGCCGGGATTACCTTGAAACGGGACCCACACGGCTATCCATCAAATGCTCATCGTGTGCTAGAGAGCAAACGAGGGACTCTCCCTCCGGGGTTCTGGTTTTGCTGCGACGCGACGAGTTTTCGACGCTTCTCGATTCCATTCTGGTGGGGTGAGTAAAAGAAGAGACCTAACGGGGGGTAGGGATTCGAGAGGGGTCTAGAAGGGGCACGGGGGGACTAGTTTAACCAGAACGCTCTCTAATGAATCCCCCTAGTCCCGCTGCCTTGCCCGCGGACCACTGGATATCATCCAGTGGGATAGCTTAGGTCCCAACCGCCTTCTTGGTCGTGACCTCGGATTGATCGATAGACGAGCCACCGGGTACTGATTTCTTGTCCTAGGTTCCGGAGGCAGACTTGACTACCTTGACGCAAATCCACGTGAACTTGCCCGGCGCCGATGAGCGACTCGCTTAGAAACCGAGTTGTTATGATAGGGCCTCGGACTCACCACTGATCCAGAAACTGGACGCTTCGAAGGGGCATTCTGGTTTTTCCATTTTTCCAAAAAATGATTCTTTCTTTTTCTTGAAATTTTCTTTTTCAGTACGAGCGCTGTGGAATATGCAAAAAAAGACAGTTTCAGTCTCAAATATAATGAATTCCCGGAGAGACAGATATTATGAACTGGAAAATGTGTTAAAAGAATTCTATATTCTTGAAATAAAACAGTTCTGGAGAAGCTCAAAGTCCTTTGACATATACGAACGGGTTAGCTTTTAAGAAAAAATCAATACTGCAAATCGAAAAACCTTCCTCGTCAAATCTATCTAAAAAAACTCTTCGTTAACATTACTATTGCGAATCTGAACCTGAATTGACCTCCAGAAAATTAAGGGTCCCCAAGCACCTTCAAAAAATCACTTTTCCTCTCTATCTCCGTCGCCAAAGAATAAATATTGCAAGCTCGAAGAACCTCGTCAGCAAATCCGTTTCTCGAAGAAAATTACAGATCGCAGGAAGCACATATATCTAGAAGATAAATTTTAAAAAATTGCGTCTGTCCGAAATATGACGGGCGAAGATCAATGATGTATTGTATCCGCTAGGGACGTAGATCGGGAGGTTCGTGGGGTACTTTCGATTTTCGGGCGGAGGCATGATCGTTGTCAAAACTGACCCGAACTAATTTACCGTGTTATCAAGACGCGCGCGGCTGGTCGCGAAAGTTCGTTCCCGGGTGAAATTAAACGGCGCGACATTCAAATGAAAGAGGCCCCGAAAACCGGTTCCGCCGGCGCTCGTCGTCGCTAGCTCTGTCGCTCTTCTGGGTAGCCGGCCGGTCGGCTCCTCGAGATAAATCGACACGGAAGAGTGTCGTAATCGGGGCCGGGGTACCGTGGTACCCCACGTGGTGGGTGACGCAGGTGCACCACACACTGCCTATGCTCTCTTTCTTTTCTCTCCCCCTTTCTCTTTCTCTCCTTACCTCCGTTTCTTCTTCTTCTTCTTCTGCTTCTTTCCCCTCACTCTTGCCCACCAAACTGCTCGCCTCGAGATCGCGAATTCTAGCTCGGGTGTCCGGCTCCTGTGAACCGATTCATTTCGGACATGTGCACACCGTGACAAATGATCCGCAAACGATCTACAACGTACGTCGTGTATTATTAAACTGCGGATGTTCGTGCAAAATAAAAATTGTGCAAGTCAATCGTGAGAAACAAAAGCTAACTTCAGAGTTTTATATTTCATTTGTTCATTTCTGCTATGAATCCACGAGATCGAACGAAGTAATTAATTAAAATGGGTCACGTCCATCCTACACCCATCATGCATCACTAGACTGCGGATGTTTAATGACAATGTAACTCCTAACTTCATAGTTTTATATTTCACGTATTCAGTTACGCTGTAAATGCATAACATCGAAAGAAGAAATTAATTAAAATGGGTTACTGTTCACTCGAGGTTTTCGTTAAAGTCTCGGGTATTCTGTTTGAAGCAGCATTTAACAAATTAGTAATCACCGCTCGTTCCACTTCGATCCTCTGGCGTTGAAAAAGAATCAGGTACTCGCGATTTATTATCGAGTCCCAGGAGCCCAGGATCTCGTTTGAAGAGCCGCTAACGAAGCGGGGAAGATGATGCAGGCTCGTTAGGGCCCGCAGGATGCGAGCAAAGATGCGTGGACTACTTTTTACCGTTGTCGCTTTTTCTTGCTCCCAATTTTGCCGATTCCTCGGCTGGCCAACCTGCCCGAGTCCCCGTTACCGACGATCGCGATCTAGAACCTGATATATCCTTGCATCCGTCTATTTCACGGAATTTTGCTCGGCCGATCTTGATACTCCGGCGAATCGTTAATTAGATCGCAAGAGGTTCGAGTAATCCGTGTCTTCGACACGGTTAAATCCAAGTTTCTCGAGGAGATATTTATTTTGTATTTAGGCAGTTATTTAGTTGAATAAAAATTTGTTTATGTCAGAGTCGTGTCAAATTCCGCGTGTAACCAACTATGTATACGGAAAGTGGTATGCGAGTTAATTATCTTATTAAGCTGAAACTGATATATTGATGTCCTTAAATATTTTTAACATGTCCATTGCTTCAAATTGATCGTGCCCATTTTTGTTATAAATCCATAAAATTCGCTGTCTATTTTTAATATTCATTTTTGTGCACGATACGACCTCTAAAAATTACCAGAATTAAAATAATCAACATTTTAAACATTTCGCATTGTCTGATAAAAGTTTGGATGCGAGGATTTCAAGGGAGAGGCGATTACGGCCCCGGCAACCTCGATAGATCCTAATGATCGATTTACCGGTGCAAACGCGATCGCGGTGCAACACGACGCGGCGCCGTGTTGCGCAACGTCCCAATTCCACACACCGTGAAACGTGGAAGCCTTCCTGTATCCCGGTCGCGAGACAGAAAAAAACTTTTACCTTCGATCGGCATTAGCATCGGTCCCCGTGCCCGTAACGATCCATCGATCGCGTAAGACGACGCATACACTATACGCATATACATTGTGCGTATGGAATCGTCCATCGGGTTTCGCGTCCATAAATGTATCCGTCGCGAATTTTGCAAGCGTGCATATCCACCGTCGAATAATCTGTTCCCGCTTCGCTCGTCGGCGTCCTATGACGTCAGAAGTCTGCAACGATCGCCAAAAATCCCGCGGAAACTCGATCCTTCTTTAAAACGCACAAAAATGTACGGACAACGCGAATGTGCACGTAACGATTCTAAATAATTCATCGAAAATTCATCAAATGGAAATCGGATGTTAATCAAAGTTCTTTGCTTAACTAAAAATATTGAGCTTTATTTTATCTTAAAATACCGAAATTACTTTCTTGCCAACCCAATAATAATCGGACTGCAGATTATCTGCATTCATCATATCTAAAAAAAAAAACAGTGAAAATGGTTTAGAGATACTGTTGCAATGTTTCCAATGGATTTCGAGGATTCCGCGAATCTTTCGATTCAGTATGGCGGCCGAGGGACCGGTTAATGAGATGACGCGAGACACTGATGTGCCGGCGATATTGCGAGCGGGTTGGCGAAATAGGCGGACCGTTTGCGAGCGTATGCGGTCATGTATGAGCCGCCTCTGACCGTTAGAGCGTAATGCACGACCGCTACATGCAGATCAACGTCACCGGGACACACGGTCTTTCCCGATGCGGTAGAGGAGGGATAAAGAGCGATCCAGAAGGGGGCAAGCCGTTACATTTTCAATAATTTCTTACATAACTCGTAATCCCACAGCCGGAACCAAGCTGTCGCGATTCTGGCTAGTGGAATATTCCCTGGAGTATTTCGGCCGATCTTTCCACACGCTTCGATCGCTTATACCGTTTAATATAAACAGTTTATCCAATTGATCGGTGGAGGGGCTCCAGTGTTTGAGACGCTGCCAATTACAATTTCTAGTTAGAAGCCTTGGAAACGAGGACCAAGCAGAACCAGAAGAGCCTGTCGATTTTATTCGTCGCTAATCCGGGCAACCTTGATTTTCGGCAGCGGTCGCCTTCGGGACCTATACGAATACCAAACGTGTTCCACGCCATCTTTATCGGGCCGATCTATCTGCTGAACCATCACTCGAACCTGCCGAAAATAAACGCGTGTACTTCCTCTGGCCTGCGAGTTTTTTGGTAAATCTTTGGACGTTGAAATTCATTCTAACTGATTTCGTAATTAATACAGAATTCTACTAAATTAATAATTCTGCAAATTCCGTCGTCTCCGTCGACGACGATCGAAGCACGAGCGATTCCTGCGCGTTGGTCGCGACATCCTCGTGTCTCCACTCAAATTTGTCCTCGTGGATCCTGTGACGAAGGCCGAACTTATAGGGAACGTTTAAAAGTCTGCGTTTTTCATTTTACACGTGCATTCCTTCTTTCTGTCTGTTCAGCAAGGGGGTTGCTGTCGAGCACACGCGGAAAAAAGCCGTTGGAATCGGGTTTTTTCGCTGAGGAGGATACACGTGTGGATCTAGGTAGAGCATGGCGGAAGCGGCTGTCGCAAAATCGGTGCCAATTGTTCTAGTAACTTGACCGTTCACGAAGAAAGTGAGATAACCGACGCGACGCGGCTCGGTGACACACTTTCTGGCTGCTGCTCAATCACTGCTGCAATTAAACCTCTTTCTGTTTCGTTTACCAACTGACACGAACTTCGACAATTGCATAACAGTTCCTTCTAGAATCATTTTTTTTGCGTGGCGGTTCGAGAATTTGCAAAAAGCTCCCGCAGTATTGAACAGTGAACTTTCGTGCATTTATTTTTGCATCGATACAATTGATTGAATTTAGTTGTAATTGATTAACTGCGAGACGCAAGAATTATTTTATCCACCGAATAAAAGTATAGTACAACGATAAATGTTTCTGGGATACGTCAAAGAAGATTCTTGCTCGGATCTGATCTGGAAAGGCAACGATCGTAAAAGGCCGCGACTGAAAAGACTCGGTTATAAATCGGCGCGAAAACCCTTAAAAATGAAACCGAACCAGTCGCTGTATAAATCGTCGTCGGGAAGAACGAAGCCGCTGCATCCGGTATCTCGTCGCATTGTTAAGAACTTGCGGAGAGCCTTGATTTTGGCCGGGACCTTCGTCAAGTCTGGCCGGTTTTGCGATAACTGTTGAGAATGGATCGGATCGGATCGAATCGGATCGATTCGTCTCGCCGAGGCTCCGCTTTTCGCGGACGCGCCGCGATCTTGAAATTCCGTGGCTCCAAGGCTCGCTCCGCTCTGCGTGGGATCAAGATCGAGCCGCGATCCGGAGAAAACACGGCCGGATTCGCCGAACACCGCAGCCGATTCCGCTTAATCCTCGACTGGCTTCCAGAAACCTATTCTCCTTCTTTGCTTGTTGCTTCTTCCTTCTTCCTTCTCTTTCTTTCGAAGGATCGTCTACCTGCTTGATTCATCTTCTTCTTACATTTCAGCTTCCTTTATCTTCTTTTCTTGAGATTTGAACAGGAAATTGAATTTTGTGAAAGGATTCTATGCTTGATTATGCGGGAAATTGATATTTGCGAAAGGGTTCCTCGTTGAGATGGGATTTTTGTCAGAGATTCGCGAGGATCCTCGAGAGGTGCCACGAATCGTTCGCACGAAATCGACGACGACTCGGTCCTCGCGTGACTCGAGATATTTTAATAGATAATAGCTGGCAAGCAATTTTATTTCGCGTGCAGCTGACGAGCCCCCATCATTCCAGTCACCTTGCTTCGCGGCCGATCAGCGAATTTCATTTCTTTTCACCGTGGATCGCTTTTTGGGGATCGTTAGATCTCCCCGGGTGACCCGTTCCTCACGATAACTGGGCTACGCATGTTTTCGAGGTACCTCAGGTGTTCGTTCACCTGGTATTTGAGAATTTCTGGGGCACGTTCGTAATAACAAAGATGCAGGACGTTCGTCTGTTTTATTTTTCCGAAGTTCTCTATAGATGCTGCCGAACCAGTAATCAACTCGGGGAAACAAGAAATGTGCAACGTGGGCCAAGATGTAGTTCAGCTAAAAATAGAACGAAAGTCAAGAATAACAAAATCGCGTCCGAGGCTGTATCCTCGAGAAAAGTGGATTCGAAGATTCGTGAAATACGAGCGCTATTGGACAGAAATCTGTCGAGGCGTCTGATCACGAACTGTCGATTCTACTTCCTGTCGATACCAATGCGGCGCGAGACTCTGTCGAATTTCCCGAAGCCACCAACACGATTTTGATATTCTTTGTTATTGTAAAAAATATTGCAGTAGAATATTTCTTCGACATACTCCGCAGACCTAAAAATCCGAAACGCAGTAAAATTATGGTCTTCCAGCGAATCACCGTGATGTTCGGTCGCGTTGGATCGTCGGGAGGATCGATTTCAACGGTATCGAAAGCGAAATGAAAAATCCCAGGGGCGAAAGGGGGGAGGGGGCCGGGTAAAAAGAAGCTTCGATTCCTCGGGAGAAGGCAGGAGAGCCTCCAAGAGAGTGAGAGAGCTTTCCCGTTATGCGCCTCCTCTCTAAGCTGAATTCGAGCTGCCGGCCAGAGGCCGGTACCGCTAGCTTCCCAGAAATCGACGCTCGATAATGCCTCTCGATACGGATGAAGCAATCTCCTACTGTCGCGCACCGCCGCGAGAGGGGAAAAAAGGCACAGAGGGTGGGGAATACGGACGGGGCCAGGTGGGGAGAAGTCGCGCATATAACCAATACCACTAGCGCTCATGTTTTATTCATCGATTTAAACGAATTCGAGGTGTACACCGAGGCAGAGCGCTTCCTCATTGTCACAAACGATAACACACCAGCCCTTGTCCCACAACTTCTCACAGTCGTCAGCTCTTGTCTCGGAGCTTTTTACCTGAAAGCTTTCTCAGGGTCACCGCGTTCTCCGTCCCTTCCCCGAGACCTCCGACTCGGCCGCCATTTTGGTTCCGGAACCCTCGCTGAAACATCATTTTGCTTGCACACGAATTTAGAGAAATTGTCTTTCTTATTTTCTCCGATGCTTTCGATACTTCAAATTAATGAATAATTAAAATGAAAATTTTACGGGTCCGAACCACGAGAATTCTTTGCAACGATACGTGGACAGACGGTAATTTATGTCGAAAGGATCGAGCCTTCCAGACGACGTTTACAGGTCCCCAGAACGTAATATATTATAATAGGATCGTAGTTTTCGTGGAACGTACGGTATCGGCAGAGAAAAAAAGCGGGATTCGTCTTGCGAATCTGTGTGCGGTATATTCGAGGAACGTTCTCGATTGGTACAAGTGGATAAGGTGGATTCAGCATCGGAAATAATTACGTCTGACTTAAATTCGATTCTACTGCGTGACCTACTATGATCGCATTGCGCTCAATGTTGACGCACGACCCGTTGTTTTTACGCTAGAACCAGCTAGAAACATCTTGGTACGTGCACGAGCTTCGAATCACCTCTTTGCAACCTAATTTTCTACGTCATTGGCAACTACGTCTCGACGATTCTCGATTGATCCAGGATGCGCGTCGCTTTTCAAGTTTAATCAACCCATCTCGAGTCGCAGTTATTTCAAAATAGACGCAGTATAAGCTGACGGGTTCGTTGCTATCTTTATCAGAAATTTCAGCGTTCGTGTTACAGAGTTGTCGCAACGGATTCGGAGACATTGTACCAGCGTCTGCCATAATTAGCAGCGTTCAGTTAACCGGAGATCGAATTCGATAGCCTCGGTCATTGGAAATCGGAAATTGTTTGCGAATCTCCGTCGTGACATTTCTGCGTCTGATGCGAATGTTTTGATGCGTTGATCCTTCCTTTCGTCGCTACGATCTATAACATGAACGCAGATTGACAATGAAAATTCTTCTTTCCACTCGTTTCTGCAACAGGCGCACAAAATCGTTGTTCACAGTTTCGATATCAATTCTCCAGATAATTGTTGAACCTGGAAAATGTTAGCGAAACTGTGCTTTTCCTTTCTGATCTTCGTTACGATACAGTACCACGATATTCGATAGCCTCCGTCCTTGGAAATTGATCTATACGATGAAAATGGAATGTTTGCAAATTTTTCTCTCCACTCGTTTTTGCAACAGTCGCACAAAATCCGAAGTCTAGTCGTCAGAAACGTCATTCACAGTTTCGACTTCAATTTTCCAGGTAAACGTTGAACGTGAAAAATATCAACGAAAGTGTGCTCTTCCTTTCCGATCTCCATTATGGTACAGTACCACGAATCACCCATTCAACATCCTAACCAAGGAAGTGCAGCGACGATCGATCGATCCCGCGACCGTGGCCAGCGTTAACGTCACTTTCATGACACTCACAAAAGTTGCGGACGCGCATGGAGTGTCCGGTTCGCGACTCGCGTTACGAGAAATCAAGCCAAAACTTTCGACATAAGTGTTTGTCGGTGGCCGAACTAAATTTTCGAATCTCTCAAGGCCAGGGACGAGCATAATCCTCGTAGAGCATAGACTACGAGAACGTGAACATTAAAAATCACCTGGAAATTACCTCTCAAAAATACAATCATCCCAAAAACAGTAGAAGACTTACAGCTGAGCTTTCAGAAACCACGAAATTCGATCTCCACAGCGGACAACTAACCTTTCGCAAAAATGACGATCGATGCTTCCAGTCATCAAACGTTTCAGTGGTCAAATTCAATAACGAATACAAGGTCGTTTTAAAAATCGTTTCTATGACAGTTTACTTAAAAAAAAAATAGTAGTAGAGTTAAAACACTCTGGTCACAATCTCGTCTTGCAGCTTTTAATTGATCGATATCGAACGTTGTTGTCAACTGGTTTGTCGAAGAGGAGGAAAACTCAATTTCTAAACTTGGAGAACCACTTTTGATACTTTCCTGCACTTCAAACACGTTCTCCATAGGCGTCAGAAGTATTTTCAACGGTCTCCAACTGTACCAGATCTTTTCCAATGGCAAACGTCGAATGCGCAAGGAGTGCATCTTAACAGAGAGAAATTTCTGTAAAAATGTATGCTACCGGAAAGTATTACACCGAAATCGTTCAATTACAACCTCCCTTTTGATCACGATCGCGATTCCCACGCACGATACGATAGTCCCCTAGGTCCCAGTCCCTCCACAGTCCCTCGAAGCCAATTGCCAGCAGTTTTTCCCCACCCAATGCCGCAGCTACCATCGCCGACCCTAAATGGCCCATCAGAGAGCTGGAGCAGCTCGAAGGGCTGGTCTCGCGGGAAAAACGTCTGGTTTTCTCAGTCGTGCTGCAGCTGTAGCTGGAAGGGCGATTTGTTGGTGGCGGGCAGAGAGGATCATCGCGCAAATCGAACCGGAATAAATCGTTTCGAAATCGGCAGGATCGAATCGGTTCGTGTCCCGAAGCATGCGTTTCAGAAGAGCAGCCGGTCTTGGTTTGTGCTCGCTGCCGGACTCTGTAAGAGGCACACACCACCGTGGTCGCTGCCAGAAAACCCGATGGCACCTTAAGGAGAGAAGTCAAGGGCAAGAAGCGTCCCTTCGTTACCCAGTCTGGCCCAGCTTGGGCCCTACTTGGACCCCACTCCTTGCGCCCCGGTCTCGTCTCCACCCCCTCCCCGTGTCGGTCGGCACACACCTCTTCGTCGGCGTGGTGTGTGGTGTGTGGTGTGTATATCTCTCTTGGTAGAGAATCCCTTGCTCCTCCAGCCCCCTTCACCTTTCTGGATCTCCCCCTCCGTTTCCCCTTGCGCGCACCTTCTATCGCCACCTCCCCCTTCTGCCCTCGTCTCTCAACACGAATCCATATGTATGGGGTTGTGGCGCACAGGCGACGCAAATGTGCTGACTACATTACGCCGCTATATAAGATAGCCGGGCAACCATCCTATCCCCACAGACCGAGCCAGATCGGCAGACCGTTCACAGACGGGGACCAACCGACACCGATATATTATCCACCGACACGACACGACACGACACGACACCACGACACACCGCACCGCACCGCGCACAACACAACACTGTCTGACAACCAATTTTTTTCGCTACTGACACAGAGAGCCCTCCGAGAGACTCTGTCATCCAAACGCTGAACCAGTAGTAAGCCTCTACTGATCGCGGTATCGCGTTGCTCCGCACACACGCACGTACAGAGATCCACGAGATCCTCTCCTCGAGAGAAACTGAGAGAGAAAGAGTGACAGAGAGTAACGAGTCTCTCTCGACCGGGAGAAAGTGAGATTTTCGGTTTCGACGAGGCCGTCATCGGTGTCCCACCGCCCGCTGTTCACTGCCACCGGACGCCGCTGATCGCTGCCGATACGCACTGTCAACAAGCGCCGATCGCTTGTGCACACCCTAGCTTGTGACAGAGAGAACACCGTGCAAGCAAGAGAAACCAACCGCAGACCACCACCGGCTAAAATGATCCCTCTGACAGCCACCACGTGCTTCCTGATCGCGATCACGTTCGTCGCGCTCGTTGTGATCCTCCTGGATCACCTACGATCCAAGAAACCGTCCAAAGAGGACATCCTCGGAGGATGGAACGACAACATGCCGGAACCACCTGGACCGAAACCATGGCCGATCTTAGGCTCTCTACACATCCTCGGGAGATACGACGTACCCTACAAAGCATTCGGCGACCTTGTCAGGGACTACGACTGCCAGGTGATCAAGCTTCGAATGGGATCCATGCCGTGCGTGGTCGTCAACGGGCTGGAGAACATCCGGGAAGTGCTGACCATCAAGGGACATCATTTCGACTCCAGACCGAACTTCGCCAGATATCATCTACTCTTCGGCGGGAATAAGGAGAATTGTAAGAATACCATTCTTTTTTTCCGTTTTTTTTTAGAGTTCTTCTATCACACACGCGGGCTGCTCCTTCTTCTTCTTCTTGTTCTTCTACTTCTTCCTTCCGTGTAGCCTTGACGGTCGATTAACGACCACCGTAAACCGCGATTTTACGAGTGGAATTCATTAGACGACCCACCGCGACGCGACAGCCGGGACGAGCCATAAACTACCGCCGGATTCCGATTATTCGAATGGTTACGCCCGTTGCGTAACCATCTCGCTGAACGAATTCCTGGCGAAACGGAGACGATGTTCTCGGAGATTAGCGCGCTTCATCCGCGACAGGTGGTTTCTTCAAGTTCGTTCGACCCGCTGATTCTATTTAAAGATCGGATCTTTCTGTAATTGTTACGTTATCGTGTTTGGAACAGCTGATTTCTTCTTGTTGATAAAATTTGAATAACTCCTCGTGGATGAATCTTCGTGAATTAAAAATTTTAGAACGCGAACCTAGCGTTAAAATGATCGAAAGAGTGAATAGATTGGTCGTCCTGTTTGTTAATTTTTATAGAAATCTGTGTTTCTCCTTAATGGGTTTGAAAAATTGATTGCTCGTTCCTCGATCGGTGGATCGAAGCATAGGGTTTCGGAGGCGCAGGCGTTGCGAAAAATTGGAATTGGTGGACAGGCTGGTGAAAACTCGTTCCCCATGCTAACGACCTTGCTATCGTGTGCGACACGTGAGCGGCCCGGCCCCGTTTATTTTTTCGCGCGGCTCGTGCTTTCGTTCGAGTTCGGTCAGCCAACATCAGCCGAAACCCGTGCTAAGGTCAACAGAGCGAAGCGGTACCAAGTGCAGCCCCGGCAAAGGTCACGGTACCACTTTCACGCGTTCCTGGCTCACCTGGCCAGCCGGCAAACAGGATCAAGGCTGAGCCACCGGAGGCGATTCCGACACTCGAGACCCGCGCCACCGTTTTCCGTTCTCTCTTTCTACACACCCTCGATTAGACCGTGCCGCGATTACTTTCCGAACGTCTCACCGAACGAGTCCTCTAATTATTCAATGCATTTCCCACAACATTCAATATTTTGCAAAAGCACTCTGTAAATCGCTATGAGCACTTTCATAGTGCCTCGTCATCGAATTTCGAAATTATTCGTTCTAGTTTTCCGTTATCAAATTTTTTGATCAATCGAGTGCGAGATTATACCCTCTACAAGAACAGTGTCTATCTTTGTCGATCACTTTCCGCTAATTATGTACAAGTAATATTTATTTCCTGACTGTTTCGATTCGCAAACTTCGATTCAGTCTCGAAGATCGCGTGTAGATTCAAGAATCGTGTGTAAATTCCAGAATCTTGGATCTCCCATCACAGGGTGCTAGCAATGGTATCCTACACGAGAAACCAGGTCACTTCCTGTTCTGCTCGCGGCCGCTTCGATTTCAAATCGAGCCGGCTCGCGCGCCGATGAATCGATTTTCTGCGGAGTGCGCTCGATCGGCATCTGCCGGCTTGCATTTCCGCGTGTCGCTTGTTCCCCAAGAAAGAGAAAGAGACAAGAGAGAGAAAGAGGAAGGGAGGTCTCCCGGTCTAAGGAAAGGGAGAGGAGAGGAGAGCGAAGCGAGCGAGTCGACGAATTTTTCCTTTTTCGCCTGACAACCGAGTTATTTTGAAATGCGTTCGCTACGCGTTGCCGCGTTGTCCGCGTGCTCGAAGGTCAAGTTTAACGCGCCGGTGGGATCGTCGTCGCTCGATCAGGATCAATGAGAATCTCCGTTACCGTCCGCCTCGCGATAACTGTTCCGAAAGACTCTCGATGGAAATTCATTGAAAGTTCTGATTCTGCAATTTTCAATAGATCCATCCAGACCTAAAGCTACAAATTCTCAATGAACTGCTCCTAATACGTTTGATGCGATTCGAAAGATCCATTGAAAGTTCTGATTTCACAATTTTCAATAGATCCATCCAGATCTAAAGTTACCAATTCTCAATGATCTACTCTTCCAATAATAATTTAATTACTTCCCATGGCGGTTTCGAACCAGTCCCAAATTTCACACAAAAATTGCATACAACTAACTAACGCACAGCTCTTCCGAATGTTCCAGCTCTCGCTTTCTGCAACTGGTCCGAGGTGCAAAAGGCCCGCAGAGAAATGCTCCGCGCGCACACGTTTCCTCGCGCGTTTTCCGCGCGCTACAACGACCTAAACGGCATCATCGGCGGCGAGATGGAGGCTCTAACTACTCACCTGGACTCCCTAGCAAACTGCAAGGTCCACGCGAAGCCGCTGATCCTCCACACTTGCGCCAACATTTTCATGACCTACCTCTGCTCGAAAAGCTTCCCCCTGGATCACGCAGGATTCCGCAACATGGTCGAGAACTTCGATAAGGTGTTCTTCGAGGTGAACCAAGGCTACGCTGCGGACTTCCTGCCGTTCCTTATGCCACTTCATCATAGAAACATGGCTAGAATGGCACACTGGAGTCACGCGATCCGCGAATTCGTCGTCACTAATGTCGTCAACGAGAGAATGGATAGTTGGACCGGATTGGTAGAACCTGAAAGAGATTATCTCGACTGTCTGGTGAATCATATGAAGACGGACGCTGAACCGAGGATGTCCTGGAACGCTACATTGTTCGTGATGGAGGATATCCTTGGAGGACACTCTGCAATTGGCAATCTGTTGGTGAAGGTCCTTGGATTCCTTGCTACCAGGCCGGATGTCCAAATGAAAGCCCAGGAGGAAATCGATGCGCTCGGAATCGATGGTGACTATGTTGGGCTGGAGAATAGGGGATCGCTGCCCTACGTTGAAGCCATCATTTTGGAGACCATCAGGATAATCGCTAGCCCCATTGTGCCGCACGTTGCCAATCAGGACAGCAGTATCGCCGGTGAGCATCCGCATCTTCTTATTCGACGATCTTAGTCCTTCTTGATCGAGGACAATCGAATCCGATCGATCTAGCTCACTTTAATAACCAGACTCGTCTACCCTCTTTCCAGGTTACAGGATCAAGAAAGACACTTTCATCTTCCTCAACAACTACGAGCTAAACATGTCCAAAGAGCTCTGGACCTCTCCGGACGAATTCATTCCGGACAGGTTCGTGCAGCAAGGTCAACTTCTAAAACCCGAATACTTCCTGCCCTTCGGTGGTGGCAGAAGGTCCTGCATGGGCTACAAACTGGTCCAATACTTGAGCTTCGCTATCCTGGCCACGTTGCTGAAGAACTACATGATCACACCGTTGTCGAAAGAAAACTACGCGATACCAATCGGCAATCTAGCTCTGCCGGAGATGACGTTCAACGTCCGTTTCGAGAGACGGTAGGGCCTGGAAGAGAATGAAGAACGTTGGCCAATAGAATATGGGCCGACTCCTCGAGGCCGACTGCTCAGCCTAGGCTTCAAAGGCGAACTTCGATTTCGGAGGAGCTTCCGGGAGCTGGGAGCAGCGAAGGATGAGCTGAAGAGAGGCTTGTCGTTATTAATTTCTCTTTCTTTAGACCAGGCACGGGCAACGAACACTATACAATCTTTGAAGACAATCCTCAGAATCTAATTGACATTGAAGAAACGAGAGAATTCTGTTTATTTCGTTGTGGAGCGCGATTGTGGGCGTGGCTTGCTCCGGGAGGCGTGGCCTATGCGCTCCGAGAGCCACAGCAACGTGCCCATGCCTGGTTTAGACGAAGCTTTAGAGAAGATCGAGTGCCACGGGCCGCGTACACACGATGAGGATTCGATCTTCATCGGCAACGAAAGCTTTACTGACATTACTAGGTGTTTAAGCTAGCTAATTGTTGATCGTCCCTCGACGCGTGAACTTCCCCTTCGAAACGAGCGAATCGAAGACGATCAGCCAACGATTTATATATCAGGAGAGAAGACTTGGACTGATAAAGAAGAGGACTGACCCTGCAGCAGCCGTGTTCTAGCGAGCGCTTTAGGTAAAACCGGGGCCCCATAGCCGATCGTTAATCTCTCTCTTCGCCCTCTTTCCCGCGGAAGATCGAGTTGCTGCAAGTTTTTCTGAGAAAACTCGACGCGACTCGTCTCGTCTCATCCTGTCTCGTCTCGTCTCGTCTTGTCTCGTCTCTTCTTGTTTCGACTCGACTCGCAGGCCAGTCGGACGCGCGTGTCCGTTTGCTCCTCTTCGAGGAACGGATCAAATCCCACGACGGAAGCAGACGGACGTTGAGTCTGCCGTGGAAAACGGTTTGAACCATCCCGAACTTCTCGGATTATCACTTCCTTTGCATTGTAAGGAACACAAGTTAAATTGTATTGCTTCCTTTCGAGTGTTCAGTAAATTTTATTTGTCTGACTCGTTATTCGCTGATTTTTAAGATTTTGGTCGTTCGAGATCAATGAATCTTCTCTTGTTATACTTGTTTTAAAAAGGCGCAATGAATAGACCGATGATTCACGGTTTCTATCAGGATCTAGAGATCGCTGAGACCGAAGAATCTCCTGTTGACGACCAGATCACGTACCGACTGGCTTCAACGACGATTCGAAAGGTGAGAACTAGAGAGACGAGGCAAAGAACAGGGCTAATCGCGATTTCGAGCGCGTTCGTCCATCGATCGTGAAAAATCAAGAGTGGTCGCCCCCGTTGATCCAGCATCGATCCCCCGCGATCTCTGTATCGCTATTTTGTTATCGAATCGCGATGATCTCTGTGGGAACCGTGGCCAGTTCAATTTCATTCTATTTTGTATTAACCCTTTGCACTTGACAATGAATAATTCCTAGACTGCAAATCTTTATGCAAAATATAAATGTTTCATGAATGAAATATAAATTCTGCTCTTCTGTTGATGATTTCAACATTTTAGATTCATGAAACATTTTGAATGCATAAAATTCCCAATTCTCTTTTTCGTGTTTTCTTAAAAGGGCCATTCGGGTTGCCAATTCGATTTACAATATCTTTTAATCCTTAGCACTCGAGCAGTGACTCTGAGGCGACACTAAAAATTGCTGTACCATTATTTAAAATATTGTTTACATAAATGTATCGGTATCTAGTCAATTACTAAACATTTAGGTATTGTATGAGTAAAATTTCAAAAATCAGAGGGAATGGAAATATTCTAGCCAGGGAGAAACAGTTTAATTTTCAAGTTAAAGTAGCTACGAGTGCAAAGGGTTAAGATAATCAAGTGCAAAGGGTTAATGAAACGCGAATGAAGACCAAAGTGTTGAACGAATTTGTTAAGGATTTAAGTGTCTATCGAAAGTGAACTCTCCACGGTTCCCGTGCGGTAACCAGACCACGAGATTATGGGAAATGCTGGGTGAACGGTCGACCGTCGGTCCATCGTATCGCTGGAGACAGTTTAAAACGGGAACGTCGCACCGAAGCGTACAACGTAATAATTTTTGTTAATCTCGTTTCTCGACGCCACCCTCGACACCGTTCCCTTCTTCTTTCTCTCTTTCTTTCCCTCCGTTAACCTTCTCTCTTTTTATTATTTTCTTCGAGTTTCCCTTTCCTCCTTCACCTCCTTTTCTTTCGCTCTCCTTCTGTATCGTACTGTGCGGAACATTTGAAACTGATCGCACCAACGATCGCAGAAAATCACAGAGAACGAACGAGTTCGTGTGAAACGAGAAATGGAATTTTTATATTATATATGTATACTGTAATAATCGATTATTACACGACTGAACGATTTTTCTCAAAGAGAAACATCGTCTGTTCGCGGGCCACGCTCGCGGATTATAATTTATTTCTGCTATTGAGCAACGGTTCTTATTTTTATGTTATTATTATATTATATTATATTATTATTAATAATATTATTATTATTGTCATTATTATTGCTTACTACTATTATCATCACTATTATCAGTAGTTAGATGTATCATCACGTTCTTCATCCCCCATCTTTTTATTTTCACGCTTTCATGTCCATGTACGTTATTTTATGTTTGTTATTTAATTATCGTGATTGTTACGACATTTGTTAATTTATTATTTAAGATTTTAATAATAAAAGTGAACACTGAACACTCGTCGTTTTTACGTTCGAGGATTTAATCCTTCTTCTTTTTTCCTGTATCTCTTTGTCGATCGTGTTTCTGATCGCTGACACGACGAGTTTCTTTATTTTTATTGTCTAAAGATGCCGTAGTGAATAATTCTGTAACAGATTTGAATTGTTTTTTACTGAGAAGAATTTTTATTGTAAAAAGAAATTGGATGTAGATATTTGTGTCAGTGTTCCCGCAGAAGTTAATGGAAAAGCAGAAAAATTTCCGCTTCTGATAAACGTTAAAACACCCTTATCGTACACTCGCCTTCTTATCAATTAGTTCAACGTCTGCCATTCAGACTGTACACAAACACTCTGATAACTGTGCTGCGAATTTTATACATTCATGACAATTATGAGTAAGTGAAATATGAAAAAGTAAAACATAAAAAGGCGCTTACAATTTTTAATTGTCAAAAGACGAGTACAAAAATTGTCCCAATTACTTCAGAATCACAATTAGACAGCAGATTGAAGCAGGAACATTTTTTTTCATGAACAAAATGTACCGATGAACGAGCCAATGTTACATTAACAATTACTGGCAGTCAACAAAATTAATCTCAATAATTTATTTACAAACAAAAACATATTACAAAACGCTCGGCATAACGTTTCGTCGTCGGTATAAAAATCCTAATCGATAACCATTAATAAAACAATATATGAACACAAGCATTAGCACAGTCGTGAACAAGAGCGTAATTACAATTGTTAAAGTGCACAGTTTTCGATTGTACAGGCACATAAATGAACAGGTTAAATGCAAAACAGTAAAAACATTCACAGAATCGTTACTGCGCTGACGCTTTTGTTCGCAACTCTATGTTCACACGCGGCAACACTTTCGCCAAAACAAAGTAATTGATCACTCGACGAATCCCGGACTAGATCGAACACCGGCAGTAATTAAAAATTCATCGCTCGTTTTCCAGATGGCCGTCCAGAAAGATCAAGGAGGGGAGTCAAGAAAAATCAGTCACTCAAGAGATCTCGTCTCTCCAGACAATCTTCAAAATTCGGTACTTCAAAATCCATAGATCCTCAACTCTGAACACTTTGGAACAGTATTTACAGCATCTAAATTTTCTCTTCAGGTGAATCGTGCATCAAATGGTAAGCCTCCAGCTAAACTCCCGAAGAAACATCTTTGAGGTCCACCATCGGCTTCTCTTCAGCAGTCGGAGGCTCCTTCTTCCTCCTGTACATATCCTCGATCTCTGCCAAGGTCTTCCCCTTGGTTTCCGGCAGGAAGAATTGTACAAACAGTGTCCCAGCAATGGACATCACGGTGAAGAACACAAAGACCCCATGTTTGCCCATGTAGGCTACCATATCGAGGTAAGTCTTCACGGTGATAGAGCTGAAGATGTATCCGATGCAAGATGTGAGTCCTGTGAGTACTTCTTTGACCTCGGCAGGGTAAATCTCGGCTAACATGGCGAAGGGGACAACCAGGAAGCCTAGAGTGCTAGCAAAAATGTATCCCAATACGCAGACCACAGGAATCAGGCCTTTGTCATTGATGACGTAACCTCTGTCTTCAAGTATCAAGTAGATAGAGAGAATTGCCATGAAGATCGACATCGCGGAACCGGAAATGATCGAAGGAATTCTTCGTCCAAACCTACCAGACACTCCAGCGACCAGTACGCTGCCTATCAATCTGGTGAGTCCTATCAAAACTGCGCCCAAGTAAGGATCTATCGTGATCCCAGCGCTCTTTATGATGTCCACCGCGTAGTATACCACGACGAAGATCCCGGAGAACTGCTGGAAGAAGAAGTAGGCGAGCATGATCGCGAACGGCACCACCGCGTTCCTTTTCAACAGGTGCTTCATCAGGTTCTGCTTCTTGTTCTGCGAACGTTGGCGCAGCTCCTGCTGTTGGTCCGACGTGGGAGACGCGTTTTTTGGAATGCCGCGGAATCTCTTCAGGGTCTCGAGCGCCTCGTCTAGACGACCTCGGTCCCGCAACCAGATCGGGGTTTCTGGGACGACGGCCAAGGTCACCGCCGCCGAGACCAAAGGAAACAGGGCGCACATCAGAGCCACCAGTCGCCAGTTGTCCTTTGCCACAGAAAAAGTATCGTCAATCATGCTAGTTCGACTCCCAGATCGTTCGATCGATCGATTTATTCTTTATTTATTCTTTATTTTATACGTATAAGGAGACTACCTCCTTAACCCTTTGCACTCGGAGATATTTCAACTTGAAAATTAAACATTTCTTCCGACTAGACTGCGGATTTTTATTTATTTTGTGAAATGTAAAACAGTAAGAGATCTAAAAATCTAAGAATATTGTTATGATGTTTTCAATGGAAAAAATCTACCAAGCGATGCAATCAATTCTTATTTAACTCCTGCTGCCCACAATCGTTGCAAAACATTTTTATTTTGCATGAAGATCCGCGGTCTAGTTCCGACCTAGAATATTTCCATTCCCCATGATTTTGGAAATTTTATGGATATGAAATTGGTGTAATGTCTCGTACAATACCTAAATGTTTAGTAATCGATTGAATATTGTAGATAATGGTACAGAAATTTTCTAGTGGCGCCTCGGAGTCACCATTCGAGTGCTAAGGGTTAAAGTTGTGTGTTCGAAGCGTTCTCTGCTTGTTCTGTTTACCTTGAAGATGTAGCCGAAGACATAGACAATGAGGACCCCGACAGCGATGGATATGCTGGTCCAGGTGACCATGGTGGGTCTCCAAGCCGGTGAGGCGACTTCCGCGCAGTAAACAGTGGCCGGTACCGAGGCGGAACCGGTCGCGATACCGGAAATTATTCTGCCAACGAGGATCTGCTCGTACGTTCCGGCGAAGTATATGACGAGCCAGCCGACAAGAGAGAGAACGGACGTTATCAGCAGGCTCAGTTTCCTTCCGCGTCTCATCGTGTAACTCGAGAGAATGCAGCCCAGAGGAATTCCCAGTGCTGTCACGGTCGCTGCGAACGAATAATTGCACTGTCAGTTGCGCGGTAAATTGTCCTCTTCGTCATCTCCCGTGTCAATAGCCTAGACACCATTCATTTATCATTTCTATCATTATCTACGATCATTTCATATTTTTTCGACAGTCGAGGACCTTTTAATAGATTTTCCAACAGCAACAAAAGGGTAAAATCAAGAATTATTAATCTCTCGGTAAGAATGCAGTGGAATTTCCACTTTCATGAATGAATTCGCGAGAGTGCACTGTCAGGCGAGGGTTTAAAATAATAAATAGCGAACGAACAATTGCACTGCCAATAGCCTAGATATCATTCTTGTTAACACAGTATTCACGATCGTTTCATAATTTTTGACAGTCCTTGGCTGATGACTTTTTATCAAATTTTTCAACAGTAACAGAAGACTAAAATCAAGAATTCTGAAACTCTCGGTAAGAATGCAGTGGCATTTCCATTTTCATGAATGAATTCGGGGTTTAAAATAATAAATATTACTGACCTATCCAATTAGCTTGAACACTATTCACTTTCACATCGCTCGTGGATGCTTGAAGTGGTCCGAGTGCCACAGCACTATAACCGAACGCCATAGACGGTCCCAGCACGGAGGCATTTGCACAAATCGCCATGAGTATCTGCAAAAAAGCACGTATTAATTTTTCCGAATTTGTAGAATGTCGTGTTTATAGACTAGAATCACTTCACAACGAGAATCTTCCTCGGAACAAAATGATAATTGCACTAATCGCAGTCTATAAATGCAAATTCACTCTAGCTGCTTATTCCAATAAACGATCTAAATCTCAACTGCCTGCTTAAACGCTGTGCAATCATCGCGAAAAAGATTCAACCCATTTCCCACAGGAAACATTACTTAAGATGGTCATCTCTTATCGCGTCTGTTACTTAACGCGATAAAATCATTGGTTGTTCCTCGATCGTGGTGATAACCAGCCGATGGTCTGTCAACAATACGATGGCATAAATCATCGGAGTACGGTCACTTTGTGCGACGATTTTTACCATGATCGCGGGAAGAGCTTGAATTCAGAAACGAACTTCTATAGTAATTTATTCCTATCGGGAACCTTGAGGTTACGTTGTCGTAAGCTCTTCAGGTACTCGCGCAACGCGTTGACATTTCCATGTTACATAAAGCTCCTCGGTCTCGTAACCCTCGAGAATCCGCCTCCGAACCAGTAATTGTCATCATTATAATTGTTAATTAGCAATCGAACGTTGAGAAATCAACAAAGACGCGTTCGCGAGACGATTACGAACAAAGGGACGCACTTAACTTCTATGAGTCGTCTTTTGTGCTAGAAAAATGAAGAAAATCCTGATCGAAGCTCGAGTCTGCTCGTAATCGCTCGTAGATCGTCGATAAATTACCAGCGGAAATTTTTTTAATCACCTTTCGATCCACTTTGCGATTCGTATATGTAGTTCGAACACTCATGATAAATTTCTCTCGAAGTTGAACATGTAGAGCACCAATCTCGCTTTTAAACAATCTTTCTGATTGCGGTGATCGAGCGTTAATGGGTCAGATTGTTTGTGTTTTTTAGCTGCTGAACGACTTCGAATTGTTACAGTTGATAATTGCGCCGATTATTGTGAAAATGGACTAAGGGACAATTGAAAAGAAATGAGTTTATCAGTTATTTCACATTATTTTAAACTATGTGAATTCCTTTACCTTTAAATAGAAAAATGGATATACTTTTCCTTGAAATGTCTCGAAACAAGAAATATGTATACGACTTGGATCACTTTCATAATTATGTGCAGAATTGTCCTTCGAGTTACGAGAGATGGATAATCGATCGCACGAGGGAACAAGGTACAAGGAACGTGAAAGCATCACAGGATTCTTCAATGATACTTCGGTAGAAAAAAAGATGAACGAATAGAAAGGACTAGCGTTCAATCAATCCAAGAGACTTTTTCCCCCGAACAACCCTCTCTGCCTATCGTTAGGCCTCCTCTTCTTTGACCAATATCGAAACCGGTTTTGGAGGATCGATTCTCGGCCCGAGAAGACGAGCAACACGCTCGAGGAATAATTAAATTAAGCCTTGAAGTGTCACCGAGCGGTTTACGTAAAGCTGCGTTAAGCGTTCGATAATATCGCACGGTGTGTTTCGAGTTACGCAAATCTTTCTAATAAGACCGTGACCGGCCTCTATCTCTGCAATTCACCGCATTTCTCTCGTTATCTTCCACTAATACACCTTTATCGCTCCTCGGGAATCCGAATTAATCCCCGGCGACAAGAAGCTGTATTCCTTCTTCAAACATCGTATCGAAATTCAGCCTTGAATAATTTATCTGTACAGTTCTTCGCTTTTGTTCGAAACTCGCAACGCTTGGTACATTATTTCACTTAATTTGGATAATTAAAAAATCCAATAAAATTTGATTACATCGAGAAGCGATCCAGGAGGCCGCCACGATTTTCGAGAAACAAAGACAACGATCAAAGGCCGTCATTATGCAAATGACACGAGGAGGGAAGAAGCATTACGCGTGATTAGTGACAGGAATTAAGCGTCTCGTACGTGTAATTTATTGCCCACATAACCGACCAGTCATTAGATTCTTTCTTCTGGTTTTTTTACGTAAGAGACAGCTCGATCCCCGTCTCCAATCGTCGACAATACCTAGATCGTAACGCTATCTTAAGTATAGTCTGAAACAACTCGCCCTCACCACTCTAACAATCTATGATCGTACGATTAGAATACATACTTGGGATTCTTCGGTCGGCTCCGAGAGAATCCTTTGAACAATATTTATGTTCCTCTAGTGGCCGATTATTGCGTGATTCAGAATTACCTTTCCGCTTGGAAATCGTTCCGCGGATTCATCGTGCAACTGGGACAGCGTGTGCGGAATTTATGCAACTGCTACCCGAATCATTTCTGCCAGTTTCGATTTTTGTTTCTTTACATTCGTTATTCCTTCAAAACAAATTGGAAACTAGAGATTTCCACGAGCGTCGACAATCGAATTGTGAAACAGTCAAAGTTCACAGCTATTTACAGTAACAATATCGCGAGCCGATATTAATTCAATCGCCTCCACGACAGAGAAATCGTTATTTATAGTTTTTCATTCGCAAAAGTGAATGTTTCAACCACGAGTTTTCTGGTCGTGCGAAGTTAAAGATAACCCATTGTTACCTAATAATATCTAACAGCTGTTAACGTTTACCAGCTAACGACGAACGAAAATACAGTGCAGCATTTGAACAAGTGTGTATCCAGAATGCAGGGACTTTGAAGTTGTGTGGGATCTCATTTCGATCATTGTGTCCATAATTATGAAAGTGGTCTAAGTAATATATTTCTTGTTTGTTGATAAACTCATATTTTTTTTCAATTTTCTCTGAGACCGCTTTCACAATTACGGGCACAATTGTCTTTTCTTTTTACCTGATAGGTGACTCCTTTCTTCTCGCGTCGCTTTCGCTCCTCGACATCGAGCTCCATCTGTGAATCGACATTTAAAGAACGCAGTTGAAATTAATTGATAATACTGTGTACCGTTGGGAGTTCGTTCTCATTTCCTCGACGATAAGTTCTTGCGAAACCGCGATGCTTTTTTAGCATTTGGAATTAAAAACCGCGATAACGATCCACGAGGTTTCCTAATAGCTGGACCACGTGCTCTCGGATATCCAAGCAGTGGACAATTACACAGCCTTCGTCGTCTCAAGACGAAATTTCAGAACAGAAAACAACCGAATGTTACAAGAAAAATTCCGAAGCTGTATTGAAATGTTGCAAAATTAGTCACTGCGTCTTGACAAAACATGCTCAGTGGCTTGTGTCAACTTATTAGACGTGCCGTGCGAGTTTCTAGAAATCTATCACACAGAAAAAGATGCTAACACATTTCTAATGAATCTGTGGTCTAGCAGAGCACAAATTTGCTCTCATAGTTATGAAAGTGGTCTAAGTCGTGTGTCATATATTTCTTGTTTGACACTAAACGAATTCTAAATTTTCACTTAGCCCGCTTTCATAATTATGTGCAAAAATAGTCTGAGAAAATATGTTTGTCTCTCGTTAAAAATTGCAGAAGCAGAATAATTGATCTCTGTCATTTCAAGTCGACTATCGTTCGAATTCAAGATCGATCATTTTCGCAGCGCAGTAGTCGATCATCGCTGAGTATGAATAAATAAAACTCCATAATAAACGGATTAGGGGTACAATGATAAAAGCACAAGTGTTGCTGGTTTTTCAACAGGTGGGAGTATTTGATAATGAGTTACCTTGGTGTCGGGATGGTTCTCCACGTGCCCGTTCGTCTTGTTCATTCCCTGTACGATACTCATCTTAAATCCTCGGTGGAATTTTCTAAGAACGCGTCACAGCATTCGGACAATTGGTGATCGAGTTATCGCTTCTGCTTTTATCTTCGTCTCTTTTTTAGTCTGAACACCAGTTTCGATCGAGTACTCGATGGCGTGCGTCTCGCCCTTTCCTCGAATCTTTCCTGCGCCGCGATAAGGTCTAATCCAGCATAGAGATACACTAAATCACTAGCGCGTTTTTTCCCCTTTCTTTCCTGTCACCGTCGTTAATACCACTCGCTTGATAAATGTTTCTTTCACTTTTCAGAATGCAACGAGCTCCTCCCACTGCAGTAGCTCTCACAAGCCGAACAAGAACACGGTCAGCATGTACTCTCGCTGAAGAGACCGAACAAAATCTTCTTCCAGATCGGCCAGTGGACACTTACGCAGGCCAGGCTGCTCTCAAACCGATCCGGAGACTCCTGCACCACTGTCTTCCAGGAATCTGCAAAAAGAATGTGCTACAATCCTGTAAAATCTCTCGTACCCATCCTCCGAGTCCTACTACAATCTTCTAGTCGCACGAAGTCACTGAAAGTCATTATTAGACAGCGGATCATTATGCATTCATAGTAAAATTGAATAGATGAAATTGAAAATTGTTGAAAAATTTTACAAATCGAAGATGTTAACACTTTACCTACCGGAAGCCTATTAATAGGAATTTTCGATAATCGTGCTGTACCAAAAGAAAGCATAGAAAGTTTCTTTTACACTGCAATCTTAAATGAAACTACCGGATGACGTTATTGAGAGTGACTTGTTAGTTCACAATGAAAATTGCTGTTGCTATTGAAGGTTCCATTAGAAAGCGTTTAGCCATGTACCATAGATTTTTCAAAATTATGCAATAATCACCGGTCGGTAATGTGTTAAATCATTAATCGATGCAGACAATTTTTATTTTGCATAAAGATCCACAGTCTAGTCATATTATACCGCACTGAAATTCAATGTACCGATCAGAATAATTTCTGAAATTATTTCTGACCTAGCACAGAATTCTTTCGTTCTACACTTCAGTTATATCTTTAATGCAGTTGCAAAAATTGAATAAGTGAAACTTCCACAATGTATTTGACAATTTTTGTAAACGAATTTTCAGAAAGTGGAATAATATAGAATCATATTCTCCGTGGTAGTAGACTTTTTAAAATAAATTAAAATCGTACTAAACTCTGTCAGATTTGATGTCCTAGCATTCGATGAAAATTTTCAAAAACTATAATTGCATAAAGAACCGCAGTCTAATGATCGCTTTGCATAATTTCCAACTTCCAACAATTACTTTGCCACTTCACTGAAAAAATTCTTTGAATAATTACAGAACGAATCACTCACGGTCCATATACTCCTTCCGAATGATCCTCTGGAACTCGTCTGAGCTCAACGATCTCTCTATCAATCTCCGTGGATCATGACGCCTTCGATTTCGCAAGTGAAAACCACTGGCGGAGAGTCGTTGACCGAAAAATCCACGTGACAATTTCGGTTCCCCAATTATCTATCGGTTTCCGAACGACGAGAACAATATGTTTCAGCAGGGATTCGTTTTTCTAAGGTGCATCGTCAACGAACGATCTCCCGGTTGGTCCAGTTTCGACGGTAAAAGGCGCACTCGGTGTGCTGTGCAGCCGGCAGAACTGCCACTCGGAGACTCGTTACTCACTGAATGCAAGTCCGGTTTTATCTACCACGGTCGGCGCTTGTTGCCGATCGTATCGGGGACCATTCGCATCCGATATTCCGCGGAAGAACGCGGCAGATCCACGGGAAACGCGAATCGATCGTGGATCGTGACCAATCGCGAGGTTTCGCCTAATTGTGTTGTCCCACAACGCGTCGGTGACGTTTCCGAGACTAATCTCCCGGTTACGCGAGAGATGATAAGCTTTCGGATTGTTTTGATCGTTTTGCTCTGGGAACACTGGTGCGTACAAGCGACTAACTGGTCTTGAAGTCGCTGGTCAGAAAAGTAGAGACATTTATAGGACATTTATGTGCATAAAGGTCCCTTTCAATATGGTTGCCGAATTGGGAATATCTGCGAGACCCGGGCTCGCATCGCACCTTGGAGAAACCCCAGGAAATTAGAGATTAGACCGCTACAGTGATTTGTATTTTTGTAGGAGGCTTCGGTAGAATGAATATGTACTAGATATTTTCATTGTCGATGTTACTAATTTTGTAATTTATTTTGTAATTTATTTTGTAAGAATTTATGTTTCACGAATATCGCAAGTCATTCGTTGTCTGACATTATCATTGTTTTCGCGATTTTTCAAGAGTTCTTTGTTCTTGCGAGACGTTTAAGCCACTTTTTGAGGGACAGTTGTCTGACGATGCACTCTGGCTCGTCACTACCGGAAGCAAGTGTTGCATCAGCGAGGATTATCGTATTTATGCGAACAGACCTTGAGTCATATGTCATAGGACAGTCTGGTCGGCGTCTTTTGGGGATCAGTGGCACGCGTGTGTGTTGAATCGCGTTGGATTAAAATAATGATGTACATTAATCATCTCTCGAATCACTTCTTTTCTTAGCTGTGACGAGCTATTTTAGAAACTTCCCGCACACTGTCCACTCGTTTCGATTTAACCAAGCCTATGCAGCCTTGACAATAATTAATTGTATATTTAGCTTCAGAAAAGTGGAGTATGAGATCATTTTCGTATTTTAATCATTGTAAGTGAAACAATGTTAAAAGAAGGAGATACATTGACTGAACAAGGAGATCCGAAGATGTTCTTAATGAAACTGTTTGGTCGTGCATCGGTCATCGTTCCGTTGCATTCGCAATTTGATTTCAACTCTGCGATCGTGTCCAGGGCAGATGGAACGATACGGTTTAATTAACTAAAACGAGAGCCACACTCGGCTCCAATTGTAATATGCTCGGTGACAGTCAGCCGGCTCGCATAAATCAGTTTATTTCCACGAAAGTTCGACGTCGTTTCGCATCGATTCCTTACTAGCCTATGATCTTGAGTTATTTATTCATTTGCAGTTCGTTTCAGGTGTCGCATTAACAGCGAGATCATTAGCGACTACATGGTATACACTTAATTACAATATATTTTAAAGAAGAGGAGGACGTTCCTGATAGGAAAAGAAAGAAATGGTTGAGGGTGTCAATGAGAAGGTGAAGGCGAATGCGTAATTGTCGAATATATGTATAATTGTGGTAGATGGCGAGGTTTTGTTGTTCAGAGGGTTGAAGGTGATTGAATGGGACCCCACGATGGTTGGATTTCATTTCTGTGGGGGCTGTCATTAGGGTATCAGTGCGGGCAACACGAAGGAAGATCGACAGCGCCGAACACTGACCTCCCTCTACTACTCGGGTGTGTCCTTGGCCTTGAAACGAGAACGTGTTTCGGGAGATGAAATCCAACCGCCCAGGTGGAACGATAATTGCTGGCTGGCCGTCATAGAGAGAACGCGCGAGCCCACGGCTTTACTTTCGCTCCGTTACGGAATCGCGGAGAAAGGTGTGAAGGTAAGCGAAAGCATTCTCCTTGCATTTCTCTTAGGATGCGGTTATAGTGGAGCAGCGAGCGTAGCATTGAGGAGAGGGGTGTGGTGATTTTTGTTTGTACGTGCACCCCTATTCTCTCGTCACCGCTCCACTATAAACAGTCGTCTTTAAGGTGGTAAACTCGTTTCCAGGATTGCAAGGGTGCGAGATGCATTTTTCAGTAACCAAAAGCGCTAGATAAAAGACCAATCTGTACCGCAATCACGCTCAAAATCCTATTTTTACATTTGCGAGGCGTAATTTGCATTATCCGGCAGCATGTAAGTAGCTGTCGCAGCTTTATGAAAACTTTTGACTACTGAAAAAAACCCCATCTTTGCATTATCCGAATAATCCAAATTACAAATTACTGTCTAGATTGATCTTTTATTTAGCGCTTTGGACTATTGAAAAAACCCCATCTTTGCATTATCCGAATAATGCAAATTACAAATTACTGTCTAGATTGATCTCTTATTTAGCGCTTTGGACTACTGAAAAACGCCATCTTTGATGGGGAGAAACGAGACTACTAATTACATTGGTTTGATTTTGCAGCGATGTTCACCTCGCCGCTATCCTCGATCTTCACCGCTTCACTACAGCTGTACCCTTACACCTGCACGCGACACAGGGTTTCCTGGATCTGCAGGATCCACGGGAACATTTGAAAAACAGAAGACGATTCCTCCGAAAGTGTAGAGAATCAAATGGAATGCGATTCTATCAGACTAAATGATCATTGCAATGAATGATTGAAAATTGTAATTAATTGTAAAGCAAAGCGGAACGGTGACAGTACACCTGTGCCCTTGGCATCTTGCACGCTGGTTGTCCCATCGACTCGATCGTACGTGTTCGCGATCAAATCCTATTTTGAAACGTCAAGTGCAGATGCCGGCGATTATGCACTTCTTACTTTGTAAACCTGCACCGATAATAGTGCCGACCGGAGATCTGCACGATATTGTACTTGATATTTGTTTCGATGAAGACTACATTATTTAGAAGTCTATGTTCATCTCGTAAAAATAGTTTTGTACACACGCGTAGACATGTGGACTTATGTAAATGTAAAGAAAACGTCAAATAAAATTACTGTGACAGAATAACGTGTGCATTCATTTAATTCGCAATCAGTCCTTTTGTTCAGGAGTACAAAGAATCGTTAATAACTGTTTAACTGTAAACAAATTAGAAACGAAAATGTACTGTGAAAGTTTTTAACGGTTCTGTCTACATTCTCCAACGAGAAATTGTTATAAATTATTATCGAGAAACGAGTTATTAACGAATTTTCTGACAGTTTCATTTTATCAGGAGTAAGTATCAGGAGATCAGCAGCGCCATGAAAGTTGGTGGCACGAGTGAGACCTCACTCTGTCCTTATCCCACTCTCAACCTCTCCTTGTCTTTCACATTACGGGCATAGGAGAAGCAAGTAACCTCTGAAACATTGTTCCCATGGTGTTGTCAAGACGATGTTGAATGTAAATAAGATATAATAAATAATATACCTTACACGATGTAATATGAAAATTCTCGATAATAATTTATAACAACTTACAGTCGAAGAATGTAGACTGGACCATTAGCAACGTTTACAATAAATTTTTGTTTCTAATTGGTTTATAATTAAATAGTTATCAACAATTTTCTGGACCTCTGTTCAGAAGTGAGCTGAAAAATACTGACACCATCTTATAAATAAATTGTTATCTAACGTTCCAGGCATAATTAGTGAAGATTTACGGTCGAAGAAGGTAGAATAGATCTCTAGCAACAATTCAGTAGTACTTTTATGTACATAAAGTCCGTATTTAATTAGTTATTAACAATTTTTGCAACGGGTTCCTGTTTCTCCAATGTCCGTAATATGTAAGACAAGGAGAGATAAGTGTGCGAGGAGGATAGATAGAGTAACAGTGGCGCGATAGTAACGCCATCTGGGCGGCTGAATTGCCAACTAATTTCCCCTATCTTCCCCACGTGTAAGACAAGGACAGCTGTACTGTGCGACAAGGACAGAAGAGGTCTCGCTCGTGCCACCTCCTTTTTCGCGGCGCTTCGGATCCCCTGGTAAGTATTAGGCGTACACGAGATCGAGGAGGTATCAGACAAGGACAGACTTACGCAATTTACGGAGAGTGACAAGGACAGACACAGACCGCACTCGCTCATCTATCAAATCAACCGATTATTTATTAATTACTCGCTTCTCAGCAACAATTTATGAACTTTTGGGATTGAAGAATATGACACGATCCTTCAGCTAGTTTCAAGCATAGTTTTTGATTGGATTTTGTTAGTTGTTAAATAGTTATTAACAATTTTCCGATAGTCTATCCAGGAATGAGCAGAAAAATGTCGACACCGTCTTACAAATAATTTATTTTCTATCTTTCCAGACATAATTTGTGAAGATTTAAGATCGAAGAAGATAGAATAGATCTCTAGCAACAATTCAGTAGTAATTTTATGTACATAAAGCCCGTATTTAATTAGTTATTAACAATTTTTGCAACGGGTTCTTGTTTCTCCAATGTCCGTAATGTGTACGACAAGGAAAGATACGTGTGCGAGGAGGATAGATAGAGTGACGTGGCGCGACAGTAGCGCCATCTGGGCGGCTGAATTGCGAACTAATTTCCCCTATCTTCCCCACGTGTACGACAAGGATAGCGATAGTGTGCGACAAGGACAGAAGAGATCTCGCTCGTGCCACCTCCCTTTTTACGACGCTTCGAATCTCCTGGTAAGTAATAGGCGTACATGAGATTGAGGAGGTATCAGACAAGGACAGACTTACGCAATTTACGGAGAGTAACAAGGACAGACACAGACCGCACTCGCTCATCTATCAAATCAACCGATTATTTATTAATTACTCGCTTCTCAGCAGCAATTTATGAACTTTTGTGATTGAAGAATACGAGGCGATCCTTCAGCTACTTTCAAGTATAGTTTTTGATTAGATTTTGTTAGTTGTTAAATAGTTATTATCAATTTTCCGGAAGCCTGTCCAGAAATTAGATGAGAAATATTGATACCATCTTACAAATAAATTATTTATAACTTTCCAAACATAATTTGTGAAGATTTATGATCGAAGAAGGTAGAATAGAACTCTAGCAACAATTCAGTAGGAATTTTATGTAGATAAAGCACGTATTTAATTAGTTGTTAACAATTTTTGCAGAGGTTTCTTGTTTCTCCTATGTCCGTAATGTGTAAGACAAGGAGAGGTTGAGTACGGCACAAGGACAGAGAGTGACTCACTCGTGCCACCTACTTTCAAGGCGCTGCTAATTCCCTGATACTTACGCCTGATAACATGAAACTATCAGAAAATTCATTAATAACTCGCTTCTCGATAATAATTTATAGCAATTTATTGTCAGAGAATGTAAACTGGACCATTATCAACTTCCATAGTACATTTTTGTTTCTAATTTGTTTATGATTAAACAGTTATTAACGATTCTTTGAACTACTGTCCCGACATAACTTCAAAAAACTCCAAACACTCTCCGTAAATAATTAATTTTTCAAATCCAAGGACATAATTTATGAATATTTTCGCTAAAAGAATCTAGAATGACATCTTAGCTATATTCTTAATCTAATTTTGTAAAAATCTGTTATCTAATTACTGAGTTATTAGCGATTTATGAGGTGTTGACATGTCGTATATGACTGTCCTTGTCGCACACTATACCTCTCCTTGTCTAATACATTCCAGGCATAGCAGAATCAAGAACCCTCTGCAAAAATTTTTAATAACTAATTAAATACAGACTTTATCTACATAAAATTACTACTGAATTGTTGCTAGAGATCTATTCTAGCTTCTTCGATCATAAATCTTCATAGATTATGTCTGGAGAGTTAGAAAACAATTTATTTGTAAAATGGTATCAGTATTTTTCAGCTCATTTCTGGACAGACTTCCGGAAAATTGTTAATAATTATTTAACAACTAACAAAATCCAATTAAAAAGTATACGTGAAAGTAGTTGAAGGTTCGCCTTGTATTCTCCAATTTCTAAAGTTTATAAATTGTTGCTGAGATGCGAGTTATTAATAAATAATCGATGGATTTGATAGATGAGTGAGAGCGTCTATGTCTGTCCTTGTCGCTCTCCGTAAATTGCATAAGTCTGTCCTTGTCTGATACCTCCTCGATCTCATGTACGCCTAATACTTACCAGGGGATTCGAAGCGCCACGAAAAAGGAGGTGGCACGGGCGAGACCTCTTCCGTCCTCGTCGCACACTATCGCTGTCCTTGCCTTACACATGGGAAGGATAGTAAAAATTAGTTCACAATTCCGCCGCTCAGATTGCGCCTCGGTCGCGCCACTGTTTCTGTATCTATTCGTCTTGCCCATTCATCCTCTTCTTGTCTTACACATTACAGGCATTTAGAAAATTATACATAAATAGTAAAAGGTGTCAGAGGCTGAAGGTGTATTATATGTTCTTGACTATTGTAGAACACTGTAACAATTATACAGTTATTATTGGTGTGTGTAAGGAGTGTAAAATAAAAACTCGTAATTTATGTAAAAGTTGATTTATTCAGTCTAATACAAAATTATGACTAATACAAAATTCACTCTTCTACATTATTATTTATACACACTCTCTATTCATAAATTTGCGCAGCGGAAAATAAATACAAATCTCGTCGAATTCTGACAATATTTAACAAGTTCAAAATTTGTTAAATATTTACAAATTATTTGTGATTTCAATAGGCCGCCGTGCACGCATTCACGGTATCACTGCTATCACACCTTGCGTCGCGCGTCTATAGATATAGTTATTTTGTGATTGTCGGGTTCGTGGCGACAGAGGCTTGGTGAATATTGGATACGTGGTTGCGAGACGATGGTGGTCGAGCAAAGGAATACCGAGTTGTTCAAGGAAAACCAAGCAAATGACGCTACAGGGCCGAAGGAACAGAAGACGTACTCGCTGGAAAGTATCCTTTTACAACATGATTACTGTTCGCGTCGGTCATTCTCCGATTGCCATATGTCATTTCCTAACCTCTGTTTGACATGTCGCGCCCATTGTTATTGTATATCCTCGCAATATTTCACAAAGAAAAATATAAACAACTTTTTTGCTACTCCACGAACGATCTCAATATAATACAAATTATTTATCTACGACTGAAATCATTTTTTTATTTATCTTTCCTGCAGAAACAACACTTCACACCGCCCTATTTAACCCTTTGCACTCGGAGCTATTTTAATTCGAAAATTAAACATTTCTATCGACTTAGAACATTTCTATTTTTTATGATTTTTAAAATTTTATGGTTATGAAATTGATATAATAACTCGAACAAAATACTTAAATGTTTAGCAATTGATTAGATAGCAACATATTTAATAGTATAAACAATACTTTGAATAATGGTACAGCAATTTTTAGGGATGTTAACTCTAACTTTCTGAACAATATCGAACCGCACCTTAGATTCCTTGACAACCGAACAGTCTTAAAAATCATCAAGGAAGCGCAGCAGCAACATGGGTTGAGACACGGTGACTACCAACGGTACCGTGGATATTGTTCTAGAAGGCTAAGACGCCTCCGTAAAGTATTAAAAGTTCCGCAGGGGGACAGACGTCACTTCAAAAGGAAAGATATAATTCCTGTGATGGTTAGCGATGACAAATTTCTGCAAGTACCACTGATGATGGCAGAGCGTGCATGGAGTTACGCCATGCAGCTCAGACAAGAGTCGAATACAGAGCCAAGGAAAAAGTTTCATTTGATATCTAGACTAAGGAAAGCCGCTACGTATTCCCTGCAGTTGCAAGAGTTGATAGAGGTAACGTGCAGAGAGAAAAACTCCATTAGATTTCGGATGTTTATGCAATTCTCAATTTTCCTAGGCAAATTTTCAGAAAGTGGAGTCATGTGAAATCTTCTTCTCAATGGTAGTAGTCTTTGTACTTCTGAAATGAATAAAAACTGCTTTAAATTCTGTGGAACTTTATATTTTAACAATTTTTGAAAATTTATAGAATCCATAAATGTATCCGCAGTCTAGTGTTTATCAAAACACAAGCGAAATGTGAAAATCTGTTGAACAGTATTCTGATTCTCTAATTGGTTTCAGAACATCAACTGCGACGCGCGTACAAAACTAGAAGCTCAAGCGTATGTTGCCTGGATACATGGTTCCTTGCACTTCGAGCTCCAATTATGGAAAAACGCGATGGAGAATCTGAAGAAAGCTCAGGTTGTGTACGGGAAGCTGGCCTCCGCGTTACCCGAGCTCGAGCAAGTGATGTACAACGCGAGGGTGGAGGAACTTGCTCCCAGCCTTAGATATTGCGCTTATAATATCGGTGACACCACTGCCATAGACGACTTAATGCAAATGCGAGGTCAATTGAGCGGAGAGTTGTTAGCTAGCTTAGACTCTTTGATAGCGCAAACCCGGGAGAAACAGACGAACACGGAGGAGGTAACATGGCGCGGTAAATCATGCGGTATGGTGCCGCCTAGAGCAGCGGGTCTGCTAATCGCGGACTCTAGATTGAATCAAACGTTGGACAAAGCAGCTACGAATCAGGCTAAGATCGATTTACTGGAAGCACACCTGATAGATTGTAAGGATGCGATCTCGGCTGTGAGAGACTTCTTCAAGACAGAGCTTAAGAACAAAGATAACGACAAGCTGACACCTTCGCAGCACCTTATCACCTATCTACAGTACATTAGGCTGTCGCGTACCTTGGAAAGGAATCTGGCTTTGATCAAGGTCGCCGAGGAGTCCGCTAAAGCGAAGCCACAGGACATAGTAAGACTATACGAGGCGGCATTGCATAATCTTGTTGAGATCTCGCAGCTGCAAGACGACGAAGAGTTCGTGCGGGAACAGGAAGCAAAGACGAAGAGCTACAGGGCTTTTAGGTGTTACTACATGGCCCAATCGTTGGCGAACCTTCACCGATGGAGGGAAGCCATGGCACTGTATCAAAGATCCGCGCAGCACGTCAAAGACGCACTGAATTATGGTAAAATGCTTCCCGAATCGTTGAGAGAGGCTCTACAGAAATTGGAGACCTCCATAGAAGGTGCTAAGTACGCCGCTCACGCTCACAGCGTACTCGAAGAAGGACAAGAAGAAGAACCTGGTATCAATAAATATACAAAGACGAAGAAACCACTGTACGAACGTCTAACCGAGTACAGAGAGGACACTGCGCTTCTGACGAAGCAACCGAACGTTTATAAATTACCACCATCTATGCAGCCTATCCCTTGCAAACCACTGTTCTTCGACTTGGCTTTCAATATGGTCGAGTTCCCTGATTTAAGCGAGAAATTGGGAGACCAAGCTAAGAAAGGTGGCCAGGCAGGTCTCACAGGATTCGTTAAAGGTCTATGGGGTTGGGGAAATAAATAAAACAAGTCTGTTGTAAGCGGAAAACACTGGACTTTTGATGTTATCGCACGTGGTGCGGTAATGCGTTTTTACCGGTTCTCAAATGTCTCGATCAGCATCGAGTTTTCACTTATACCGACAGCAATATTGATTAAAGGAAATAAAGAAATATTATTAATATACTCGATATATTCATTTGGCACGCCTTGCGAATTATTCCGTCCCATAAAACTAATTAATATCGGGGCTCTATTGGTGCTTTAATTGTCCTCAAAGTCTCACAATTTTCTGAATGGCGCGTGGAATTTTGACAACTAAATTAAAAAGAATTAGAAAGCGATATCTATTGTATATATAATTGCCAGTTCCTCTGTCCTCTGTAACAGTAAAAAAATCTCGAAACACCGAAGACATAGAAAATTGAAATTTGATACGCAGATAGCGTATGCAATTATTTTTTATCTCGGAAATCCTTCAGAATTAACTGCTAAAAATAAATTAGTGGCATATTTCCAGAAACAAGCCAGCCTTTGATTTTTCAACGGGAATTACGCTAGTTCGGAATATGAAAAGCAGCCGTGCGATGGCGCAAGAAAGAAATTCAATTCCTTATCTCTCAACAGAGTCGATCTATCGCAGAATCTCGGCAGTATTATCGGTGATTACTGTGCGAAACAATTGTTTCAATAGCACAATAGAAAAACGTTCGATCTATCTACTACCTCTGACATAAACGTTCTGTATGTATTGCTCAACTTATTTTTATCTGAAAATGAACAACGCACCTGTTCCGAGTGTAATACGAAATAAAAGTAACCATGCCCAACAGGTTAACCTTAATTATTTAAAGAATGTTCTGTGTTTCATGTTTTTAGGGTGCCACGTGTGTTTCGGGAGACAGATATATTTAAAAATTCGAGTTCCATTTTGGCGGCGCTAATACGTGTAAGGGCGAGGAGGGGAGGAAAGGGAGCGTTTCGTCCTAGAACCGCTAGAGGACTCATCGGTAAAGCTACCTAGCCGCACCTAGCCGGTAGAGATAGCAGATTGTACTACAGTACCACGATTTCGGCATCACTGACTAGGAAGTAGGCCGCCACATCATGGACGCGGAATTGAAGGAACTTGCTGTCGCGCTTTACGAAATCGACGCACTCAAATTTGGAGATTTCACGACCAAAATTGGTTTGAAAACTCCAGTGTACTTTGACTTGAGAGTGATAATCTCCTATCCGAAAGTTATGGTAATTGATTTCGAAAATTCTACTGATCGGACACGTTTTTGTGTAATTCTAAAATTGTTTGTATTCCTTGATATTATTAAGGCTCGACTGGCTAAAGCACTGTGGACGTTCTCCGAGGACTGCACCAACATATCCCAGATCTGTGGTGTACCTTACACAGCTCTGCCATTGGCCACTTTGATCTCTGTTGATTCCAACATCCCTATGTTAATCAAAAGGAAAGAGGCAAAAGCCTACGGCACAATGAAACTGATAGAAGGCTACTTCGAAGAGAAAGACAATTGCGTAATCATCGAGGATGTAGTCACTAGCGGTAGCAGTATTATAGAGACTGTACATACTCTAAGGAAAGAGGGCTTGAAGGTGACGGATGCTTTTGTGGTGATCGACAGAGAACAGGGTGGTAAGAAGAACATCGAAGCCCATGGTATAAACATGAGGAGTCTGTACTCGATCACTACTATCCTGGCTTACCTACTGGAATCTAACACGATCACACCAAAGGTTGTGAAGAAAGTAACAGACTACTTGTTGAAGTTCCAAGCTCCTGTTATTCCTGTTCAGGGTAAATATTTTACAGAATATTTTCCGTTTTAGAGAATATTCAAATTATAAATATGATTTCCTGCAAAAATGTTTTAATGCACTTCTCTATTGAAGTAGATACTTAGAAACAAAACTGGTACGAAATCTAAATAAATCCAACTTAATTAATGTTAAGTGATTTTCCTTTAAAGTTCAAGAATCAAGACTGAAGATACCGTTCCACTCTCGCGCGACTAAGAGTAAAAACGAGATGGCAACGATACTGTTCAACCTAATGGAAGCGAAGGAATCAACTTTATGCTTGGCAGCAGACTTGACTAAGGCAGAGTCTATTTTAGAATTAGCTGATTTGGTAGGACCACACATCGTAGTCTTGAAAACACACGTGGACATCATAGAAGACTTCAGCGATGATTTTATAAAACGTTTAAAAGATCTTGCTAGTAAGCATGATTTCTTTATAATGGAGGACCGGAAGTTCGCGGATATTGGTAACACAGTGTCCTTGCAGTATCAGAAGGGTATTTACAAGATCGCAGAGTGGGCAGACATTGTTACTGTGCACGCGGTGGCAGGGAAAAGTATTGTAGACGGGTTGGGTAAAGCCTTGGAAAATGTGAAGGAACCGCGTGGTATTTTTATATTAGCTCAGATGTCTTCCAGAGGAGCGTTAACGAACAACGAGTACGTAGCGAACGCGTTAACGATCGCACATAGTTCAAACTTGATCACTGGCATCGTTTGCCAGTCGCATATATTCACGAATCCAGGTCTCGTTCAACTGACGCCTGGAGTGAAGCTTGCCCAAAGCTCGGACGATTTAGGACAACAGTACAACACTCCAGAATCGGTTGTGCATTCTGGAGCAGACTTGGCTGTCGTCGGCAGAGGTATCACCGAGGCCAAGGACAAATTAGCTGCCGCATTGGAATACAAGCAGGAACTTTGGGTCGCTTACAAAAAGCGATTAGAGTAAAAACTATTTCCAACTATCTACGGCAAGGAGTTTCAACACATTTCCCGCTTAGGTTCTTCCCCCACTCTTAGACTTCATCGTTGCCGTAGAACAGTGCTGGGCACATTTCTGTGGTTGTCAGGAAGAACGCCGCATGACACATACATTTACTTTCGAGATATTGTCATTTAACACCAGGTTTATGAAGCTCTAAAAATAGCTATTTCACATTATTTTATAAAAATAACAAGAATGTGTCTATCCAAATTTTTGGCCATTTTTCCAATATGTATCCAAAGAAATAAATTTTATAAATAATTCCTCATGTTTCCAATCTTAATAATCGCAAATTAGGAATATTAGAACCCGTCATTTTGACTGGCCCCGAAAACCTAGCGTTAAAGTTTTGATCACTAATGCTTTGACATAGGACATCGGTTAAATTGTAGATATAGTATATGTAAATCCTATACTATGAAGCTCAATTAATGGATAACTCAAATTTTTTGAAATTGTGACATGCGGCGTTTTTCCTCAATTGAGACAAATTTTGGCGTTGGTGGAGGAAGCAAACGTTTGAGGGGCTCCAACCTTGCCCGGTAGTGGGACGAGGTTTGACCAATGGTGGGGACCTCGCAGTCCTTGGAGGGGGACAAGTTTGAACTGTCTGATCCACAGAACCGTACAAAAGTAGCAGGAAAATATATATTTTTTATTTCTGAAACACGTGCGCAACAGTTAAAAATCGTAAATAATTAATAGGTAACTACGAATTTGGAAAGATTGTAAATAGAGCGACGCATATATGTATAAAGATTTCGATGTATATTCGTTATACAATGGTACGCTGATCTATATTCACATTTTTGTACAAAAAGAAGCAGAACGATATATTCCTACGCGCTCTCGTCGACGCTGATTTAGAATAAAATGTTACAGTCATCGATAGGAAACAAGACTTTTTTAATCGAAATATAGTGCCATTATTGCACCGAAAAGATTCGCAAGTCTACAAAAATGAAGTTCACCCTTTTTTACCGAATACATGATCTATTTCTCTATCGCTGATCACACACACCGCACACATCTTTTCTATTGTATTTTTGTTCACAAGTGCAAAGAACAATTCAGTAACATGTATCCCATGTAAATGCTATCGTGTAAAACTACTCGTTGTATTTGTACTTGTATATCCATAATTTAGGATGCCGTTTAGATCGACCCTTTGCGACTCCACCAATTATTTTTACATAATTTTACAGCTACCTTTCTGCTATGAGATACGCATATTATATATGTATATATATATTTACTTTTCCACGAGAAAAATATTTCTTCAAATTGATTCGAATCATCTCTAATAAAACAACATAAAAACGACTCGCAAAGGGCTAGTTTAAGAGATCTTCCTCCTAAAAAATGCAACAACTTTTGGAATCTCTTTTTGGAGCAAGTCCTACGGATCGTATGGTTCTTTTTAAGAAAATATATCTGAAAGAAAAATTCTCGTTCAACCCCGTAAACTGAGAAGATCCCTTCAACATCACAAACAAGTACTATATTTCGAAACGGAATCGTACGGGTTGGAATCCATAGTCTCACTCTTATGCTTCCTTGCTTTTGGTAAGTTGTTCGACTAGCTTCCGGAATACTTGTGCCACCTGGCTGTCCGGTAAAGTTACCAAAACGCTTTGGCCAGTCTCTGCCAGTTTACCTACTTGCGGATCGATGGGTACTTTGGCGAGGAATGGTACGTTTACCATTCTTGACAGAGCGATACCTCCGCCCGCGGAAAATACGTTCGTGCATTCCTGAAACGATTATTCTCTGTCAAAAAATATAATAAAATGATTTCAAGAGCCAACAGAGTTTCTTTACTTACCGAGCACGAGGGACACACGAAGCCGCTCATGTTCTCGATAATGCCGAATATGTGAATGCCCGTTTTTCTACAGAATGTTATTTCTCGCAGGACATCGTCCACAGAGACTGCTTGTGGGGTGGTTACTATGAGGGCTCCGTCGCATTTCACGTTTCTGTGGAATCAATTAAAAATATATTGCTGTATACAGTTCTAAGAGACTTTAATTATCAGCTGTTAAGAACCTTATGGCTTCTTTTAGCTTATGTTAATCGACACGAATTAACCCCCTGGCTGCAACCTTATTTTTACTGGCTTTGTCTGCACACCGGACTGTTATTTACATATAACACTTTTTAGGTTCTCGAGTTTTAAAAAATTCTTGGAGACGCTTCCAAATTTCAAGGACATCTAATTATTTTATAATTCTATAATTATTGAATAAAGTGGCTGTAACAATTTTTAATGCAACACAGTTCGAGGAAAAAACGACAGAGAAACTTCTACTGTAATATGGGACAGAGCATTATTATCTAATAGAATGTTTGCGGTATTTCCTCTTCTAACATACATTCCAGCAAAATATATGAGCTTATCAATCTCATGACCAATAGCTTATCTGAGTAGAGTTACGTTTCGTTTGGACATCACATGATTCTTAATCACAGTCACATGTGAACGCTCGAGAGCACATGACACTTCAGTGCCAAACATTTTGTTATTTCAGAGTCGAAAATCAATGAAAATATTCACAGAGAGCGGATTCTGGTGATACCTTAAGTTTTCCATCACTGTGATGTGCTCGTCCGATGTTCCTGGTGGTGTATCAATGATTAAATAGTCAATGTCTTGCCAAACAACATCGGTTAAAAATTGCTTGATCATGCCAGTTTTCTTAGGGCCTCTCCAGACAACGCTGTCGTCTTGATTTTTTAGCAGGAACCCTATCGACATGACCGCTAACTTCTGCTCTTTGTCGGCGTACACTGGCACCCATCTGCAATGATCAATGTTAACAATTAGAAATAAACAAAGCACTTACTGTCGATCGTATGAAAGTAAAAATATATCTAGAAAATCAAATTTTATCGAATGATTAAGGTAGACTTGACAGGGGGTTTTTCAGTAGTCAAAAGCGCTAGATAAAAGATTAATCTAGGTCGCTGTCTCCCTCAAAAGTTGTACTTTTATGTTTATAACGTGTAAATTACATTATTCGGCAGCATGTAACTGTCGCAGCTTTAGGAAAATAGCTACACACACAGCTTTATGCTTCCAGAATTGCAAGGGTACAGGATGCACTTTCTTAATTCTCGATAATGCAAAGATGGGGGTTTCCAGTAGTCAAAAGCTCTAGGTAAAAGATCATTCTAGGCCGCAGTTGCTCTCAAATGCTAATTTGCATTATTTGGAAGCGTAAAGCTGCGACAGTTACATTCTGGCGAATAGTGTAAATTACGCTTCGTGAACGTAAAAATAGGACTTCTTCACTAGATTGATCTTTTAGCTTTTGGCTACTGAAAAACCCCATCTATCCATTATCAAGAACTGAGAAAGCTCATTTCGCACCCTTGCAAAAGAAAAAAATGGAAACGAGACTACCCCTTAACAAACGAGTTAAAAATATATTTGCATAGATTTCGACGAGCATAGAATTAGAAGGTAATTAATTTATTAACTCGCTGACGCAAAGCGTAACGCACGGAAACTACTGCTGTGGTTATTATTTAAAAAATTGGAAAGCGTACTTCTCTTATGAAACGACAAATTATTTATCGAAATTGTTGAACAAACCCGTCAGACGATTGGTGGACATCCTTGCCATCCAAATTCAACAGGTAAGGCACACTCGGTCCGCAAAGATCGACGTCTAATAAACCCACCTACAACATTTTGACATGTAATCAACCTAACCTAGAAAATCCCATGTAAATCACTGGGTAAACTCACTCGAAATCCGGATTCCTTGAGTGCTAGGGCCAACTGAGTGCTAACCGTTGACTTTCCGACACCACCTTTACCGGACAGCACTAACAAAACATGCTTGACACCTTCCAACATTACGAAAATAAATGCAACAACAGTACCGGCGATGTAACCTCCACGACGGTCCGTCGTGTTCTGTGAGATGAGCTCTTCGTCTTTCAACGAGGACTATAACGTAGCTGCCATAAACACGAATGGACCTTTATGCTCGGGGTCCTTTCTCTCCAGCATTGTGTAAACCTTAATGTAATCAATTTTTTTTGCGCAGATTTGCCGCACGATAGTTCTTTATTTAATAGATTTCTGAGAAAAACGTCGAAACACTTTTTTAATTGTAATTATACCTACTTAAAAATAAATTTTGTTACAAATACGCATTTATTGTAGCCTGGTAATACTTTCAAGTTTAATATTACTGCGGGGTTCAATTTATTAATAGACATTATATAATAATTATTTTATATTGTACATGTCACAGATTCGTTAAAAAAATTGTGATTGTCCACGAAACCAAAAGTGCACGGAGATTACGATATCAATGAATGTTTTTGTTTCGATTTATTTTTTATGTTGATAAACGTATCCAGATAATGTTATTATAACGCCTCGAGAAAGGTTCAACTATATTAAAAGAATTTTTGTTTATTTTACAACATAGTAAGATTATTTAAAAATAGTGTACTATTTATACAAAGACAAGAGATTATTGACTGTTGTTTCTGATTACGAAAATTAAATATTGCCGCCATTGCACTGACATCTACAGACAGTCGTAGAGTTTAATTCGAAATTAAATTCGCACATTTTTACAAGGAACCGTGCAACATTCGGTTAATTAATATTTTCGTAAAGATCTGTATTTAAATTTCTCACTAATATTCGGACACTGTTAACAAGACGATAATTTTTATAGTATTAGACCATACGATTTGAACTTTTTTTGAGAAGTTAGAATAATTGGTTTGTTACACAACGTATTCGGCATTCGGACGCAATTTTTAGAAAAATTTCTTTTCACGACATGAAGTAAACTAATTGCTCTAACTTCTGAAAAAAGTCCAAATCGTACAGTCCAATATTTAAAAAGTTACCATTCCGTTTAGAGCGTCCGAATATTAATGGGAGTACTATATCAATCTCGAAAATACAAAACCTGTCCACCGCTCGATTCATTAATATTTTCATAAAGATTAATGTTTAATCTCGAGCACAGCTCCATAATTTAATGTTGTACCTCTCGGCACGTGGCGATCGATAGCCAGTAACTACTAGCAACCGAAAATGGTAAACACAACATTGTGCGCTGTATTTTCCTGCTCTCCTTCAATTTTCATTTCTTCACGTGACAAATCACCAAAATCATTTTCTCTATTAAATCTCTAGTACTGTTAACACTTGTTCTTTTATATTCTATCGATACTCACTGTGAAATCTTGCGATAGATACTGTCAAGATCGAAGCCGGTCTCTTCGGAGGGTGCGAAGAAGTCGGCGTCGGAGAAGAGGATACCAAAATTGGAGGAATTCTTGGAGAAACGTGATTACACCGGTGCTCTGACACTTTTAGAGTTCAACAGCACGTCTGGTAGCAATTTAGACACTGAATTATGGATGGGTTATTGCGCTTTTCACTTGGGGGATTACAAACGCGCTTCTACCATCTACGAGAACGTGAGGACCAAGGATCAAATACCTCCGGACCTGTCGACGAACCTAGCATGCTGCTATTTCTACCTTGGCATGTACCCTGAGTCTCAAAGAGTTTTGGAGGATGCTCCGGAGAGTCGACTTAAGAACAGACTCCTGTTCCACCTGGCCCACAAAATGGATAACGAGGCGAAATTAGCGGAGTACAATCACAGGCTGCAGGACGTCATCGAGGATCAGCTCAGTCTATCATCCATTCACTACCTACGCGCTCACTACCAAGAAGCCATTGACGTTTATAAAAAGATTCTGCTGGAGAACAGGTTCTTATCAAACGCGTCGTCTCGTTTGCCAACTGTCGGAAATCTTTAGAATTTTTTAATCGAAATGTTTGCTCGACGACTCAGACTGCGACGGCGTACACCGTCGCTGAAGAGTATGTGGACACGGCTTTCTTAATCGCGATCGCCTAAATATTGTTGCAAAGAATCATACAAAATGGAACACTTCACGCACGACATTTCAGGCCGGAAGAAAAATTCAGCGTAATACTTAGATTTTTAAGAAGTTAGAATTGTTCACGTACTTTCCGGCGTCAGTGTAAGTTACTCGACAATACTGTATCCGAATTGAAATATTTGTCTAGGGACTTTGACAGTGATGATTCCAGTCTTGAAGAAGAGTGGAACCGTAATATAATAGATTCGTTGCCTCTAATTAGGGTTTTAAAGGACTCCAGGTATCCCTTTCCTTTCCTTTCCTCATCCTTCTCCATCAACTCCGAAAATGTTAGAAATTATAATTAATATGGAATGCGATTATTCCGCAGGATGATTTAATCTGAATGCTTGATGCTTTCGTGTTTGCAGAGAGTATTTCGCGCTGAACGTGTATGTTGCATTATGCTACTATAAATTGGACTACTACGATGTTTCTCAGGAAGTTCTCCAAGTGTACCTGCAAAAGTATCCTGACAGCGCGATCGCTATCAACTTGAAAGCTTGCAACAATTTCCGCTTGTTCAATGGAATCACCGCTCAAAACGATATGAAACCGTTGATGGACAAGATGTCGAACTCGTTGAGCTTCAGTCACGATGTTATTCGTCATAACACAGTCGTGAGTAATACTTCTCGAAGACTTAAAAGACTTAAAAACGTCTGTTTAATCCGTATTCGTGGATTAAAATTGTTTTGCAGGTGTTTAGGGGCGGAGAAGGGGCGTTGCAAATATTGCCGAATTTAGTGGACGTGATTCCCGAGGCTCGACTCAATTTAGTGATTTACTATTTGAAGCAGGACGACGTTCGAGAGGCGTTTGATTTAATCAAAGACCTCGAGCCAGCAGTTCCTCAGGAGTACATCTTAAAAGGGATAGTGAACGCCGTGATGGGCCAAGAAACCAATTCCGTATGTTCGAAAAAATGAATTAAACTTCGAAAGACCACGATAATTATATACGATTCTTTTTTTCAGCGGGACAATATAAAAACAGCTAATCAGTACTTTCAACAAGTTGGCAAATCAGCGTCGGAATGCGATACTATACCTGGTAGACAGTGCATGGCTTCTTCATTCTTTTTGTGCAATCAATTCGAAGACGTTCTGATGTACCTAAACTCGATCAAAACTTACTTCTCGAACGAGGACGAGGACGAGGATTATTTCAATTTTAATTATGCTCAGGCTCAGGCTGCAGCTGGCTATTTCAAGGAGGCGGAGGAAGCTTTTCTGACCATTCGAAATCAGAAGTATAAAAATGATTACATTTACATCAGCATCCTTGCTCGTTGCTGTAAGTTTTTTTTTTGTTCATTTCATCTTCGATAATTTAGTGTGAACGATTTCATAAGACCATTTTTACCAGACATAATGAACAAGAAGCCTCAGCTTGCGTGGAATTTGTATTTAAAAATGGACACGTCCAGGGAGTCGTTCAATTTACTGCAATTAATTGCGAACGATTGCTACGAGGTTGGCGAATTTTGGTATTCGGCGAAAGCATTTGATATGTTGGAAAGGATGGACCCCAGTCCGGAAAATTGGGAAGGAAAACGCGGCGCTTGTTGCGGCACGTTTCAGTACATTGTGGCTGAGAAGCAGCCAAAGTGAGTCTATACTAAACTATAGCCTATTTAACATTAGGGTAAACTTGTCGAAACCTTACTTTCTCTCGGATTTTGATACAATTGACCAAGCACTAGAAACAACTGAAATTCGTTGCTGTATAAAAATAACGCGATTGTAAAATAAATGATGCGAAACTGGTTGGTTCGGTGTTAACGAATCGCCTCAATTTATGTAAACAGGCATTAGTCTAACGAAGGATAAATCCGGTTTTCAGAGAGCTTCTGTCGGAGGTGATACACCTTTTGAAGAACACGTCGAATTCTCAAGTGGAGCAAATAATCCGAGTGATGCGGCAATGGGGTAAAGATAACCGGATCAACTGTTGATGGTTAGAAGTAGCTATAAAGTGGGCGTTATCGTTAATTGTATCAACCACGAGTGACCTTATCTCTTCAACGAAGCAATTCGACATTGGTAATGCGTTTCGCACGATCGACGCTGGTAGAATCGTGAGGTAGCGATCGGGGGCGATTGATGATTTAATATAAAATAGATATATTTAAACTGTGATACACTCATTTTATAATAATATAATAATATTAATAATAATCATCGTAATAGCAATAATAATTAATTTTAACAAACACAAACGGTGAATCGTAAAAACACCATAGTCGATGGCGTGTGTACGCCACGTTCGCGTACTTGCACATTTTCCGATCGAAGTACATATACATTATACATATATCCGACATTCTTCAGAAAACGGAAACAGATTCTTGGAGGATGTCAAAACACGATATACACATACACAGACAGATTGCGATCCTCCAAGAATCCAAGCTTCCGGTGGAATGGCTGCTGAAGTCCAGCGAAACAAACGAAGAAGAACACTCAGCTCGAACGTCATGGGCGCTCCGAATATTGAGCAGAGAATTTAAGAGAACTCTCGAGAACGGTACCCTCGAACGGAAACATACGTCGAAAACCATCCGAAACTTGTCCCAAACCACTCATAGTCGGAGTTCTTCGTTCGCAACTATTCGTTAGACTTCGGAAAACGCAACGCTTTCGAAACCAGAAAATTCTCAAGTTTAAAAACGCTTGAAAATGCCTATCTCTTCAAAAGAATTGACAACTAGAACTTGTTAAGCTTATACACGTAGAAACTAGACATTTCGAAAGCTTCTCCGTAAGTTTAGGGACCATTAACATTGCTCGATCTCCGACTAACATGGGTTGGAACCAGGGTGACACAGACAAGACTACATTCAGCATCTGTGGAATCTTGTTTGATTGTGTGCGGCACCTGAACAGAATTTTAGAAACGTAACCGAGGGAAATTGGTGAGTTACAAGCTTTTTAATTAGATTCCAAGGATGTCGTATGTTTGTCAGAAATTTTAGCGTAGAGTGATGCGTTAAATAGAATCGACGTCGATGGAATCTGATTAAAATATCGATTGGAGTACACAGTTGTAATTTTTTAAACACAACTAGCAGAGATCGGTGTCTCGATCCTTTTCTAATAAGTGGTCTGCGGATTTTTATGCGTTTATAGCAAGATTGAGTAGATGAAATTCACAATTGTTAAACAATTTTAAAAATTGAAGATGTCGATATATGATCTCTCCTATTTTAAAATCATTAAGGGAAGAAATAACATTCAATTTTGTTTCTATTTCTTGCAATCTACGTAGACAAGTTTTATTTTTTCTAAATAAATTTCAAGAAAGTGGAATCAAACAGAATCTTATTGTCACTGGGAATGGCCTTTGTAATCAAAGTCATACCAAACTCTAACGAATTTCGTATGTGATACTTTTTGTGAAAAATTTCATACGTCATAAAGATCCGCAGTCTACTAATAAGGTTCCAAGGGTATCGTACATCTCCTACAAAATTTTAAAATCACATCTACCGATGATCAAAGTGGGAGGCGATGCTTTAACACTAGGTTTACGGAGCACTGAAAGTGCTTTCACACTTCTCTAAACTCGAACGTCTCAAGCAGATGTTCTACCTGAAACTGTATCGCTCAACAAGATCCCAAAGACGCCGCGGCGTCTTCCCCACCCCGCAAAAGAACGAATCGTTAACAGGTGTCTCGCAGTTTCGTACAGAAAGCGGTAAAAAGAGTCCTTCGTCCTGGACGCGTGTCCTGTTTAAAATCCAGACGCTATAGTCAGCGCGGAGAAGGAGTGCCAGTCACCGACTACCATCTTTATAAAAATAGCACCAGAAGAGGGTTTGTTTTCCGTTATGCCATTCGTGGTCACAGGAAATTCGAAATTTTTCATAGTCCGTTGAGTTGGACTTTGTCGATCAGCACTCGTTCTCCGGCTGGAAGTGTCTGGACCTCGAAGAAGGTTCTCCAGAAGGTTCTCCTCTTCATCGGGTGTTCTTCAGGAGCGCGACGATCCTCGGAGAGGCTGGGTAGATTAGGGGAACGAAGAAACGGGAACATGATTGCACGGTTCTTCGAGCCCCGACGACGACGGCGACGACGATACTGTTTTTGCGCGTCCGTTTCGAACGTCGACGCTTAACGCTAAAAACGTAGCTTACTTTCCACTATGCTAGACATTGTATGTAAATACGATAATGATAGAGCGGAAATCATCATCTCCTCGCGCGCGCAAACTCACTCTTTCTCATGCTTACTTTTCCTCACTCTCTTGTCTCTATCTAGCATTCATTCTACGAACTATGTTTCCTTTCACGCGAACCATACATACTTCTAATCCTCTTTAGAAAAAAACACCGCAACGATTTTGTGCTCCCACGTGTCGATACAATACGAGGAAAGTACTCTTCTCTTCTTTCTTGATTTCTCTCTTTCTTTTTTTGCGTTTTTTTCCTAGCACATTTTTATGATTTTTTTTGGCAATCTGCTAAACGGTCGATCGCAGACCGTGTCAGCATGGGCGGCGTAATCTACCGTACAGTGTGTGTTAAACGTTAAAATTTGCTGCCTTTTTTTTCTTGTAAAGGTGGAATCTCCCGTGCGCGTTTGGACGCGGCGTTTTGCGATCTATGATCCATTTATCGGAAATTCCTGCTGTGTGTTTAGACGCGCTTAGAAGATTCCACCGTGAGACAGCGTCGATTAGGTTCTCTACGGCAAACACAGAGTCCTGACGTCTCGCGTGGACGCGTTGTTAGTTTACAATTGATTTTTTCTCTTGCATCTGTGTGAGTGTACTTCCTCGTTGGCCGAGTCGGGCAATTTGTAGAAAGTTGAATGAATTAAAATCCTTCTTTTAATAGGAACAGCTTTTATAGATGAAAAACAAATAAAAATCGTATTGAATTCTGTCGAATTTTATATTCCGGCATTTCTTGAAAATTTTCATCAACCAGAAATGCAGATTCTTATGCGAAATAAAATCCGCAGTCTAGCGATGAATTTTCCTGCCCGACTCTGCTTTAGAAGACATTGGAAATCATCTTCCGACGCGCCAGGATGCTCAAAAACTGAGGATGATGTTGCACTCGGTTATTAGTATGCATTCGCGCGTCGCGTAGATTTTAAACGCTTAGAAACCACCTATGCGACGCGCGAACTCTTTTCCTCTCTTTTTAGTCAGCTCACGGTGAGTTACACGATAAAGTTTAATAGTAAGAAAAACGTCTACTTAAAGAACCATATACATAGAGTATTTCGTAACGGTGACCTTGCCGAGAGACTAGCCTCCACTGTGCAAGCAGTTTCTCGAGTGAAACTGTTTCTCGCTGCAATCCCTTGCACTCGAACGCATTCCTCAAAAACAATTAAGTATTAATAAATAGTTAAACTGAATATGAAACTGAGTATGAAAAGATATTAAGAAATATTTCAGTGCATTTATCACTTCAGAGTATTTATTCTCCCGTATCTAATATCATGAGTGTACTGCGGATCTTTATGTATTTATAGCAAAATTGTTGAAAAATTTGAAAAATTGAAAATATCAATATAATTTATGATAGAACATGCAATTTAGTTACTATTTCTTGCAATCGATGCAAACATTTTTATTTTGCACAAAGATCTGCAGTAATCATCATTAATACTGAAACAATACTTAGAAGAAGAACTTGAAAGTTGGGTACAGTTTAACAAAAGCGTCTTCTTGGAACAATAAAACAGTTTGAGCAAGCAGATTCGTTTAAAGTACATCCTAAGGCAATGAATTCGTTTAATTTTCGGGTAGAAACAGCTTCGAGTGCAAAGGATTGATCGTGAAAATTAGTATCTGCAGGCTCTGAAGAGCAAGGTCGATTACGGTGGCCTACGGGACTCGACCTGGTACTGTATTCATCAATAGAGATCCCATGGACCACTCGGAGAACGTCGTTTGGCATTTAAATATGGCGTTGATCGGTGCTCGAGGGTTTCGGAAGCCGGAAACGACTCGCAAAACGGCTGCCGGAAGCCGATCGACGTGGAACCATCTTGTTGCAACAATGTTGCAAACATTCTCGAGATGGCAGTACTATTCGACGTGAACAGAAGTCTACGAAAGGATCTCTTAACGACAGACGTAAAGCTAGTCGGCGTCCACAAGACACTGAGAAGAAAAGAAACCTAACTGCGACTTCAACTCCAATTGATTTCGCAACGACGATAGTACATGAGATTTGAATCGTGTGTATAGAATATTGTTTCTTAATTGATACAGATACTCAAAGACACAGATAATCAACCTATTAAAGTTGGACACCGTTTTATACCTTTTCTTTATAAAAATAGAAAGCTACTATTTATTTGTTATTTGTACGGTTTTTTACCTACGTACAATTTAGCAGAACATTTAATGAAAGAAAATAATCAAGGATCTTATCTACTATCATCGTGCAAAATTTCATGAAAATCGGAGTTGGAGTTAGGGTTCTTCCCGCTGATAATCGATCAGCGATCGCCGTTACAGGACCAGAGGGGACCCGGAAATATAGAACCCGATGGATTCGTTGACAGGGGAGATTAACCCTTCTATCGATACTACCAAGTAGTTTATAATTAGACAGCGGATGTTTATGCAAAATAAAAATTGTCCACCTGAGTCGCAACGAACTGGAGTGACATAGAAATTGATTTTCTCTCTTAAGAAATAGAAAATTTTTCTCTCTGAGGCGTCACAAAAAATTGCTGTACCATTATATAAAATATCTAATCAATTACTAAACATTTAAGTATTGTATCAGGTATTACATCAATTTCATATCCACCAAATTTAAAAAATCGTAGAGTTTGGAAATATTTTAGGTCGGAAGAAGAGTTTTAAATGTTTTAATTTCTGCATCTACTGATTTTTTGTCAGAAACGCATGAAATTCGCTGTCTATTTATAACATTTTTTCAACGACTTGTACTTCCTTGGATCACAAATCGATTTACAATAAGACGCATGAAAATATGCGTTGAAAGTACAAAGCTGAACGGTCGTGAACAATTTTAGGGTATCGACAGAGGGGTTGTATTGGTCCTGCAGAACGATGATCGCTTTACAAAAATGTTTCTAATGCTAGAGGATCGAACGTTGATCCTTCGATCGCGCGAGCGTCCGGTCTACGGCCTACCATCGATCGTAATCGGTTCGTGATCCGTCGTTAATGTCGTTATTGCTCCGGTAGGCAGTTCACGTAAAAAGGCAGTGATGAGGGAATTGATTAAGACACAAGCGGCTGAATGTACACGCGAAGTCAACGAACCTTGAATCGTTTTGCGGAACTTAATACTGGAGAAGAGGGAGAATACAGTCGCAGATAGCGGCAGCTTCGATACTGGTGTCCGAATGAGCTCGTTGTTCGTGTAGTTAACCTTCCAGTGCGTTCATTAGGCTCATCCAAAAAGAAAAATGTCTTCGTTGCTTGTACGGAATTTATTATAAGAAAAAACAAACTCGTTACTTGTTAACACGATGACTTCAGAATTTGGTGTGCTGCATTGAAACGAACGTCAGCGTGTTAATGAAAGTACAGAGAAAACATTGGGTCCCTTCGGACCCTAGCACCGGAGGGCTAAATCGAACAATTAGAGCCTAAGTCGCGGTCGGAGGATTGAACGAAGGTTTTGATCATTAGAAAGTGTGCGTGTCTTTCTTTTTAACATTGAATATCGTTTAATTATCTCGATCGTGTTCAACTGTACCCTCTTCTTGCAAGTCTACCGAAGGATGTGCGATAAAGGATTGCTATAATCCTCGGAAAATGAATTTACGTCGGAAAGGAACAAACGAAGATCAGTCAAGTGGTAAAAACGAACGATTACAATTAACGGCGATTAAAATAAACGACGAACGCGAAGGAGAAGCACGGCGGGGGGAACATTGAAATGCGATTTTTCGAAAATCAACAAGACAATCACATACAGACTCTCTCTCTCTCTCTCTCTCTCTCTCTCTCTCTCTCTCTCTCATACGCGTACACACACTCTGGCAATCTCTCTCTCAGATTTTCAAATAATACTAGTCGAAACACGGGAGAGAAAAAACGGAATAGATTCGCACACGCATAGATCACACTACTCGCGCGCTCGCCGAAGGATCCATCATTTTAGCCTACCTCAGTCTGTATCAAAGTTGGTCTTTAAACTGAATTAATTTCTTTTTTTTTCGCCCCATTCGCACGGTCCGTGGCACGCTCACCGGGAATGCATGCGACCATTATTTTGTTTTATTTATTTCTTTTGTTTACTTTTGTTTTGTTTTTTTTTTCATTTTTAAACATAGTCTCGCTTGCATCCGGATTTCTCTTTCTTTTTGAGCGTCCTTTTGTAACTGCGGGTCAGACTGTGGGTAGCCACGCTACTCAGCGCTACCTTTGTGCATGCCACGGCACTTGTTTCCTAATTTCTGTCCCTGGAAAAAAATCTTTCGACATTCCACTGCGTTTCACATTTCTCCTGCCTGGTCCACGAGCACTTTAGAAAAGTTCAGGATTAATTTAGCGATGAAACAGAACGGTGCACGCCCCTGGCAAAAGGTACTCGATCGAACAAATCGGGCCTCTATCATTATAGCTAAGAGAACATAGTCGTATTTGAACCTGTACCTACGTGGGACCAAACTTGGTGTACAGGATGATTCAACTTAGATGCAGGTTCAAATCAGGCTACTCTCTATGTTCTCCGTACGTATTATAATAAAAATTGAAACTAATCAATACTCTCAAAACATAAACTTCTTCTTCCACGAGTCATTTCGACCGATCTTTGCGTTACTTGGGAATACCAGGGAAGAACTACCATATAAGTACCAGGGAAGAACCGAGCAATGTATTTTTAATAGTTACTATTCTGGAGCGACCCTTTGCTCTCTTAAAGGCAAATGCAACATGTAAAGAAGATATTAATATAAAAATGAATACGTCCGATCTTTAAGAAAGTACAAAAAATAGGAACTCGAACACCGCTTTAGGAAAACAGATTGTAAAATTAGCCTAAGCAAGTCTTTTAATAATTATACGATCGAATATGTTCTGCCAGGGGTAGTAATAGTTCTAAACTGACACTATCTAGTTTATGGAGTCTTCTAAGCCGACTCAGTATTAATTCACTGTTGATGGAACACAAGTATAGTGACTTCCAAGGCTTTTGCTTTTTTCTCCTTCTTTATATATAATACCTTCTCACAAGAATCAGAATTAAAATTGAAGGGGACTTTGTGTGGGAGTCACTGTGAGCATTGTAAATATTAAAAAATTCTATGGATGGATTTACACCATCGTTGCAGTCTATGTCTACATCACGAAAAAAATCAAAACGCGTGCTAAATTCGTAGTACCTTCTAGCAAGGGCTGAATTAAAAGTTATAGCCACCTTTAAGGTAGTGATTATGCTCGTTCCATCGACAGTGGGCGGTAGAAAAGGCAGAAAGAGACTCACCCAGGCCCAGGATAGTAATAGGGAGGCGGTCGTTCGTATTCCGTGCTCAGGGGTACAGGAGCAGCAGAGGCCGGTTGGTACCTAGGTGGGCCGCCATTCGGGAAATCCCAGTTTCTGCAATCAACACACCATCATATAATTAAACCAACCGACTATTGGTGTCCCTCTTGGAACATTGTCCTTACCGTCTCGTGTATCGTATATCGAGCAAGGAACAATAGAAAGGAGAGAAAGAAAAAGTAGAAGACATTTCTGTCAACACATCGAACGTGTCTGCTTATGCACAGAAAGAGAGAAAGAGAGAGAGAGAGAGAGAGAGAGAGAGAGAGAGAAAACGCACGACGAAGCTGGCCGCAAGCGAAACTTAACACTTTACTCACCGAAATCCCATTAATAGGATTTTTAATAATTGTACCGTACAAGCGAAACGATTAATGATATTACAGGGGGATGTCTTGTGCGTATACAATGAGGATCTTTAAAAATGATGAAACAATTGCCGGTAGGTAATGTGTTAAAGTGTCGAATTTTTCTCTACGTGGATTTCCATTGAGCAAATATTCTATACAACAACCAGGAAACTCGAAGCATGCTGTCTTCTCGTCTCGCAAGTGATTTGAGAAGTGAAAACTTCTCCGACAACGAAACGTTCATTATATAGTTTTTTTTATTTTTGTTGAAGCTGGAGCGGACAAAGCGAGATTGCCTGCGGCGCGAAATAATTCCAGTTGTAAAACAGAAAATATACGAAACAGAAAAAGGAAAGATACGAAGTACGGAGAACATAGTTGATAACAATCGGTCTTGCGACTTACGTGCAGAGGCGTATCGAGAGACGCGGGAAGTTGCCCCCCCGCAAGGTTCCCACTCACCTGGAAATAACCGGGAGAAAAAGCGTGACCAACGGGGTTGCATGAGTTTTGCGAACGGGATCAAGTGGCGTTTTGCATCAGGACACTCTGTCGCGAACGTTAAATAGCGATTCCTATTTTATGAATTTTTGATTTCCGCTAGAAAAACCATTTTCATTATGGAGCAGCTTTTTATTCTCACTGAAGAGTAATTCTTACTTTGGACCAGATTTTGATGTGGCTTCAAGAACGATTTTCATGTTAGAATAGATTCTCACTTTTAAAAAGAAGAACTGAAAAGAAAAACTTTCCCTAAACCAGTGGTCGGCAAGTTTTGCATTTTTCGGCCGTTTTTCGAGGGCTGACCACCTCCCTAAATCCTCGATTTCTAATAAACAAGCCCTGAAAAATTCAAATTCGTCGCTTGGAGCCCGGTAACACGAGTAGAAAGCGATGGATATTAATCGAGTTCGAAATTTGGTGGCTTGAAAATGCGGGGGTGAGGCTATCGGGCTCGAAGCATTTTTGAAAATCCGATTCAACTTGATCCCGTCTTCGATTATGTTTTGAGCGTGTTGGAGAGCCGCAGGAGCGAGAAGAAAAAGAACAGAGGGAGAGAGAGAGAGAATAAAAGAAAGAGTGTCGCGCGATGAGTGGGAACCCTGCTCACCGACTATGTGAAAGAAGTATAGTGAAAAATCTCGAACTCGAGGGTGTAAAAATCAGAAAGCTGAACTCGAGAGAATGACACTCTGCTGGTGCATCCGAATGCAGTTAAAAAATCCATGAGAAGATGTAGGAACGTCGAACATTTAATGAATTTTTACATACGACAATTCAACATTAAATGACACTAAAATTATAAATGGAAAAATGAATTTTCATGTATTTTAAAGAATGACGTACCTAGTTTTTCCCATGGACTGTTCAAATATGCAAGACTCACTGCGCTTCTATCGTTACGCTAAAGGCTCTACTGTGAGGATCTGTTTCGAGGGGCGTGGAACTGCAAAACAAACCAGAGATCAACTATAGTGAACCCGGGGAAGAGAAATAGGATCCTTAGATTGTCTAACAGCTTAGATCGTTTAATACCAACACGTCGGTGCTCGTTTTTGGGAATTAACCCTGAGACACTTTGCAACCCCCAACAACGCGTTCTGCGCTCCGCTGGGTCAGAATTCTTCCCGAGCAGGGAGAAACGATGATTGGCAAGAACGGACTTCTACAAAGAAACAGGATCGCTGCTTTTAACTCATCGTGCTATTTGGCTATTTGAACTTGTCATGCTGTTTCCTAGAACCATAATTTCTAATTGATGCTAGGGCTGTTACTTTCCTTCGAAGGTCGAAGATTTTGAAACTTCGAAGCTTCGATTTCAGAAACTTCGAAGATGATGAGAAATACTATCGAATTTTTTATTTATATTTTTATTTGTCAAAAATCATGACAACATGAAACTCGTTATAACTTAATACGATTCGAAGACTTCGGACACTTTAAACGTCGGTTCTTCGAAAAAGTAACAGCCCTAATTGATGCTATAAAATTGATCTATAAAATGACCAGCAGCAAAAATGTTAAACAATGAAGCTCGAGTGAAATTTACAGGACCCTGTTCCTTCGCAGGACGTCGATTCCATCGAATCCCGATCGGTTTCGTAGAAGAACTTACTTCGGCGCCAAATCGGAATATCTAGAGTCTTGATGGGACGTGCTCTGATGGGCATCAGCGATCCTCTCTCTCTCGTATCCGACTGCAGGACCATCATAACTCTCGACGTACGCAGACGGATGATGTCTGCTATGAGATGCGTACTTCTTGTCGTGAACACTGCAAAGAAAAAATCGATTGTCAGTTCTAAAGAATCGCGGCCCGCCTGGCCACTCGTCATGCGAGTTAGAGAAATCTGTGTACTGTTTGCTAGAAGCTTGTTTCTGCGTGTACGGTGTGGTCGTTAGTGTCCTAGCTAGCTTAATGAACACACGTCATCGAATCAATGCTGTATTGCGCGTGTAAAAAAAATGACTTGGAAGCTGTACTTTTTAGTCACACTGGTTGGAAGCTTTAGGAAAATGCTCGAACAAGCTGCTACGTACACTTTCAACACCTTCTTCGAATTATTTGCTAGAACCGAAGTAGTTCTTGCATTCACAAAACTTCTTCCGCAAAATTTGAACACAGATTAAAATGTTCAACGATTGAAGAAGGTGACGAATGCGAAGATCAAGAAGCAGAGAAGTATCTAAGAGCTGTAAGTTACAAGTCTAGACATTAAAATCGACACTGTGGGTTTTTAAATGAACATTTTATTTTTGACAGAGCAATTTTTCAACAATTTGCTTCATATGTAATCGATGAAAGTAGATGATTGTTCCACAGTGTCTCGATCAGGGTGTCGAAGGACTATCATGCGAGGAATGTGAATGCCAACAGTTCAGTCCACGCGTTTTCTAACAGTTACCTACTTCATATCAGAAGGTATGTATAGTTAGGACGGCGGTGGACAGTGTAACAAAGATATAATATTTATATATAATATACTTGGTGTTCAGAGCTTCGGGTACAACATGCATACGATAAACACAAAGTTACAGCATGCGAGCAATTTGGCTGTTGTCGTTGTATACTTACTGAGCGAGGGGTATGTTATCCCTGTCTGCGTACGCGTCATACAAATATTCACTGGAACGGAGCGTGTTAGCGGTTAGATTCCAACAACCATTCCACACATTAGACAGCTACTTTTAAACTTAATATAAAACTACTGCGGATTGGCCTGCGACTTGAAAGTCATTCTATCGTTAGGAATATTACTGTGTGATTAGACAGCGGATCTTTGTGCAAACTAAACATTTTTTGGTTGAATTGTAACAAACTGAAGTGATACAGAAATTTATTTTCTTTGTTAATATTCTAATTGTTTAATTTTCTAATGTCAAGGAATGTTTTACAAAAATTTTAAATATTGTGTCAAACGAGAAAAGAAAAGAAAATTCTATTATACGTTCGTTTAGAAAGAATTCTAATATATAAAATGACAGATAACTGTTTAGTTTCAACCCTGATCAAAATCGCTATAAAAATAGTGAAAGATTTTGGAGGACTTTGAGACAGTCGAATCGCAGGCGCGAGTAGTGTATATGTGTAGTTCTTTTTGACATTGTCAGGAAAAAAAGTCGCGTACAAAGTAGACGACGGAGACGAAATTAGTTTAGCAGCACACGGACACACTGAGTAGACGAAAACTGAAAGTCAATGTAACAGTAACGATCGATCGTCGACCGTTTTCTCGAAAGAATATTTTGCCGGCCGCAACCTCGAGACTAACAATAGAAATGGATCATGCTTTGACTAGAAAATTAAAACAAGATAATTACGAAGCTCGATTGAGTGCATGCTACTGGTATATATGGAAGCTCGATTAACTACCAAAAGAGAGGAAGAGATAGAGAGAGAGAGAGAGAAAGAGAGAGAGGTCGAGATAGAAGACTGAACAGTTTTTCTACAGAGAAGGGTGCTCAGAGTCTGCTGGCAAGAAAATTAGCGGAGAAATCATAGAAGCGAATGTCTGGATGTAATGAGTTTTCTTGTTTTCTTGGTTTCTCATATCTGACCATTCATGTGCCAATCAACCGGTTTTTTCTCTTGTATTTTCAGATTCGTTATTTTTTTTATATATCTACGATGAGGGACGTTACTTTCATTTGTGATCGTCATGCACCAGATACACGTAAATTACACTTTTCTTGGGGAACATCTAAGTAAGTAAGTGACACTTCGAACATCATCCGGGGGTTTAAGAACTATAATAATGAGGGAAACTTACGCTTCGACTAGAGGTCCTGGATACGGGTCTGATTTCTGGTATAGCGCGCTCAGTTTCACGCAGAGCACTATGGTAGGAATGAAGAGGATCAAGCACCAGCCGACGCTCGCCCAGAAACCGTTCTAAGCACGATTCAGAACGAAAAAGTTCATCAGAAATGAAAATTCAAACCTTTTGAAATGAGAGATCAAATTACACGGTGGTAGACTTACAAATGGATCCAAGATCTTGTTACACACAGAGACCAGTGTAGCGTTGTACGCGTTCGAAACTGGAGCGCAATTTCCGACACTTTTGAGCTTATCGATGATGTGCTGAAGGAAACCATCGACTTGACCAAGGAAAGCATTTCCAAACTTGGTTGCTAGCTGCAAAGAGAAACAGCAAGAAGATAGTCCAAGTTTCACAGGCCCAGGGAGTTCAACAGACTTCCCACTGATTCTCAAGTGTCACAGTCAGTGTAAAAAGTATTCGTTTTTAAAGTGGCGCATTAGATTCTTGCGCCCATACTTATTCTTTGAAGTAGGCGCCGTAACTGAATCCATCTTCATATTTTTAACACGATATACATACGATACTTTTTACATCCACTGTAGCTAATGATTTACAATTTGAACGTATTCCGGTCCGTCCTTGTTCAGGAACTGCTGCGCGTTGGTGACTTCGTCAACGAGGTCGTGAATCGCCTCCGCCATCGAGCTGTGATTGAACTTGATGTTCTCCTGGAGCGTGGACGCTTTCTCGCTGAGCTGTTCGCTCAGCATCGCCATAGGCATCACCAGGTCCCTATGATAGTGATCTAAATCGTGCGCGTTCTTCTCCAAACTTTCGCGAATGTCGTCTTGACCCTCCGGCAATTTCGCGGCCACATCGCGTAGCTGTCTCGCTAAGTGCTCTAAATTGATGTTGGTGATATTGCCAGCCAGTAGATCCGCGTATTGGTAGAACTTGATGTCGCTCAGCCCGCTCTCTGCCAAGTCGTTCAACTTCGATTTCGCGCTTTCTGTCAGGATCACCACTCCCGGCGTCAAACTTATCTTTTTGCGCAGTTGCTGTATGGTGTTGTTGATATCGTTGCGACCCGCGTAATGAGGCAGCTGGTCCAAGTCGAATAGGAACTGCAACTCCAGCACCTCGTACAAGGACTTCTTCTTGTGGCATTGTCTGCAACAAAATGTTACGCTGTAGAAAATGTTGTATGGACACGACTTCCCCACTTGATGTACGAAGTCTCGGTAAATATTTATAAAAGAGGACTCAGCTCCGGTGACCTTGGCCTTGAAATATGCTATCAAAGTCAAGATGTGAAGATGAAGGTCATCGGAGCTGGATCCTCTATCGTAAACATTTACAAAATGCTTCTTCTCTTAGATTATTAAATGAGCAGCGTAGTAACGATTGCACACTTACGTGACTATGTAACGCAAGTTCACGGTAGCCTCGGGTTTCTTCGGGTACAATATCTTCTTCATCTGCACAATCTCGTCGATCAGAGAGAACATTCTATTATCGTGAGGATTCTTCAGTGGTTCACAGATCGCTCGTTGCACCAGAACACCGGTGATCATATGGAGCACGGTAACCACCATTAACACACTCGTTAAAAGGAAGATGGTCCACACAGCCCTGCGCAAATCACATACGTATTATATCGAGAATCTTCTCATCTTTTTCCTATTCTGTTTCCTCGAGTTTTTCTTACATCATTAAGAATCTTGCTCCGGAACCTTTGTTGCAGAAGTCGTCGCCGTAGCCGTCTGGTCGTTTCCCACAAATACCACAGAACAGGCCGAAAGTTAGGCACATCAACACTGTCAGCAGTATACCGGATATACCGAAGCCCAAATAGTACCTGAAACGTTATAAGTGTGAGAGCCACAGCTGCTTTTCATCTAGCATGATCTGTTGTTGAGATCCAAGACAGAAAACAGAACATACATTTCTTAAATTACACCACGTAAACGTCAAAATAGGATTTTTTATGACGATCGCGGCCTAGATTGATCTTTCATCTAGCGCTTTTCACTAGGACCCTTTGTTACTAGAACTAACCCTTTGCACTCGGCGCTATGTTAACCCCTTGCCGTACCATTTTCTTTGCAGTTACAGCGATTAAAACGTCTTTATCCCCAAAAATGTCGTAAGAGAAAATTTACATTTTTTGTATGGCTACGTTTATTTCAATGCTTGAATATTCATTACAAACGAATCAGATTTTATTTAATCTAAAAAGAAACACGTAACATTCATATTTGTTGGACTTTGTTAAAATCTTCTGACTCGTTAAAATACGGCGAGAAGTTAAAGAAGGCTGCCAATTGCTCTGAGCTCGATCGAGTTACCTGTACGGTTTATACTGATCGATGGCAGTCCACGCGGAGTCCAGATGCCGAACGTAGAGCTTGTCGATGTCAACGCTCAGCCTGTCAAGAATGGCACTGACGTTCCTAGCCACCTCTTCCTGAATAACGCCAGCATTTCTGATGCTATCGCTGACAACTGGTATGGTTTGGTTCACAGCTTGCTGGATGTCTTTCTGTATCTTGAGGAAGGACTCCTTGCCTTGACTGACTTCGGACACGATGTTCCCTTTCATCAACTGTGTGATGTTGTACAGAGCGGACGTAACGTTCGGCAGCTGTAAAATACGTCGTATCAACTGAAGACAATGGGACGTTCGAGAGAGGGCGTGTGGAAAAAATGTTGTCGAACTCGAAATAGAATATGCACAAGAGAGAAGTCCAAGTTTTGATTACGGGAGAAAAGTATATCAGTGTGTCATGCTCGATAGTCCTTCTAAAACATCGTTCCTACGGAAGAAGTAAACAGAGTTTTCATGTCAGAGAAGAAACGAACGGGGTTCACGGCAAACGGTTCGGAGAACAAACCGGAACGAACACGGTTCGTGTGGTCTGTGAACAAGTTTGTTAGTTTATGTGTTTGTTTGATTGTCTGTCTGTATGTTTGGTTGGTTTGTTTGTTAATTGGCAAAATGCAGAGTGAAGTCGAAGAGACACGGTGCAAAGAGGAAAAAGAACTTTCAGCAAACTGAATTCAATAGATTGTGCGGTTCACGAACGAAACTGTGCAGAGAATGATAAGTTGCATTCGAGTGTATCCTTCTCTCAATAGTTTTTTTTCTCTCTTCTCGATTGGGAACGAAAGGATAAATAGAGGTACTATTCTCTTAGCTCCTGGAAAGATTGGAGGACATATTAAGATCGTATGTAATGTGCCATCCGGTCCCCACGTTTACGCTAAACATATCACACTTAATTAAAACAGACGAAACGCTTTGGCAGAACGACACACATAGAAGAAACACGGTATAGAATACACAGAATCGAAAAATCTACATGCGTGTGTTTTTTTTTGGCTTACGACTTACAGACTGAATTTGGTGGCGAGCATGGAATCAGACAAATTGATACGGTAATTCGGTTCGTAAACCAATGGTCGCACATTCATTATTATTATCTAGGAGAAATGAAAATATTCTGGCTCGTTTAGACTCGACGGCTTAACTAGCGTATGAAAAATAAAGAATCGGGGGAGCCACGAGAGAGAATCGGCTTCCATTGGCCTACGACGTCAAACTCGATCGAACGAAATCAAACACAAGCAAATTAAGCGGTCGAAATTAAGAGGTAGAGGGGCGCAGGCTGCGAGGAGCGGTCATGGGTATTCAGAAAATCGTTGACGACTCAAGAAAGAATTCTCTCTTTTCCGGATTGAAACGTTCAGAAATATTTGGGGACGTCGTACGGCATTCCTGCACAGCCTGCGCATAGATTCTTAACAGGCGAGTATGTCATACCTTCGGGAAGTATCGGTCCATGTACTGCATGCGTGTAAAACAGAAAGCAAGAAATGGTCGATTAGACAAGTACGAAGAGATGAGAAGCTATACACACACTCACACACGCGCGCACACGGAAAAAAGAAGCGAAGAGCGGGGTTTATACCTTGTCGAACTCGACCTCAACCGACATTTGGCTGACTTTGTAATCGTTCAGGACCTGCTTGCAGTTCTGCGTTTTGCAGGCCGACAGGGTTCGCAGCAGGTCCCTTTTCACGCCTCGCACCACTGCAAACAATCATTTTGTTCTCAATTACTGTATCTCGGTAAGGAAAAGAATCGCATTGAAATCAGGTTCCACGCAACGCAACTTTGTTAATTAATAATGAACACGATCTCACTTTATCGAGGTTCCCCTACCATAGCACGCAGAACATTGTCTTCGGCCAATAGCAACAAAGCGTGCGATGGTGGGGAAGTCAGGATATAGCGAGAGCATAAATTGCCTAGCCACGATCTGATTTAGAGATCTGTGAACACTGTAAGTACCGATATCCAATTTGCTGGCGTTTGTCCGTAGATCCATGGTGATCGCATGCATGATCTTCAGGTCCTCCTTGACGGACTCCAGACCAGTCACGATGTCGCTCAGGTTTGTCAACGAAACTGCGTGCGAGTACTCTGCCAATTGCTCCGTGACGATCCTCCCGCTGGCCTGCAGGATGCTGTTCAAGTTGACTTCAAGTTCATTGAAGTTTTTCTTCAGGACGCAGTTCACGTGGATTTTGGTATCGTTCAGGTACAACTTCACGTCTTTCAGACTGACTTTGACGTTGCTTGGCAGCTCGTTCGTGCCCTCCTGCATGTACTCGTTCGTCACGAAGGCGCACACCACGCCGAACCTGCGGATTTCGTCGTGGATTAATCGTGTATCAATGCGTGGATCGCTGTAGATCTCGATGGAGCACGTAAAATGCAATCTAGGTGGTTGATTTACATGGAACTTTATGTGACTCCAACACAAAACAATTTTTATTCAGTAAAATTGCTACTTCGATGTAAAATACGTGTTTGATGGTGTACAGACGGCACCGTTGTTTATGCTTCAAACACTAAATTTAATGTTTTGAGATCGCAAATACCGTATGCGAGTTCATAGAAGTTAATGTTTTCAATCAAGTAACTACAGAAGATCTGTAGTCTGTTTGTCAATGTTGGAATTTTATTCGACAGATTTTTAAAAACGGACTCGCATGCAGTTGACGACGCGCCGAGGTTAAACTTACAGCTGTACAGTTCGATAGAACGTCGCGACTTCGCGAAAGAGAATTTTAATATCGACAGTCTGACAGGGCTGGGATCAGTGTAATGAGATTTGGACAGATAAACAGAGGTGTAATCCGGAGCTTTGTTCGTCCTGGCGTGGAGCGTAGAGAATGCTGGCTGGTCAATGCACGCTGGGAAACCGAGGTTTGTCGATAATTGTGTGCAGTTTTGACGGCAGTTAGAGGGAACGGAGTTTATTTGACTTGGGGAGATCCATTTGGTTGTGCTGTCTTTAATCAATCCACTTCGAAATAAATGGAGATATCGTTGGAGACTCACAGTATAATTGTTGCGACAGCGATCAGCACCATGCTGAGCATCACCTTCTTGCAATGATCGTGTTTCTTGTCGAAGGGTTGACTCCTGGCTCCGCAATGACCAGCACATCTGCAGCAACAGAAAAACAGCCCCACGCAAGGTAGAATCGCAGCTAGAAGGAGACCAATCAGTGATAGGCCTGCTAGACCACCATAGTGCGCCACTATGGTCTGCCAATCGGATATGCTGTACTGGAATGTTGGCATTCCATTCACCACCGTGAACATCCCTGCAACAGAAATTACCCTTTCGTTAGCACGATAGTGATGCGGTGAGAAGAACCTGCGCGAAAATTCAACGTCATCCCTTAAATTCTAGACGCGACTATTTCAAAGTATTTACAAAGTATTTAAGCAACGAAGCATTTAATATTGGTCTAGCGGATGATACGGTAAAATGGGTCTGGGAAGAGTTGATGTTTTTAGGGCCTAAACGAAGAAAGCTCTTCGCCCCCATTAATCCAACAAACTCGAAGAAAACAGTTGGTTATGATAGGTCAGATGGTTCTTTAAGAGCGTGCCAAGACCGATCGCGAAATTCGTGTCACTCTGGGCTGGAGGTTCGAAGAGAAAAATAAAGAGCGTTTCATCGAGGGAGGAACAATCGTGGAAAGCAGGAAGTGGGTAGAGAGGGTTGGTGAACACAGACGTTAAAGTGCATATTTTCTATCCGCAGCCGCTCCGATATACCGGTTTTCGGGGCGAGAACAACGGGCTAGGTGAAACGAGGACACACGAACGGATGTGGAGCGTAGGTCAGGAGGAAGGGTTGCCCCGGGTCGAAGGGTGAACGTAATGGGGGCGAACGGGAGAAATTTATTTCCTAGTTGGTCCTGGGAAAAATGGATCAAACGTCGATGACCGGTCGCGTCGGATTAAGACCCCTGGACCGCTGCATTGATTTTCTGATGCAGCACACGCTGCGCTCTTCTAGTCGGACAAGCGCGAACATCCCTTCGAAACGTCTTTCAAAACGTCCCTCAGCGATGACGATAGACTGCGGATCTTTACGCATTTATACAATAAGTTAATAAAGCTGTGTTCTTTAAAATTTAACCATTGAATTTAATTTTCAAATCGGGCACGAACTTATGCAACGATCTAATACAATTCGATAGAATTCAGTAGATTTTTCATTTATTTCGTATTTACAAGGGCCAGTACCGCTGAAAATAAGATTTCATTTCATTCCACTTCCTTCAAATTTATCTAAAAATTTGCATAAACATCCGCAGTCTAGTTGAAGATATTTGAATAATTAAATAATTTTCCAGAACAGCAGAAGACGCAGTACATTTTTCTCGAGGAATGTGCAAAATGATCGAGATTTAAGGGATCCGCGAATTAGCCGCGAGCTATTTTGCATGCAACCGGGGAAGTTCTCGGAGGCGGAGACTAGTTTCCGGAGAGCGGTGCATCGCAAACTTTCGTTTCAGGCGCATGCTGCACCGGTGTGTGTGTCGGTGCATCGACCACGGACCTCCACGTGCATCGACGACGGATTTATTGCGGCTGTGTACAGGTCCCCGCAAAACCTGCACGGGACAAGGAGGTTCAATGATCGTGACGGGAGAGCGCGAGTGGCCGCGTGCTCTAACTGTATCTGTCGTTTCGAGTTTCCGTGTTGCAATAAGGCTGCAGTCGTCGCATGTAATGCGGACAGACAGGGGACGCATGAATCACTTCTTTAATCCATTTTCCATCCTCGTCCCGACAGACCCAGATACCGAAACACCACTGCTGCTTCCCCGCGATAAACTGGCGCGATCTTTCACTGGGAAAACCCGGAACAGTGTTTGGAGATTGAAGTGCTTTAGAAATCCTAAGCTGTGCTCAAAAATCGGGTTACCTAGAAGCTGGAATGTTCGAAAATAAGGTAACCCAGAAATTTGAATGTTTAGAGATTAGGGGAAAATTTTAGGTACGGTATAAGCAGGCGAAGACTCGTGCTTGTCGAATTAGATCCATGGTCTTCGACGAAGAGGGAATAAACGTTTCGGGTCAGAGGCGAACCGGCAAATTTCACAGAGACGTTCTCGCGCCAGCGATTTAATATTTCAGGCGTACTCGTTGATGCGAATCGAAATTATCTGGTCGGTGCATGAAAAGGCAGATTATCCACTCGAGTCGCGAGCTGCCTCGATTCTCGGCTCTCTTTTCGTCTGTGAAAAACCTCTCTGCCGTCCGTGTACGAAAAATCCTCCGTTTTTCCGAATTTGCATATTTCCGTGCAGCGTTCGGGGCCGCAGTAACAAAACTATTATCCCCGCTCAGACAATAAGCTGCCCGTGCACCGTTCATCCCGGGAAATGAAGACGCCGCTCGAACAATGGATCTGCGTTTAATTGTAATTACGAATTTCCCGCTCTCGACCATCGGTTCGAGGCGTTCAAAAAAATTTAAGTTTAATTACCGTCTCGGGAAGAATTAAAAACATCAGTCGCTGTTCTTCTAGAACGATTAGCAGATGATAAAGTAAATTGGATGATCAAAATTCGTAATTTCCACTCGCTAAAGTTCCGGGAACGTTCGAATTGGTTTCAGGGCAATTGAGAGCGTAAAGGGTCGAAAAGGGCTCGCAAAAGGCAACCTCGTTCGCTCGGAGTAGGACGAAAACGAGGAGCCAACGCTGCACAGGCCAATCAGAATCGGAGGCCACTGTCAATCAAGTTCCACGAACAGAGGGGCAGAGCTAGTTAGCGATAGTCGGCGATAATAGCGAGCATAAAGATCGTCGTTAGCGTTTTTATACGCCTGTTTGGTGCAGGGGAGCACAGCAAAGTGCTCGTTCTTGCGATGGCTCTCTGCGGAACGATCGACGACACCATTTTCGAGCGCGAATTTTTTCATTTAACACCGTCGCGCGCGACAATTACCACAGGAAACAATGAACTATCTGCTTTCATCTTCGGACGTTGCCATTAAAAATTAACATTGAAATTGAGCGTGCATTCGAATGTTCGTCTCAGAATATTATTCTGTACATTGAAAACCGTAGAAATGGAATTTCGCAGCAGAAATTAATCGAGCTTCCTGATTCAAACATTTCAGACTGAAAGGGATTTTCTTTATCAAACGAACAACTCGAATAAAAAAGTTTCAGTGAAAATGTTGGTAACAGAGAATAATTTCCTTTCTACGGGAGAATAAAATCTGATGAACGTTTTTTTAATTGAGAAACACCGGCAGAACGTTTTCCGCGATATTCAAACGGCGTTCCAATTTGTCAAAAATGTCGGGCAGAGTTTCTGTCGTTTGAGGGTAGCGAAAAAAATAGAGAAAAGGGTGGAGAAAGAAACAAGACATCGTTGCGAAACCACTGCCGGCACAAATATCCATTATCTCGGGAGTTACGGCGACAGTGATAATACGAACGGAGCACGTGAACCGGCGTGTTTCGCATCTGAAATATTTCCTGAAGGAAAAGTGGTCGGAAATGTGTCGCGGGCAAAGCGTAATCTTCATGCGACGGGAAAACCGAGCGAATATTTCGCGCGCTATGTTTTCAGCCTGGTAAACATTTCTTGAGAGGAATTATGCACGTCGCGTATCAAAATTCAGGAACACCTAAAAATTTGGATTATGTTGGCGGAGTATGTAATCCCACTCTGCAATGTGTATTACCTGAATTTCATAATTGACACATTTTCAAATATTCCAATGTTAACCCTAACAAATCTCGTAACAAACGATAGTGTCTCAACTTTTACAAGTTGCACAAACGAGCTGGAATAATATCAACATATCTCGCAACAGAAATAAAAATAAACCGCAGACTTTGTTGTATCTAAGATCAAAAGTTAATGAATTTTCACCGTAAGGTTGAAATAAACGTGGAGGTACAGAAAATATAAATTTTCTTTATCTTTCAGGGCACAATTAGGACCGACCTGTAATCATTGTAGTTGTGAAAAATGCACGGGGCAAAGAACAAATTTTAAATATCTAACATGGTCTTATCGTATTTGAAAATTTCCAGTTTTATTCCAACGGAAGTCCTAGAAGTTGTACGTCTCGGCTCGCAGAAAATGAGTCCTGCGCGTGTCCATCGTGCCGTTAAATGGCCAGAAACGAATCTCACGGCACGGTATTAGCATAATCGTGCTAGAGGTCAATGACTCCGGGAAATCGATCGAAACTGTGGACGACAGTGACTCTGTTGCACCGTTGCACCGGTGCAGCGGCCGCTCACCTGACTGTAATGCCCTTTTTTAATTATTCAAGTCGTTCTTTTCTCCTTCAAGTTCGTTCACCCACGTCGCGTTAAACTTTCAACGTTGAATTACGATATTTTTTTTATCGATCCAGGCTATCTTTTATTATAAACCGCATCGTTGCCTCAAAAATAGCGCACGACGGGCTAAATTATCGATTAAATTCAATTTTCACTCTCTTTGTCATGTTATTAATTATCAGGTGGCTGGGTTGGGAAGAATAGTAAGTACTCACATAATTTTGTCAGAATATTTACAATTTCAAAACACAGCAAAATTATTATTCTTTTTACTCTAATTTCTTTCATTTCTTGGGTTAACAGGGTATACTTAATATTGGCATGACGCGTGTAATCGCATAATGTATATAGCAGCATTCTTTTTAATTGAGCCATTAAAGGATTGTTTGATGGATCATGTAGACTAGCGATCGACTGACTCAGTGTATCACGCGCGCGATTAAACGGCCGGTGTTTTCACGCATCGAGTGACTCGCCAAGAACACCACCGTAATGAACAAATTATACAGAGCACGGCAGAGCGAAAAACCGTACCGCTTGCAGTTTACATGCACCTGACTGCGTGCATTACGTGTTGCCGCGTTGCAGTGTAACCGTGGCTTTGTAACACGAGAAAACCTCGACCTCCGTGCTCAGCCGATTTCCGGTTCGCAACGACGCACGTGGATTAACTGCAGCACACGCGAAAGCCGATCTTTTCAATATTAGCTTCGTTAACGTGTCTTCTCGTTTATCTTTCTGTAAGCCGTTCACTTTAAAGAAGAAACTCAAGCCTGTGCAAAACCTGTGCAAAACCTGTGTAAAACCTGCGCAATGTACACTTGCGCAAAAATCACTAATCTGTTGACCCGCGTTTTATTGTACGTCGAGTGCCGACATTTTTCCGCGCTGAAGGGCCTAACCGAGCTAGACACAGTTCTCACACGATTCGCATAAAGTTCCATTATATTGTGTTACACGGAAACATTATTTATTCACATCGGAACAACGTTTATTTAATTGCGCTGCGCTACTCGAAAAATATATTCAATCTCCTATTCTATAATCCCAGCACAATGAATACTTAATTTTCCAGAGGAAAATCCTTCCTCCCAAAAACAAAGCAACCTGGACACCGAAAACTTCTCTACGTTCAAGTATTTAAATCACAGGTCCACCGGTCCGAAAAAAGATATCAAAAAACCACATTTGATCAAAGCAACGAAATTTCCGATGGAAGAATTGCATGAGAAATTCCGTTTCGCTATCGGTTCTCGATCGAACGCGGAACGAGATTGTTTTCGCGTAGCGCAAAGCTTTGTGCGCGCGCGTAGGAAACGAGCAAACAAATAAAAAGGAAAAAAACAGGAAAAAAGTAGAGAGAATGGATAGTTCGGTGGATAGTCGTCGATTTAGCGAGAGATCCGAGCAGGTTTCCTGCGGTCGATAACAAAAGAAGCATCGAGGGCAACCGATGAGGGCCAAAGCCTTTTTCCGAATCTGGTCGCTTTTCATTTTGTTATCGGAAAACCCTTCGTTCATTCGTTTAATCCCCGCGGATGCGACTCGCTATTATCGTAATGAAGAAATCCATTAGCCCTCCTACACGGTAAATATTGGTGCATCGAATATTCTGATTGGATGTGACCTCTCTCTTTCTCTCGCGATTCCGCGGCCATGAAATAATACCGTGGGCAAATGAGGAAGTCGCTCGAGGCACTGATTTCCTTGTTATTAATCCGGCGAGATTGCTGTTCGAGCTCCAATAACATTTTCTGTATCCACAAAGTGGCGCAGACAGTATTGACGAGACGCTCGGCAAACTGATGCGCTACAAACTGTGCTCAAACACTTTACCCTGAAACCGCAGACTGCGAGGAAGCTAATCTTACCAGGTTTCACCCTGTGAAGATCAATTTCGTCGGGGGAGAAAAATGTCTTTCCATATCGTGCCACTCACGCGAATCGCAGGAACTCCGCTCGAATTTGTTCAAAAGATCGCACCCACAAAATTGGAGGATGAAATGCAAAATACCGGAATTTTTCACTCGGCAATTCTCCTTAAAAAAATTCCCGCAAGTAATCTGCTGCGGCGAGTCTATGAAAAATGGAAAGTGTGATGAAATTTGGATCAATACCCCGAAGAGTATTTTCCGTAAAGGCGGCAGATATTGAAGAGCTGGGGTTGAGCCGGGTATCTGTCTCCCTTTTGAAAGATTTCAGCTCAAAGGGCTGCGTGGAAAGAAATACGCAGTGTTCGTCTGGGTGCCTCACCCTTCGGCCCATTTTCCAAAGGTTCGCCAGACTCGCATCTCATTATTTTCAAGGACAAAGTGCTTCCCACCCTCTCGAAGACACCTACAGCTTCTCCTACGAGTCTTGTCACGCAGCTTTCACCCCATCGTGCAGTCTTCGACGACGTCCGTGCATACATACACGGTGCATAAACCGTGCACACACATCGCGTTCGCGCGAGCTTTGAATCCCGAGGAACGAAATAATTAACTGCGCGCCGAGTTCCGTGTTAAACGAAGGAATTTAGTGGAGCTGCGGAATTGTTCGGCTGCGGAAAAGCGAGTTTCCCTGGCGGTATTACACGTTGATACGGATCCCGGGATTTCACTGTGTTCCTTGGTAATGGGGGCTCTGCTAGCTGTGGTGAAAAATTTACGGTTAAAATATTCAAATCTCTAGGGACTCGAATTGTCAAATATTCAAATTTTAAATATTTAAATCTGTAGGCCCTTCAATCGTTTAGCATTCGAGTCTCCAGGCACTCCCGGTCTCTAATCTCGAAATTGCCATATTTAAAAAATTGTAAAACACTAAATGAGTATTTGTTGCGACTTTAACAATTTGTATAGCCCGGAGATGCTTTGGCTTTCAATACAGCATTCATGTTTCAGATTGAGATTGTAAATGTGGTCAGAGATTGCGTGTCGCGACGAATGGATAGATGTCCCAGTGTGAACGAGTGAAAGAGGAATGAATTAAAGGAGGGATTTAATTGACGAAGTGTCGCGACGGAACGTAACCGTTCCGGTTGTTGAAGTAGCCGACGGGTTTCGAGGTGAGAAGAACTCGATTCCTCGAGGACAGTGGCCTGTCCCGGGGCTTCCGGTGCATTGTCCGAAAACGAAACGTGATCTAAGTGTGTTCAGGTACTCAGCGCGATCACTGAACCGTGTCCAATCCCTAGAATCCAGGAAAAAGTCCCTACTATTTCTCCAACAAAAATTCTTTTCTAAAACCCACGAACAGTGTGGTCAATTTAAAATGAAAAATCTAAACAAATAGTAAAGACACTTAATTTACGATTATTGAGACATGCATCAAGGAGGAATTATTCAACACTTGATTACACTTGCATAAGCTTCAACCTAATAATTAAATTCCAAGACAATATTTACAGTGTTACTTGCGTCTGATGTCTATAGAATATCTTGCCGTGCATTTTAAGGTGAAAAGTCGATAGCAGCGGGTTCGTCGATGGAAACTGCACCCTCGGTCGAGCAAATAGTGCTCGTAGGAGGCGTTAATTACTTTCTAAACGTATAAATATTGCCGGTCGAAGGTCGATAGAGCCGTCCAGCCGCGATTACAGGATCGGCAGTGATTTTCCCTCTGGTTCCGAGAGAGAACGGGAGAGAAAGCCGGTGTCCCATAGGGACTCGTTGCGAACCTCTGACTTATAACCGTGTTACGTGTTAAGTACCGTAATATTCCTCGTCGTTGCCTGGTCCGAGTCCCTTCCCAATTTCCATTCGCATTACCGAGGCATCTAGTTTCCTCGAAGACCAGGAAACCTAACGCTTGGAATCTGAACTCGTTACAGGTTTCGTGTAAACAAGTCAAAAACGCGATTTTTTAAATTAATTTTCTCCCAATTAAATCAGTTACAAAAACAAATTACAAGACGTACCGTCGCTTCGGGAAAAAATTGATCAGCGTCGGACGTTTTTGACGTCGGAGGAGTTTCCCGCAAAATAGCTTCCACGGTGAAATTTCATCGCTCGTTTCGTTCCAAGTATCGGTCCCGTGTCTCTAATGTCCGAGTATCGATAAATACTCTATTCTCGTTCCTAATGGTAGATCGGAGAACCGACTAGCCTACTTCGTCGAGTATTTTTAGCTACGCTCGAAGTACTGTGCGGAATTTCATTTGTCCGCGGCCACTGTTCCGAGGCTATTGTCTTATAGGTTTCGACGTTGTTCACATTTCTGTTCTCGTTCGTTTCTTTCTAGACGGCTTCTTGAAACCATCGATGCTCTCTGGCGCTGCAACACACGCCCTTCGTAGGCTTCTCGTTAGCTTCTTTGATGCACGTACAACCCTTTTTTTCGCGTCTCTGACAGTGTAACTGAAAACCGAGTGGCTTGTCTCGATGTCGAGCTTTGAAAATGTTCTTTGTTGCTTTCGGAGTCTCGAACTGGGTAAATGGGACAGATGCGAGTAAATATAAAAAGGCGCACGCGATTGGTTGGAAATCGCTGCCTTTTGAAAAACAAGGAAACGCTTGCTGATCCTGTCAAAGATATTAAAAATTCTCCGTGCAGGTAGTGCAAAAATAACTACTGAAAAAGGCGATCAACTAGGTATAGAAATAAAATTTTTTATTCAAACTACATGCAGAAATTAATTTCTGGAGACAGCTAAAGTATCGTGTCCCTGAAAATTTGTGTTAGTCCATAGTTGTTTAATATACAATGTGCCCATAATCGATAAACTCATTTTTTTAAATTTTCACTTAGCCACTTTCATAATTATGGGCACAAATATGGCTGTAACTTTTCTGAAAAAAATCCTATAGAGTTCAAATTTGCTGTGTAAATAGTCTAAAGTATTCTGCTAACAAAGGACATCATTGTCTAATTGGAGAGTCTATACGCAGTGAACCGAAAGTTCCCCAAGCTACAGCAGGAAACAAATTTAAAATAATTCAACTTGGGAAAATATGAAATACATCTTGAAAGGATCTCCACAAATGTGCCCATAATTATGAAAGTGGCCTAAGCGAAAATTTGTGAGACAGTGCTTGTTATTTAGTGTTAATATCCTTTTCCTTGAAATATCTCGAATCACTTGGACCACTTTTGAACTGCATCTTTTCGTGCAGAAGAAACTAGGGCACGAGACGTGCACACTGGCAAGAATACTTTTGGATGTGCATAGATCGTGAGTGAGAATGAAGTGGGAACGAGGAAGGAAGTAGAAAAGGGAGTCAAAGGTTCACGCTACCAATAACGACGGCCCACTGACTCCGGTATGCGGCAAAGGTACCTAGTAACAGCGAATCAAAGAGAGGCAGAATTTCCAGGGACGAAAATAATTCTCGTCACGGAGTACACGTTACGTCACCAAACAATATGAGGAGAGAGAATATGAGGAGAATATGAGGAGAGAGAGAGAGAGACAGACAACAAAAGGAAGACGAGGAAATCAAAGAGAAGGGAGAAAGGAGAGGCGGTAAGCCGGACGAAAGTGCTACACCACACAATGTTCTCTGAACGAAACCACAGAGACAGAGCTCGTAGCATGAATATCGCTACACCGGAAACACAGTCCCCCTAAAGGCGCTCCGTGTACGCGTTACGATTTACTCTGCGGTCAGTCGCACGGTTGTGATATCGCTGTTTATGGCTGACCATCTTCTTTCGACTCGCTTCTGCTCGAAATCGGCGCAAACGAGTGCTAGATATTGATTATTACTACAAAGAAATTAGTTGGGTGAAATATAAAACAGCAATCGATTAGAAAAATTCAACAATATTGTAACGTTGCGTTGAACGTAACAAAGTCGTTAAGGGATGAAATCAATTTTTACTTTATTCCTGCTTCCCACAATCAAATCAGATTAAAAGACAGGTAAAATTGTGATCAAATAATTTTCAACATACTCGAGAAAAATAACGAATGGATCCTAAAGCGAAACACAGTCGCGACGATCTCTAACAATCGCTAACGAACTGCTTCGAAGACAATAGCCTTACACCCAGACTCCAGTCATCCAGAACAAACATAAATAAATTACTCGGAGACTGCAGACTCTCTCAATCATTATTATTATTATTCACTTACATCATAGGTAGAAGCAAAGCATTGAATGAAATACATAATAGAATGTACTAACGTCTCGCAGATTGAAATACAGACTCTAATGAACTCCTCGTAGACAATGGCTCCAGCCATGCAGATCAAAACTAGATAAATTTTGACGAAAGTACCTGAACGTCTCACTAGATAAACATTTCTTAGACCCTAATGATCCCTAGAATGATCGCTATCCGGCATGATGTACAGGAAAGCTCTCTAGAGTCGTCGTTTCTGTGAACAGTAGCAATCTCGGCACTGTCCAATGATCTTTTTCGAAAGGAGCGATTCCAGCCATGTAAGACAAACCTAGACAAACAACCCGAGACCCTAACGCTACGTAGAATCCTCTTTCAGTGGCATCATTGCTAGAAAACCTCTCGGGAGTCATCGTTTCTGTGAACGGCTGCGGCCGTAGCACCTCGTGGCAGGATAAGAGGCAACATGGACAGCTAGCACCTGAGTAGACACCGATCGGTAGACGGTGGGGGCAAACCAGACCAGACTCGGCTGGAAGCAGCGATGAGATCACCTGCGACGAGCAAGAGAGAGGCGGAGAGCAAGATAGAGCAACATCGACCAAGGTAGAGAGAGAGATAGAGAGAGAAAGAGCTCGGATGAATCGGAAAGAGTCCGTGTAGCGGGCTTCTGCAGGATCCTAACGGCACTCTCGAGAGGAATTAACGACCTCGACGTCGGGCACGCGCGGTCACGCATTAAAAAACCGTAAGAGAGCCCCGGGAAATAAAAATACCAGGGGCGGATCGACCAAGGGAAAGAGAGGGAGAGAGACTGGTATAGCACTCGAGATCCTGGGGCTGGAAGCGAGGGAGGAACTCGACGACCCCGAGACCCCGAGGATCGATCGCGCAACTCTCCGGGAACGTTGCAACTGCGGCTAGACACTTCAAGGTCCCCTCTCTTTGCACCGTTAATTCCGCAGACGACCACGGCAATTGTTCTCGATCCGCGCACCATAAACCCGACACACAGCTCTGTTTTCTCGGCCCGGAATTGATCGCATATGGACGAACCCACTCTCCCTCTCTCACTCTCTTTGTCGTTCCTTTGTCAATAGAGTTTCCGTGTGTTAGAGACATGTTTTCAGGGGTGTAATTCTCTGAATACTAAAGGGAGAGTTCGTTGAGTCATACTCGGTGTTTTTGATGCACTTCTAACCACCGTGGAGTGGTTGGCAAAATGCAAGTATCCTTTGCTGATGGAGGGTGATAACAGACTTTGAAGTGTTATTGGGTTTTTTTAGAGTTTACTTTATTTTCAAAGTATAACGTTTCGCGACAAAATATACGAAATATCCAACAGAAGCGAAGGGACGATAGACTTGCTTGAACTTTCGAAATTAGAGGACGACGATCATTCGTCTCTGAAATCATTTCTTCCAGAACTTGCAGACTTCCAAAAACAAGGAGACCCGCTAAACCCATCATCAACTGCACGAGTAATTAAACAGAAGCGTGGATTTTTTCCCGGAAGCGCTTTCCGGAGATAAGATAAAATCTCCGGGAACGTTCGAGGAGGATTTCGTTTTAGCGCATCGATAGATAAATGCGCAAGCGTTGCGATACAAATTCGCGACAGGAACAATTCCTGCACAAAATTCTATTATTTATCAGATTTCAGGCCGCCATGGTTTGAAAGCTCGAAACCAATTAACTCGGCGCATTGTCCGCGGAAGTCCCGAAAGAGGAGCTTCATTTTCTCATTAAATTTTTCAGAGCCGGGCCAGCGAATGAAAGCCAGCTTTTTTCGAGCTCGCTGAAACTTGAGACAATGCGTGGCACACTGACAGTTGCATTTCTGGGGCAACGTCGAAACTGCAGTGTTGCAGGTGCGCACACAAACTGCATCCACTCTTTTCTCTCTCTCTATCTCTATCTCTCTCTCTTGCCGATTTTCAGACCATCTTTCTCTCTGTTGGTTTCTCGGTTCTTTTTCGTTGCCTCTCGTACACGTAGCTCTGAACCCCGCGTTTTTCACCCTTTCTCTTCTTTGATCCCTCTCATTACGGCTCCTTTTGTGCACGGACAGAATGCAGCCGCTGCACCAGTCGCTTCCACGACAATGGAACCGGCCACTCAGGACATCATAAATATTGAAATCGAAAGGAGTCGAACGGCTCCCGATTAATCCCCGTGTTTCGTTCCCGTTTCACCTCGTCGAACTGCATCCGGTGCATCGGCCGAGAATCCACGATAAAAACGATGCAGTTCTATCCTTGTACCCGATCGACTCCCTATTCCGAGCCAATTCAGAACTTCGTTCGACCGTTCACTTAATAACAGAGCGTCTTCACGAAGATTTAATTTGCGATTGTCGCTAGACTTCAACGAAGTCGAAGTACGAGCTGCAGTTCTCGCTTTGTTGATTTTATTTATTCAGTCCAGAAGTTTCTGTAAAATTTCTTGTTCTTCGAATATTCAGTGACTCCAACATTAATCGCATGCTCTACGAAGTGCTCTAGACAATCGAAGATTCGTCGGAATGCAGTGAAATCTTATCTCGAGGTGCAGAAAGAAAAATTACGACGACAAGAGATTCGAGACAATGGATTATAGATAAGAATCGTGATACCTCTCGGAAGATCAGAAATCACGGAAAATCCACGGTAATCGAGGGTAAAGCGGAAAATTCGAGTCGTGGACATATTGGGTAGAACGAAGCCGAAGGAAGAATAATTACTTTATGGTTCAGAAAGCAGAAGTATCAGCGAATGGGAGGGAATTCACCGATGCACGTGGCCAGCATCTGCAGATGCAATTCCGAACCGCGGAGATAACTGCGGATGCGTCGAACTGTACAAGAAAGTTATTTGGAGAAGATAAAACTGCGCCAAATCTAATCTTCGAGGAGAAAAATTCTTATTGGAAATAAGTTTGCCGTTCAAATAAGCAACGCATTCGACGGAGATAAAATACGGACGTTTTTATTCGTTGTTAAATAAATACGGGATTCACGATCGATAGCTACTGCAGACTTTATGCAATTTCTCGAATGCAGACAAAACCATTCATAAAAAATCTATACGATTTTTGTATGGAAAAAGACTACGCGTACCCGCATCTGCTACAACGATCACTATATTTACGCATTGCGCACAAACGGTTACAATGTCTCTCCCGCGTCCCTAATTACTTTAACGACCAATGTCCCGAGTGGAAAGTTAATTTCGCGCTGTAATCGTAGGGAATATAACTGCAACGGCGATGCATCTCGTCGCAGAGAGGCGTCATTATGGCAGGGTTGCGTATGCATAGGAATGTGCACGAATAATATCGAGCCACCGGAAAATCCCGGGAAAATCATTATTTATTCCACATTCTCTTTAATCGAACTGCGAACTCCCATTTTCTCTCGGCTGTTCCCGAACCCGGTGACCTAGAAAATTCGTCATTAGACTGGGAACGTTTATGCAATTTCCAATTGTTATAGACAAATTTTAATGAGAACAGTTTCTGTGGATTCAAAAGAAATAAAAATAATACTGAATTCTATCGAATTTTCTATCCTAGCATCTTTTGAAAATTTCCATTAGCCATCAATTAAACGAAGCAGCGAGCTTTTACAATTGAAAAATCTTTTTGGCTATTTCAAGTGTCTCAATCATAAAACAATAAAATCTAGAGCTCGCAATAAAGTCTGAGGAAATTTTGTTCACAATCTTGTATGTACAAAAAACAAATTGCAAATCGGGACAGGCTCTGACGCATTTTCCGCGAATTGCTCAATATAAATCCGCAAACATTCGCCGTCGACATAACATTTTTCCAGCCAATCGCTGTTTCCAGATTCGCGTGTGCCCGTAAAAAATCCGGATCCGGTTTATTCGCGGCGCACACGTAGCAGATATCTGCGGGACACGCGGATATCTCGCCTAAATCCTCGATGAATCACACGGAGCGGCGCTATTATTCATGGGTTTGGGGCCGCGGCCGAGGAACAGCCTCGTGGCCCTCTTCGTGACTCGCTGATCGGGGAATGTCGGTCGCTTTAATTGCTGGCGCAGCGTTAATTGAGCCGAGCCGAGGCTTATTCGGGAGTTGGCCCGGGCTCAAGAAAAAATATCGCGTTTTAGAAGCCGTCGCCGTGACGGACAGGGGTTGACGGACTCTCTCGACTTCGTTTCGTCGGCCACGATGCCTCGGAAATTCTCGGAGACTCCACAATGACGCGTAGTCGTCGTCGAATTATCGTCGTCTTCGACTGTACTGCAATTATTTCCTTGTACACGAGGTTTTATTAAAATATTTTAAGAACGTTTATACGCGATCGGCACCAAAAAATTTAGATTTTAATCATCTCTGTAATCATTCCACATTTTACGGATCACAAGCAACATTAGTAGAAAAATTATCAAACGAAGAAGGAAATTTCTGCTCGGCTCGCGAATCCGCAATCAACAGATAAAACATTTATTTTGCAGAATGTTTCCCGGTCTAGCGAAATTGACTTTCCAGAGCAAACGAACGAGCTCGATGCACCCGATGAACATGCTCATACATATACATAGATTTCGATGGTATATGCACTTTGTGCGATGGAAAATAATTCGCATTATACGCGATTAGTTAGAGTTTGCTTTCATCCAGGCATCGCTCGAATCGTGCACCCTGCAAGCGGATGAAACCGAGGAATTAAATCGCGGAAAATTTAAGCTGGAATTCCTACTAGACGAGTGGGCCGGATTCGTTCGAGTTCCTCTTCAACAGGATTTCCCAATGCATCTCGCGCGAGATAAGAGGAATTGGAAAAATCCGCGTGGATCGACGGGAACGAATCGACGACGGGGGAGAGAAACTCGATTTCCATCTTGCCCTGTAAACCGTCTCTGAATATAGCCTGGCGAATAATGTATGAAAAACAGGGTCGAAATAAGTTCGCTCCGATTTCCAAGAAAACAACCCGACACTGCAAATATACGCTTTCCTAAACAACCTGCAGAAATTTTACCATCCAGAATATATTTTTACGCGGTTAACAAAATATGCAAAATATGGCTTTTCTCAAACTCGTTCGCAGAAAGTTTACATTTAAAGTTTTTACATTACGTCCATAGCTACTCAAAATATCCTGGGTTTTCCGAAACTCGGTGGCAGAAATTTCATAATTTCCCTACTGAAAGAAAAATCTTCTAAGTTCTTACTCCGATTGGTAAATGGATTCTCAAAGATTCTTGCGAGAACCCATCCAATTCCAAAGCCACACGACACCGCGCACTCTCGAGACATTTGCCATAACTTCTCCGATCGAATTGACGCAACGTCGATTATTGCAGTTATATTATATCGATTTCCCAAGAACCAGTCTCGCCTAATAGCGCCGAGCGGTAGCCGATCGGTTTCACGAGCGTCGGTAGTCGGGCAAAGAGAGAAAAACGCAGAGATGAGAGAAGAGAGAGAGAGAGAGAGAGAGAGAGAGAGAGAGAGAGAGAGAGAGGAGAGACAAGGATCTCTCTCTGTGTCCCGATGTTCGATTATAATTGCGGGTGAGCCATATACGGGGTGCGTCGCCGTGAATCCGGTTTCTCTGTCCGCGAGAGAGCGCAGGTTCTAGTTTTTGCTTGGATCGTGTGCGTGTGGATTTTTCTTCGGGATCGGGTTCCTGACGAGGTCGTGGAACCATGGGACACCATGGGGTGAACACGTCCAAGCATCTACCACCCCGTTCACGCCAGCCATAAACTCGTCAGACAATTGTTCTCGCCGTTTCGGGGCGACTACGATTTACGGTCCTCGATATAAGCCTCGAACGATTTCAGACAGGTCTCTCCCTTCTCTCTCTCTCTCTCTGTCGGGGTTCGATCGTCATTCTAGCAACGTTCGACACAGCACAAGAAACCAGGTTCTTCCCCGAAGAACTTTGCAGTCACGGCGCGAGGCACTTTTCAACTGTTTCGACCGAGTTTGCCCGACCGAGGGGATATTGATTCGTATTTGACGACGGGAATTGCTAGACCGTGATTTATGGTCGCATTTCAGCGGAACGAGGACAAAGGATGCTCCGGTTTGGACCACCGGGGCGAGAAGTATTAACAGTTGCTTGGAAACGCCACTCCGAGCCAGAGAATTCATTATTTTTGATCGAAAAAGGAATTTTTGTGCGAAGATTCTGCGAGTGAAACGAGTTACATAGTCTAATCGAATTTAATACATGTTGTGAAGGTATTTACATACTTTGAACAGCGAGTGAAAGCGTATGTATCCCTCTAGGTGCAATCGCCAATTTCAATTGGACCAAAGTTAATTTCTGGATAGTTATCGATCGCGCGCACCCGGTGGCTCGTTGATTTAATGCACGACTTATCGGTCCTCGATAACGCTCCATAAACTCGACGATAGGGAGAATCTCGTTTGACATGCCTCGCTCGCAATTGTATCTAACAATGTAAACAATAGAGCCCGATTGCCGCTCGGCGAAACGCGATCAATGAATGCGCGGCGTAATGTGCCGTGGAATGTGATGCAGTTGCACTCGATCACGCTTCTTACTTGTCGTGTTTACACTTTGTAATTCCTTCGGGACTGAGCGAATTTGGCAAACGGATCTCGGAACGACGAGTCCTTTGACGAACAAAAATTCCATAACAGAAAAATGCAATCACAAATTTCTACGATCCCAGAAATTCCATAATCGAAAAATGCAATACCAGAATCCTCAATTTTGAAATCACGGAGCCGAATCACTCCCATTCCCTCTCGCCGTCGGAAGAGAATCGCGCCCAGCGAATTGGTGTCAAAGAAAAGTGAAAAGAATAGTTGGACGTCCGCGAAGCAGATCGCGAATTCGAGGAAAATTGTGAGAAGAATCGCAATGCAGATTGCAGTCGAAAAATGATTGATTAATCCACGTAGAAAATGCGAGTGCATAATCTCGGGAGGAAGGCGAGAAGGAATGTTGCGTTGGGTCAGTTGTTAGCAATTAGATGGAACGTGTTACGTATTAATATTAATGTCAGTCGTATTACCGTGTCAGTTTCACTTATGCGCATACGACTCGCACCTGCAGGAATTCTTGAATAAATTTCGCAAATAATTGCTCGTTCGAGTGAATGTTTAGTTTCGATAACGAGAGTTCGTAGATAACTGTCCCAATCATTCCACGGTGTGGAATACGGAAGCTCCGCGTTGTCTCCATGGTATCTCGCGAAAAAGTGACCCCATTGTCCGTCAAGAAAATTGCAGTTTCGCGGTTATGCGTTCCGGGAGTGTTCGCGTGCAATCACGTTGCGGTGCAATGGCAACGATAACACCGTTTTAACAACTGCAGGTGCAGTAACCGAGGAGAAACGGTGCAGTTGGCACGATGCCCTTGACGAACAACTGCAAATGCCATCTCGGCCTCCTAATTGCTGTCCGAGATCGCAGAATCCCGAAACGATGCAACACGGAGAATAGTAATTTTTCCCGAATGGCAACCTCGGATTCAGCATCGGAAACTGCTACGTTTAATTAAAAGATCGACGAAGGTTCCTGTTCATGGCGGTCGTGGGTCTCCCACGCTTTTCCGGCGTCCGTGAAACGCGGCAGCGATTTAAGCCGCTCTCAAGGCTTTTCCACGTGCATTACGCGGATTAATAATTGCGCGATAAATCGCGAAGAAGCGATTCGTCGGCGTGAAAAAATGTGTTGAAAGGAGTAGCAGAGTACAGCAAGAACGCAAACGCGACGCAATGCTCGCTCGCTTTAATCTGCGGGCTGTTTAGCCATGCACACCCCCTTGGCTCATCCTCTTTGCCCTTTCTTCCGCGTGCAAAAGCGGAGCTCTATGGAGCGGAAGACTCGAGAGGACATTCCCTTTTCAAACCCGTAGAAACCACTGGGATTGTTTTCTGTAGAAACGAACGTGCCTGCTGGTTACTCGGATAGAGAAAGATATATTCGCGCGGCTGCACACGGACGCCCGTCCTTTTCACTTGTTGACTCGACTGTCTTATCGTCAGCTTAATGAACACATTTTCTCTAATTATCTCAACAAACCCGGCTAAACGATCGCAGATCTTTATCGCACGCCTATGATGGACTGCAGATTATGGTGTTCGTGGCTTTGAACAGCTGGGTGTCGTCGAAACCCGTGCGACTTCATATTCAATTTTATATCTCATTTGTGTAGCTTGGAATTAATCTGGTAATTATTGCGAAGTCATTGATATACACATTCTTTAGAATGTTCCTTTTCATGTTCGTCCCGAGCAGGTCCCCAGCGAATGTGTCAATAAAACGTTTCAATAGAAAATTAGGAGCCAGTTACGCAAGCGTACGATAACGTCCGCCACTCAAATTTGATTGGGCACTCCTCCGCGCGTCGTAAAAGTCGGTGTGCACGTGGTCCTTTGTAGAAATTCGCAACGGTTCTCTCTCCCGGTTAGGCGAATCTTGTATAAAGTGGCACGAGCTGTACGAGTCGCTCTCGCAGTCTCGCCGGCTTCCTCGGAATTTCGTTGTTCGAATAACGACCTCCTACGCTTATCTTGATGCGAGGACACACCGTGTCCCCTCGTTCTACGACGGGGTACGTATTAATTTCCTGCTATTGTGTCCATGAAGCTTATGCAGCAGGATAGGACGGGAGTGACGGGACGTGAATGCGACTCGTCGTGAATAAGTGAAAGGACGCGGAGAGCCCCGTGAGTAGCATCCCGTTCGACGTCAAAAGGAATCCTGGAAATAAATAAGTGTCGCGAGCCGTTCCCTTCTGTGTCCTCGATGAAAGGAGCGGGCGCTCGAACCGGACGAGATATGTACTTCCCTTATCGATCCGAGCCGTCTGACAAAATCGTAAAATCGTACGATCTCATCGATCCGCGTGGTAAATCAATCTCCGTGCATTTGTGGGATGTGCAAATTTTATGTTCAAAGTAGGAGTGAAGAAAAATCCGAAATATTGGGAACCCGATGGTCGGGACGAGTAGGGTTCCAAATTTTTTTTAAATATATAAAGAATAAATTATTTCGAGAAAATCCCGCCCCAAGTGGATACTAATTTTGCGAACGCAGGAAGAGTCATAATTTCCTGGTGCACAATTTTTCCTCGCCGCACGATGCTCGAAGATGCATCTCGAACCGTCGACTGGCAAAAAGGGATCGACCTTCGCGGCGTGTTTCACTCGACCGGAAAAAAAGGAAGAAAATTGCACACGCCGGAGGCAGCAGCCTGAAAAGCATAGCTGTCCAAGGAGAACCAAGGTTCTTCAAACAAACTTGAACCCCGAGTGAAAAGAAAAGCTCGCTCACGACTATCCTATGCCTTGCTCGTCCGCCTTCTTCTTCTCCCCGTTTGTCGGTTCCGTGTACGTACGTGCTGAAATAATCGACAGCCTTTCTTCTTTCACGGGGAGAGGATCGTCCTCGAGACTCTTCCATCGCGGATCACGAGAATTGCAGAACGGAAGGTGGATGAGGGAGAGAAAATCATCATCGAGTTGAAAAATTTTATTTTTAAATGCAAATCGTTGCAAAATGAATCAATACATTCCAGATACACCATTTTAAGTTACACCATCTCGTTTCAGTAATAAATGCGCAAGATCCTCGGGCTAACAATAACCAATTGTCTGAGCAACAAGATTCTAAGCATCCATAGTGGCGATTGCTCGTACCGTAATAAGTAGCACAGGGGTTAACGAATTCGCAACAATCGCGTCAGCTCGAACAAAGGTGAAATCCTTTCCGAAAGGCGACGGCTCTATTCTAATTCGCGGACGCGGGATGCACGCGATGCATCTCCGCGCTTCATGCATATCGCAACGGCAGTTTTCGCGAATTCTCATCCGGTGTTCCACCGTTCCTTGTCCGTCGGCCATTGTTTCCGGCGTATCGCTTCCGGTGCTCCCTGTTTCCCATCCCTGTTCTCCAAAGCGATCCTTTCCCGTCGCGTTTTTCTTTCCTGTCTACGATGCAACGTCTGTCTCCTATCCCTTTCGCACTGTGTGTCCTTGTTTTTCTTTTTCTCGTGTAAAATGGAAGTTTCGATGAATGTATCCAGGACCAGGAGCGCGACCGCGGAGAAACGTTTGTTGCCGCTTCACCCGTGTTTTTATATCTCGTCGTAAATTGGACGCATCGACCTCGGGCGACGCGACGCGACGCTGGGAACGATGTTTGCGTTCAAACACCGCCAGGGAAATTGCGAGCCCGCCTGACAGGGGCCACCATAAACAATGCCATCGCTCACGGATTGCTTCCTTGTCGACGGAATCTTGTTTCGAAGACCGATCTATCGCCAGACATCGCTGGCAACCCTTGTTTTCGTCCATTTGAAATATGTTCCAATATCAACAAGCTAGTTAAAGGAAAAGGATATTAACACTAAATGAATTCCATATAATGCTGAAATAACAAGCACAGCATATCGTAATAATTACATTGAATTAATTCAGTTTAAAATAATGTGTTAGATCGCTTTCATAATTACGGGCACATTTCAGAACATGATTTACGAACATGTTTTTAAGCCACGCTTCAGAAACATTCGCGAGCGTGTTCCACTTCGAAAAATGTATTTCCCTGGTGTTTCAAGATCGAATAGAATTGTGAAAACTGTGAAAAGATGAGCATACACGATCGTCGCAGGTCCCCAGAAAGTTTCGGCAAGTTTTCGCCGGTGAAAAATCGCGGGGTATAAGATTTCGCGCACGATTTGACGGCGTCGTCACGAGAAAGCAGGCGACCCGTCCGAGATAAAAATACCGGGAAACTTGTTCCACGGATGCTCCTGGAAATTTAGTCCCGGCTGCATGGGAGGGATTCAACGTCTCCCATCTTCCCCGGCTGGCAACTCGTGCACGACATGTGTCTCGCAGGTGCATACGAGCGAGTGCATACGCGACAGTCCCACACACGTGTATCCCTGCGTCTGCGATGCAGACTTACACCTCCCCCTCTTTCCCTCCCTCGAGAGTGCAGTCGACTGCAGTCTGTGCAATCTCCGCTCGGAATCCGAGGTTCAACGCGCCTCTCGATCGCCGATTAAACGACACCGCTTTCGCGAACTTTTTTTTCATTGGATTCGCGACAGAAACTTTGATACGAAGATTATGTGTCCATAAACATGCTAGCTCGAGTGGTGACTCTGGCGCCAGTAAAAATTGCTGTACCATTCTTCAAAAATATCATTTACCAGCGAAACGACGTTGGAGTTTTCCGTACTGCTAGAAACCTGGGGAAGGAACGACGTTGCATCGATTAAATGATTTGTATCGTGTCGATTAACCTTTAGCACTCGAGTGGTGATTCAGAGTCACCACTAAAAACTGCTGTACTTTGTTATATGTTGGTATCAAATCAATTGCTAAACATTTAAGTATTTTACGAGGTATTATGTCAATTAAAAATTCATAAAATTTGAAAAATCATAGCGAATGGAAGTATTCTAGGTCGGAGGAAACGTTACATTTTCGAGTTCAAGCAGCTCCGAGCGCAAAGTGTTAACACTAGGTTTACGGAGGTCTAAATATAACTATTTCACATTAATTTATAAACATAACATGAATGTGTATATCCAAATTTTTGGCTATTTTTCCGATAGTATATACCCCAAGAATTAAAAAATTTGTTAAATAATTTCTCAGGGAAGCATCTTTACAATCGTAATAATTGCAAATTAAGAATATTAGAACCCGTCATTCTGACGGGTCCCGTAAACCTAGTGTTAATATCGAATAATGCTGTCAAAATCGTCGGGCAAAGTTATTGTCAGTGAAAGACTGTCGATGAAACCTGTTGTGGCCGATTTTCATGGGCGCTGTTCGAAGGATCAGGCAGTCGCGCGAGGCTAATGAATAAGTGTCTGAAGAAAAGTGCAGGGCAATGAAGACAATGGTCTTAATAAAGGGAGAAACAGCAGCAGAAGGAGTCGGGTAGCGTAGTCCGTCGTGGTCGTCGACGATGTTCCCTACGGATCGTCGCGCAGCTGTCGTGGAACGGCGACGACTTTACACACGCCGGTTGCTTAATGAACGAGACGAGAGCGAGTACGTGAGTCAGAGACGCGGCTAGGATCCGGCACAATGGAGCGACGGCTCGGTGCGTGGGTGTGCGTGCGTGCGTGCAAAACCGCCACGCCGTTCTCGTCCGGATAGGGGAACACACCGGGCAGAAAGTAACGATTCGCAGAGTACGTTCGCCCGGCTCAGACGAGGTTCAATGCGAATAAGCGGGCCGCTACGAGCGACGGAGATAGACGGAGATAGACGGAGAATAAAATAGTGAACACGAGAGCGAGCCAGAAAATGGGAGAGTGAGCGAGAGGGCGAACGACTAGCGACGAGTGTCGTTTTCCTCCCTCGTGCGTCACGTTTACGCACGCGGGTGCATTCTGCACGCGTGTCGCTCGATGTACGCGTGCACACCCGCACGCCGTGGCATCGCGTATGCAGTGCGTTAAATTCAATCATCAAGCGGGCAAACTTCGACCCGAATGTTTGCGACAACGCGACGCGCTCGGATAGACTCGTGGAGAGCGCAAACTGCCGGATGAATGGACTCGTTTGCGGGGGTGGAGGTTGTCTCAACCCTTCCCCTGCGATTCTGTACAGGGAACCTTTCAACCATCTTCTCAAACTCGAATAAGGGGTCTTTCTGAAATAAATTAATATTAATAGTCAGTCCCAGTAGAAAATTCCCTCTCGGACCCCCAGATTGCACTGTGACGAATAAATTCCCATTTCCGCCACGTCCCGATGCTTTCAATTTCCCGTTAATCGTGCCGCCATCAACTTGATCAGTTTATCGAGAAAGGTAACCGGCATATCGTTGAACACGGTATTCGCGATTCTCGTTCGCCGATCAGAAACCAATATTTTCCGGCGTCAGGCGGCTCCATTTCGACACACCTTTATGGCGATGCAGGATTACGAGACGATCGTCCAAGTGCTTTCCCCTGCCCCGCTCGACGCCCATACGCCAAGTGTCACGTTTATTTATTGTTTATTGCGCGCACACGAGTACACTCGATACGAGGCGTCGATAAGGGCGCGAGTGAAACGAAAATAGAACGGATCGATGATGTTTTCAACGAAGCTCGACGCGCGTTGCCGGTGTTCGTGAAAACGGTGTTCGAAAACCGTTTCCCTCTCGAACAGTCTGCATAATGAATGGGGAGAAACCCAAGGATAGGTTTCGACGAAATCAGACTCGCGCGGAAAACCTCGATTAAACCGCATTTTCGTTTCGCCGGGTCAACGGTTCGCGGAACTTTCCATTTTCCTGGCTGGCTAGCAGAACTCCGCGGGATTCCTTGTATCGAATAGCCACATCAATTGGCTCGAACCGTGCTGCGATTATTTCCAAATTGTGCAAGAAACTTTGCGAATTTCTATCCGCCAGTAAGGTACCGGATCGCTCAAACGAGTTTCTCTCGATCGAACGGTTCTTCGAGGAAACGAAAATCGCTGAACTCTCTCGAAAGCTTCTCGAGCTTTTTCTTTTCCAGTGAATGCCAGAAAATCCCAGGAAATGCGATCTCGGATGCGTAGACTCGATTGTACTTGCTCGTCCCTTCCCCTTTTGACTGTTTTGTCGACGTTTCCCCGGCATCGAGACGGAACAAATACTCTCCGCTTTTCCGCGCGGATGGAGGCGTACGAGTAACGAGCGTTCTTATTTGTACACTCTTGCCGAGGTCCCTCTTTGTCCCAAGCACTCGGCCTGCTCTTAATTGCGCCCCGGCTTCGGCTCTTTAATCGCCGTAGATTAAAGGTCACCGGGGACCTTTGCATCGCGCTGCTGCGAAACGTTTCTGACACTGCGAAGAATGGCCACGCCGAGCTCTCTAACAACACCGGAAACGTGGCTATTTCTCGCAGCGAGTTGCTGGGAAACATTCTTGTTAATTGTTGTCCACAGATATTTCGATTTATGTCTCGCCCCGAGTTCATTATCCATCATTAATGTTGCCATTTCTCGTATTTCAGTGCACTTCGCGAAACTTTACAGAGTTGTTTATACATGTACAGGCTGTATTTATGAATCTTTATGCATCGATATCATAGAAATTGTAGTGATTATTTTCAGAAAGCATTGTACAAGACATTTAAAAGGAATAGTGTGGGTTAGGTGTTGGTCCCCGAACTTGCAGACCTTTTAAAAAATAAAACTGCACGAGTAATGCGCTTTTGTTCGTCTGACGCAACGTTTCGGGCTGAAAGGCAAAGTGCGTGGAGCGATTCGGAAATGGGAAACCGATTTTTCGGGTGTTCCTATCGAACAGAGTCGAGCGACTATAGTCGAATACTTCGCGGGCTAGTATCCGACAATTTAATGGAGAGCCGGGTTGCTTTCACGGGGATTTACGATGCTGTCGCGGGCCAAAGCTCCGGCCCACCGAAACGTAGGAGGAGCCCCGTGGAAGTAACGAAGCGAAGTCGCGATGACAAAGAGAGACGTTAATGAGCCAGACGGCGGCGGAATTGAATTCGATGTCGCACAAACGCTCTCGAACCCCCAGCCACCCACCCTCTCTCGATTCGTCGGCCATTCGCCACCGAATTCCAGCGAACGTTTCCTGCCTCTGTGCACGACGCAGCTAGATTGCGATCCATTCCGGGCTTCCTTCAAGGTTCCGGTAGCCGTGAAACGGGTCCCGTTTAAACGCTGCCAAGTGGATCGATTTCGCCAGGCACCGAATCTCTCGTTTGCTACGATCCGCCACGACAATGGCTTAAATTCGACACCGACTTCCGAGATCGGTGAAGTTACTGCTATTTTTATTCTACTTCTCGCGCTTAATTTTTCAACCGAACCCCGGCATTTTTATCGCAATTTTATCTTATACATCCACTACTTTCGAAACTAAGCGGGGAGACCGTTTCGTTAGGGGATGCTAGCCCGGATTTAAATGAATGCCAGAAGCGACATAAATTATAAAACCGGTATACGTTTTAGACTCGCAGTATGGTTCGTATCACAGCATGGACGGCTCGCGAGGTATGACAGCGAGCGGGATTAACTATTCATTGCATTCTCGGCAGAGGAGCAACGTCACAGATAATTCAAGGAACGCCACACAACGGCATCGCTCGAGATACAGTAAAATGAATTATTTTTAAATGAGAAAACCGACTGTTCGGGCCGCTCTTGACTGTGGTGTAGTTAGCGAACGTATATTACCCCTTACACCCTAGAACATTTTTATGCCATACAATCTTTTCTACACTATTCACGTGAAATTGAACCTGTTTTCTCATGCATTTCAAGTTTTAGCAATTTTTAGAATACAGAAGAATTTAATCATTTAAAAACTGTGCTTTAAATAATGATACGTCTCCATTCGAGTGCAAAGGGTTAAGCTTCGCCAGCTTGGCATTGTCAAAGCTATGGTAATTTCCTACTTGATCCCGGGCGATCCAAGTAAATCATATCTTCCAACTTTCCCGGAGGAACGTGACGAGACTTCCGGTCCATTCGCGAATGTTTTAGCTCCACTTTTCTAAAAATGAAGAACCACACGTGCGAGAAACCGGAGCACGTAGGAAGAGAAAAGTTGGAACAGTTGGCCACTGATTTCAGAACTCGGGGAACACGGTCTTTACCTAGTCTTTGGGCACATAAATAAAAATGTCTCGCAGTCCGAGCAAGATAAATAAGTTAAACGAAGGGGGAACATCGTGGGAACGAAACTGCATCGGGCCGGTGCTAAGGGCAGGGAGGAGCGTGTTCCCCGCTCGAAATAAAGAATTCCGTACTCCGCACGCAGAATAATAAATCAAACTTCGTCGAGGCGCGGGTATCTAACTTGAATTTAATTTTCCACGGGGTGGTGGCCTTGCTGAACAAGCCCGGTCTGGAGAGACCCTTGGGCTCTCTGCGAACAAGTTGCAGAATGTTAATGCGGTTTCCTTCTCGCGTCTGTTCCGTCGTTGCACTGTTTGGACAGTATAAGCTGCAATTTAGCCGGGCTGCGGCACGCTGCACCCGTGAAACCCTTCCCTTCGATGCTTCCGACCCCCATGGACCCCCCGTTTTCCAGAGTTCCGGTCGATTCGAATCCCTGCGACTCGTGCATGTTGCATACCGTGCGGCCGATGCGGTGCAAACGCGATAGAAAAACATTCTAGACTCGAAATTGTAGAGGACAATTCTGTGGTTGTAAAGAAAAACGTCGCATACTTTCACTTTCGAGATATTGCCGTTTAAAGTTTTGATCACTAACTCTTTGACACAGGACATTGGTTAAATTGCATTATTTTCTGAGCCTTTCGAATTTGTTTTCATGATTTAATGAAATATTTTTAGATTGTGTAAAAAGTTAAAAGGCTCTCATTAACGCAGTGAATAAAAGATTGAAAGCCGATAAGGATTTAAAAGATACATTAATAATTCTAACGAACCCGTGCGATGCGATCGACGGACGCGTAGTCGTTAATTAGACACAGGATATTTCGTTGGCTGCGATGTCATTAAGTTAAACTGAATCGCGCCCAGGCGCGGCGCGTCGACTCGTTAGTTCAAACGCTGCGCGAAAAGTGAGCAATGGGAAAGAGCGAGCATAAAAGAGTCTCGATTTCGTCGAGAGGAAGCCTCGCGAATTTTCGCGTTGCATTTCCCGGTCGTGAAACGCTCGCTCGGTATTTTCAAGGCTCTCGATCGCTGCCGATCAAAAGGCTGATGTCCCGATGACACGGAATCGACGGTTGATGGCGCACGATGCAAATTAGTCGTGAAAATTTCGCGCTAGACCGCCGACGATAATGATTCCGCAGCCGGCCATTCGCTTTTACGCTGCTCGGCCCGCGTAATTGCTAATCCTCGGCTCGAAATTAGCTGGACGGTGTACGTTTGATAAAACCAGAGTCCACGTTCGAATCAGTATAATCATGCATTTACGAGTAAAGTTTTAGATTACAAAAGGAGAGACATTTTTATTTTGCGTTATAGTCGGCTCAGACAGGAAGTAAACGTGGCGAAGCTGGCGGACAATTTTTCGCGGTTGCCCGCGAACGGTAACGCGATCAATATCGCGGCCAATTAATATGCAAATATATTCCATTCCGACGAAACGTGAGTCTTGCACGTTCCTACTGACTTTCGCGACGAGGATTGTCGGGTTAACGGTAATTTACACGTGTAAACGGTGTAAGCATGTAGTTTCGTAGTAAAGTGTACTTCCACAAGAAAAATTGTGTGAATTCGGGATCGTTGTTGGTGTTTCTTGAGGGGAAAAATTTGAGAGGTTGATCGAGCGGTTGCAGGAGAGTTTCATCGTGGTACCGGACTCGAACGCATCACTCGCCGCGAACAATGCCCCGCGAAGAATATAACGAAAAGGGATTATTAACAACATTAACGAGCGTGACGCGAGATCTCTGATCTCTCGTTAGCAGCTTGTGCGGGCGCGAGGGGAACCGTCGGAGTATTAACGACGAGTTCCTATTGTTTGCTAATTAAATATTCGAGAGGTGGCGTCGATCGAACGAGCTCGAAAACGAACACGCCTCGATTTTTTTCGATTGAAAGCGCCCGGAAGTGTAACGAGTACGAAAAATTACCGTTACCGTAATTACATTCTCTTCCGTGGTAAGCGTTAGATTGTTGGATAATCGATCGAACTAACCTCCTTCGTCCCTTTGTTAGATATGTTCAAGGTGAGCGAAACAATCTCGGTCATTTCACTAGCACGAGAATGATCGCAGTGAAAATAAACGTGATTCATGCTTTCTCGTTTAGCAGAATGTTTCTGGTCTAATTGAAGTGTTTGGTATCCTAGAGAGATCTTATCTCGCGATTACTTTTGCGTTAACAATAGCTCGAACGCGTGATTCACGGTACAATTAAGGCTCGGTTCATTAAGAAAGGGGATTAGGTGTCTCGGAGTTTCTTTTAATCGAGTGAGAGGTTCGCGGGAATTGTTCTCTTCGACGAATCAAAGATTACCTCAATATCATCTAGTAGCGACAATAGATCGCAGTTGTAACACAGATCTTTTAATATCGCGTTGAACGATGGTGCAGTACTTGCCTATCAGAAATCGAATCAACAATCAATACAAGCTAGATAAAAACGTATTCGTTGTTGTAGTCATTTCAAGAAGTTGTAAAAAGCACAATACCTTTAATTTTTCTAATGAACCATATTGTGTGTTTTATCTATTCCCTTCTGTCACAAATATAATCAGCTGGTAGTTTTATTGTTCCTTCGCAGCAGTTTATGCAGATGCGTCGGAAAATTTATGCACGCATGGCTGCACCATCTGGCGATGGATAGGACAAAAAGTAGGCCAGTAATCGTGAGATGATCGATGGATTAATTTCGCTAATAGCTCGCCGATCATTTAAAGATGCGCATCGATCTCCCGGCTAATAAATTACGCGACTCGCAGCGGATAAGCAGATAATGGACGCGGAAAGGAATTTTAATGCATTATTTTTTATACAATTCTCGGCCAGAGCGAACCCTATTTTTCTTTACCAAATTCCACTAAATTTCTCTCCACTAAATTTTCAGCTCAAGAAATCTCACTCGACTTTCCCCTCGGTTTTCAACTTCATCTTTAGCACAATTTTCTAATTCTGGGCTACGCAAATCGCTCGAACGCACGCACTTGCAGGTTCCCGACGAGCCTCGGGTAAGAGAGTCTAACTGTAAACTATGTTTGCTGTTCGACATTATAATAGTTTAGCATGTTCCACTTTGGCCGAGACGCTAAGCAGACGTGTCGCGTCGCAGCTTTTTGAAAAAGGTTTTCGCGTTCCCATTTCTGTCGAGACTCTCGCCGATAAATAGGGGAAAAATTGCCGTCGACTGTTTCCAGGGGCGGGATTGGATCACGAAGAATTTCCAATCACAGACTGGGCCACTCGGATAGTCGATAAATTGCGAATGTAGCTGAGAATTGAAGCTCTCGCGTCAACGAGATCGCGGACAAAGGAGAAATTAAGTAATTTGAGGGAAGATTGAAACGAGAACGTATTCTCTCTCCTTGTCCTTGTTTCGACTATGGTCTTTGGCGGAAAAATCGGCCAACGAGATCGATCATGCTCGTCGCAGGAAACTCGTCCATTATCTCGCGCAGCGAATAGCCGACGAGCGTCGACGAGCGTCGACGAGCATCGACGAGCATCGACAAGAAAAATTGCGAGACGTTGATAAAAATTGATCTCCGCGTTCAGATTGAGTGGGACGAGAGGAAACAGGTGTTCTCGCGTCGTTAAAATTTTATTGGGTACAGCGTTAACCCACCGCCAATCTTCATGGTCGTTAGAGCCCCAAGAACCTCTACGAGCTGTGGAATTGTCTGAACATTCGTAGAAGAAGGGACAATGAGCGAATCTCCCCATTGAATCTGTACAAGGACAGAGAGAAGATCGTCTTTGTTGAAAGAAATTCGAAATTCTGGAATAGAAATGCGGGTCGACCTCATTAATTGTCCGTACATGCATCGGAGTGCTAATAATTTTGTTAGTGCGAGCTTGCAGAACGCAGTTTATTCTGGCCTTGTTAAATTGTGTAATGAAAGGTGTTTTATTTTAGATTATGGCGGGGATGCATGTCTCGATGACGCAGATAAATCAGCAAGAAAATACGCTGATCCTTATTGAAACCGGGTCAAATTAGTCGTAGAATTCACTCTTTCGGTGAATGTGGGTCAACCTGTTGAAGCTCGTTCCAGTAAAATAGGTCGATCTGCAGCGGAAACGTGTAATTATCATTCGCGATACTTTCGGAGAACCTCGACCCACATCCGGTCACAGAAAACGATGCGATTAATGCAGAGTGTAATCGAAGAAAGCTCCATATAGTTTCTCGGGTCGATAACAAACTAATCTCCGATAAAAGAAGAGAACGTTGAAGCAACGCTTGATAGCTCTCGCAATCGAGCTGATTATCGAGATACTGATTAGCGGAGTCGTTATGCAAATTCGTTCGTAATCGTTTCGGCAAACGTCCAATTGCGTCGGCGACGAAAAACGATCGACGAAGAAGCCTGAATGGTAAAAAGAACGACGCATCTTCTCGAAGGCGAAAAAAAAGAGAGAACGAAGTTGAGACAACACTTGGCGGAGTAATAAAACAATAACTGCTAATAAAACGCAATTGTTCGTGGCGCGGAAGTAATGGAGGCATCTCGAAGAGGCCAATCAGACCGGCGATCTATCTGGCCGCGCGATAAAACGATAAAAGGTGCGGCATACTTCTTTCTCAGGCTGCTCGCGAGTATAATCCGTACTGTTATTGATGCCGTTATGTGCGGCGACTATGATCGATGAACCCCCGGACGAATCAGGAAAATTAACGGTTCCGGGAAATCGCAGAATCGTCTGCAGGAAATCGATTCTACACAGGACAAATCAATCTTTCGCGGTATGATAACGACAGTTGTCAGTAGCGGATTTTAATCTGTCGGGACATTAAGCGGCTCTTTTAAAGTCCATCTGGTAACGATTCGAGCGTGGATCCTCTCTCCGAGTAATTTCTGCGACTCGTTTCCGGTAGAAATCTGATCGCGAACACGGAAAGAATAAGAGGTCTCACTTTCGAGGCATCGCGGTTGGAAAATTCGAACCATCCATTCTCGATTGTTCGCGGCGCTTGTTAATCCTCGCCACTCCGGATGTTTATGCGAAATATTTAAGAACTAATTAGGGGAAGGATGCAAGGGGCGTCGAAGAACACGCAGAGCTAATGATAATGTGATTTATTATTAATTTATACGCTCCATTGTGAGTCGGTGGTATGCTGAAGAAATGGACGGGACGTGAAATGTGGTTTCTGCTGTCACTCGGTTTCTAATCGCCTAATCGAGACGAATCCACCCGCAAGTTGCTTTGAATACTTGCTATTGCAGTCCTGAAAAGTTTTGTTCGAATCGATTACACTAAGTATGAACAAAGTTAGATGAACATTATTTAGCGAAAACGAAGAAAAAGATTTTCTAAGTTAGTTGATGTTCTATAACGATGTAAAGACGGCCAAGAATTCACTGAGAAGGCTAGCTGTTTATTTTTAACGTAATCAATCGAGCAAGGGCCGATTCCGATTTGATTCGACCGAGTCACTGTTAAAGACGGCAGCGCGAGGAGCCTATTGGGAGCCACTGACTGGAAGCATAAATACGCTCATCCATTGACAGCTCCTTTGCTGTCAATGCTCTTCCGAATCGGAAGCTATAGAGGAAGAGAGAAAAGTGTTGCCAAAGAACGGATAGGAAAGGCCTGGCAGCGGTAGACATGTCGGTTCTGTGTTCGACGATGACGAACGCTATCAACTTCCTGTTAGAATTGATATAGACGCACGCGGGCTGCTCTCTCTGTTTATCTATCACTCTCTCGCTTTCTCTTTCATCTACTCCTACGTTAATGCGACGAGAGGGTCATTGATCCGGATAAGTTCAGCTATCGCGTTTTTCAATGAACCGTTCTCGCGTGGGAATTCGGGAACAATCTGCTCCGAAACGCCGATTCTCGTGCCAAAATTTCCCTTTTTTATCAATATTTTCCCCGTCCCTGACAATGTACCAATCGAATATCCGGATGTACGCAGCATTAACGCCCGCCAGCTATTCTATTCCCATCCACAAGAATTATTTTCATATTTCATACTGCAGATATAGGGAAATCTTTCTGCGCGAACAATTCTTGTGCCGATTTATTGAATTTGAAAAATTTCGACAGCTCGCTGAGAGCTGTAGGTGCAGCATAGTGAATTTTACAGAATTTTAAAATATTTGTGAAACGCCATACAAAATGTATTGTTGTCTACAATTTTTCCCGACTACGATTGGTAGAATTTTAAATTTGATAAATGTTGTACGTCTCGTTAAGGATTCCAACTGAATTTTAGAGAATTTATACAAAGTTTTGCTTATCCGGTTATTTTAATAATTGGTTACCAAATACGGAAGGTAGTTCTAATTTAATTTAAATAGAGGGATGGATTTAAGGTAAAGTGTTCCTCGGTATTATTGCCGGGTGATTGAATTCTAAAGTTAAATCCGGTCTGGAAGCACCGCTTAGGTTATAGAAAATGTAGTTATGTAATTTAATAGGTCGCTGCTGTAAAATGGAACGATTTTAGGTATACGATTCACTGCCTGCCTTTCACTTCGCGATAAAAACCAGATTTTCGTGGAACGCGTTCGCTGCGGTCGTAAACTTATCGCTGACAGTACGAAGAAAATGACTGTGCCCTTCTCGTTGATGCTTGAGACGGATTTTTACGATAACCGATCCTATGGGGAAGAATTAGGCGATGGCAAAGCCGACCTTTACCGGAATTTTCTGTAGATAACTGCTTCCTGTGGCCATTCAAAAATTTTGCGTTAAAATTCCACAAATTTAATTTACCAATAAAATTATTTGAAAGCCCATACAATTCCCAAAGCTATAAATCAATTTCTCTAAATTTCCTATTTCCGTAAATTAGTCAATTCAACTGTGTGCACGCTTGATATCAAATATATTAAATAAATAAAATATATATCGCAATTCTAAACTATATATATTATTATCCAGCTGCTTTGAATCACTAATGGCAATCATTTTAAGATATTCGAGCAACCCTGAGCAATTAGCACAAGTGCAGCTGAATCGTTATTCCGTGTAGCAACAAATATGGCGGGTATTTTGGTTGCTACCCGCTCGACACCTCCACTGAATTCCATGAGGAACGCGAAATGTTTGCGCGTCTGTAAATAATATTTGCACGTTGACTAATCCCGTCGCAGAAAAAATAAAGATCCTATAGTATTACTGCCGATGACGTTCGCAAGGTTACCAGGTAAAAGTAACCTTCAAGGATCACTCTACGATGTCCTTTCTATCCACCAATAAAACTTCGATTAAATTCCTCCTCGTTAAACCCAAATGAAACACAACATCGGTACGAATAATCCACAATTAACAAAAAAAACATAATCTCCTTTCCAAATCCTCGAACGCTTCCGCGTCCTACGGTGTCAATATCGCCAAGATTCACTTCCGGTCCCTGTCTAAACAAACCTCGAATCACGCACGACCCCGAGTAATTATTTCAATCCAATTAATCTTATCATGCCCGCTCGATATCCCATCGCTGGAAATAATAACAATGCACAGATAATTCTAAAAATTTCGTGAACATAGATAATACAAAATCGCGGATAACCAAACTGTTGTTCGATCATCGACCAAATCGAATCACAGAGTCGAATAAAAAAATTGGCTCGAGTAACGTTGAACCCCGAGTCACGGTGAATTTCGCTAACGGCTGTTATCGCGACGGTAATATATTTTTTTTGACAGCGGTGTGTTTATCAACAAGCAGCCGGCCATTTTCGAGCGCGTAGCGCAGGGCGTAACCAAGGCCGCGGATAAACCTAACCCTACAATCAGTTATGGTGGCTTGTCCCGAGGGGACATCAGGAATAAGAGACATTGAGATTACGTCGGTGTAACTCACCTTCGGGATAGGCCTGTTTGCTCTGAACGAAGTCGATGAACGCGTTTGTCACATTGTACAGCTGGCCCATGCCCTTGGGGTTGAACTTCGTGGTGGCCTTGTAGGACCCGGTCGTGTTGCAGGTGCTATAGTTGAGAGCCTCCGTGGCCATGATCCCCTTCAGCTGCCGGTCCAGATCCTCGCTGATCACTCGCATCCGATTCGTGAGGGTTTCCTGGGCCTCGGCCTGCAACGGCACAAACAGCAGCGAACCGACCAGAAGAATAATCGGTAGTAAACCATGATGCACCACGGCACTCGGCCGACCACACGGATGAGATCGAATCGAACACATGTCAGCGACCTGCGCCCGGGACGCGTCGCTTAGGACTGATGGCTCTCGCCAGTGAGCCGAGGCACGCGGAACCGGACCATCCCCACCATCCCCACCATCCCCACCATCCCCACCATCCCCACCAGCCCCACCAGCCCCAGCACACCGTAACTAACGCTGCCTGGACGACGAACAACGACGAACGACGACGAACAACGACGAATGCCCGGCCTCGGGACTGTTCGGCTCCGCTCGTTCCTACGTTCGGAACCTTCTGCTCCCGCTCGATCTTCTTACCCTGCGGTGAGTCGATTTTCTTTTGTTGCCTTTCCATATTTAATTATTATTATTATTATTATTATTATTATTATTATTATTATTACTATTATACAAAAGAAAAACAAAAATGAAAGTCTTAACCTAAAATTACTTATAAAGGGACATGCCGTAAGATGTAGGAATACAGGTATTAAATTAACATATAATTGTACGCAATTTTCTCTTGAATGATTGCAACGACCCATTGAAAAAGTCAATATTATGATATATAGCGATGTAAAGTCCGCAATACATACGATTTAAGGGATCCATTAATCCATATATGGATTTGGACTTATATATATATGTTTTTATCGATAGATATCTGTGATACATTGTATTCCGTTTTAGAAGAAAAGTCAAGCCGTGGTCAAGGCTGAACTATTGTATCGGGTTGGAACGAACGTTCGTGCCGTTTGTAAATTAAGGATGCGTGGGAGCGAACATATACCACCATCGGCGTAAAGGTGAACTAAGAAACAAAGATAGAGAGGCAGATATGTTTCTCGTAGGAGAGACAAAGAAACAGCTTGTTTTTTTTCGATAACTATTTCAACGCAAAGAGCATAAAAAAATATTGCTTCGTCGCTTCAGAAAATGGAAGTAAAGTCATCGAAAAAACAATCTGTTTTTCAAGCTATCTTTGTTTCTTAGTTCACCTTTACGCCGATGGTGATATATGTTCGCTCCCACGCACCCTTAAAATTGAAAGCTAAAATTCAGATATTTATTCATAGAAATTTCGACTCGAGCGGGCGACAGTGAGCAAATTCACTCTAGATTAAAAAAATCACGATCACGGCGTGAATTAAATTAAAATCACAAACCTTGATTTGTCACAATGATCGCAGAATCACGATGTACACGCAGCATCAGTGCGGCGATCGAGTTTGGCGCGCGGCCGCCATTGCTGGACCGGAACGACGGACCTGGACCAGCCAATCGGATCGCAGGATTTTCCCCCGGAAATTTGAAACGGTCGTCCTTGTTCCCGCACGTCTCCGGTGGGTTCGCGTTTTAATTAATCATCGCGGAGCATGCACAATATGATGACGGTTCACGGCGCGGTAATTACGGGGCTGTGAAAGAAGGAACGACGGAAAGATTAGCGTGAGAATCGTGACGAAAGCTGCAGCGCGGTCTCTTACGTCATTTAATTGAGTTGATGCAACCGGCGAGATGTTCCCGTTTAGGGAATCCTTGCTCTGAAATTGCTCTCCTAATCGTCGCGATTGTTCTAACAATTCTGTTTCACTTTCACCGTCTCCTCGAGCCGAGTCAATCTAGAATTCAATGACTATTAGAAAATTTGTACCTTGTCCATTGATCAAATTGCTACTGTGATGATTCTTTGAGATTACAATCTAATATTGAATTGTATTGAAATAATTGGAAACTCGTGTTTGGCCGCCATTGATTTCATTGCGATGTAGAACGTGTCTAATCATTTATCTTTAAGCAGTATTAGAAGCTATGTTGAGAACAAAATTTAAGTGACGAGATAAACAATTTGATAGCTGAATTTTTCGGGTCGGATGCGAAGCTAGAATGTTATGTAATTGGTCGGTTATTGATAACGAACATTCGAGTCCGATCTTGTCTGATAAATTGATCACTTTAGATTGAGAGGACTGATTAATTTTTGCAGTAGCAAATCCATTAGTACGATATAAAAAGGAAAATAAGACTGCATTTCGATGGCAAAAGGAAATCGATGCACCTGCAACACCTCGTCCCCGTGTCATTCCATGCCAGGCGGTTCAAGCTTTCACGGTCAGGTCCACTTTTGAAGACCAGTTCGATCGAACGAAAAAAGGGGAGAGCGTCTCCTCCGTTGGAAAAAAAGTGATCGTCCGTAATTAAAAAGAAAGTTTCGCGGAACCCGCGAATCCGGACGACTCCGCGACGTTTCTCTATTATTACTGAAATATTCCCTTTCCTGGAAACGTGGAAAAAAATTCGAGAGAAAAAGTCCTGGAAGAAATGGACAGATTTGTAGGTTTCGCGTGGCATTTACGTTCCGCGCGTAACGAACCGCAGAAACCGCGGAACCAGGTCACGGCATCAAAAACTGCATTTCGATCGACGGGCTGCCTGTGTTTTCAGCTGACCCGAAAACCGGTGCCTAGCGACCGCTTAGACCATCTGGTTTCCCACCGGAAACCGCCAAAAAATCATTAGCGAAACCAGAACGACTAGTCTTGATATCGAAATGAACCGTCGTTTCTCGTTTGCGATTTTCCACACGAAACGAACCTACATTTTCTTACCCGCAGAAAGCGTCTCTCCAAGAATTAGAATGGCGTTGATCCAGAAGACTTGTTGAAAATCAAAAGAAAGATTTCTAATAATCAAAAATATTTGTCGTTTGTTTTACCGTTAAAGATCAAGAAAGATTTTTATCAATCAAACGATGAATATTTTTATCAACGATCGTATAAATTGTTTCTCGATAACATCGCGTCATCTGCATTGAGTAAGTAAGTCTCGGTTTCCTGAACTCGGCTTTGGGTACGTATCTCCCGTAGGAATAGCAGGTTTCGGTGTTTGTATTCGCAAGCCGAAACTTGGAAAACTCGGAAGTTGAATAGCCGCGGAAAGAGTCCATCGGCGTGTTAAGGACCGAGTTTTCATCGGGGATGGCCGGCACTGTTGCGAGACACGGTGAATGGACTTCGAGTAATTCAGCCCCGGCGCGAGCTTTATTCGCCGCCCAGCGACTTGCTTGGGGAAAACTTCTTTTCCCAGCCGACGAAGTTTCCCAGGGAAACGCCGTCGTCGTCGGGAAACATTTCGAAAGCAACGATGCGATCGATCCCAGCTGGCTCGTACAGACTTCTAAGCATCGCGACGTATTCCCATTTCGCGTTACTTCGCCCGCGAATAAAACGAATAACAAGGAACCCTCTTTATATTTACTAGAAAATATAAACTCTCTAAATGTAATGTTGGATATTGCATGAGAGTTGTGAAAGCCAGCAGCTGCTTATACAGTATTTTTTCTCTTTTATTAAATTTCTTATTTATATAGTTTCCTAACAAGATTAACTTAAAAATACGTAACTATGTTATTTGACGCAGCCTGTATTTATACGAGTTTTGTCAATTACCTGTGGCCAAAAATTTCCCAAAGATATGGACGAATTAGTAAAATTATTACAGTTTATTACCAAAGAAGGTACATAGGAGGTACATAGACAATTATTTCTTTTCATTTTTCTTTGAACTCTTTCAATCTCTTTGAACAGAATCTACTAGTTAAAAATTTGATTTTCCAATTTCGTCTACGTTTTCAGGAAAACGGCCACTGCGTTTGAAACGAAGTAGATATGAATCTCGAGATAGTGAACGCGTGTCGATGACGACCAAAGGAAGCCTCAGTCCGTTTCGTTTCGAGTAACTATCAATAGCAATTAACTTAAGAGCAACTAACATTAAGATCAAGCGATGGGGATGACAATGGAGCCTCTATTACCCGAACAGCCTTGTCCCTCAATTCCAGATAAACAAGTTTCTACCGTGGAACCGTACGAACGATTAAGTATACAGTAACGAGTAGTGAATAATTTATAAACAGCGAACATGCTCTACGGCGATAATACTATTCCGGCGTGTAGAACGACGATGAGAGAACCGGGTCTCGTCGAGAGAATGGTTACCTGCCTCCCAGACGTATAAGGCTTCTCCGGTGCAAAAACGAGAGGAGAGAAACAGAAGTGCCGGTAAAACCTGTAATTAAAATCAGCCGGCTCGCAGCTCTCCGGGACACCGGCGTCTGAAAATAGTCACGGAGTGGTTCCAGGCGATCCGAGCCGGTTTAAAATTGGCGTAAAACTAGGCTACGCTCCACCTGACCCTTCGGAAAACGTGATATACCGCGTACGCCATTGTGCAATCGGTAATGCCCGTTAGAACGATGTCATTCATAAATCTGTCCTCGAGAAACAACACTCCATAACTCATTCCACCGAAAAACCACGACGATCCGAGCCATGGAGACCCAAATCTGTCTTCTCAGATCCCACGGAATCCATTTAACCATCTTTTTCGTCGGTTCTCCTGCTACGAACTTTAACTAATCGGTGACCTAATTTTCGAATAGCTTCCGGGTAACTCTCGTCCGCAGTCGACGAAATCGTTTCATTCTGATTAATTCTTTTGTTCAAAGTCGGTCGGAATGAAAAATTTAGCGAGAATAATAGCTGTGTGTCAACGAGTGTTGCAATTATTCCGATTAAACGGTGATGCGACAAATATCGACGATTATTGATTCACTATTTCCGTTCTTGATTAAGACAATCACGTGGCAGTGAACAATGTACGACAATTGTACTTATCCCCGATCGTCGTAGATCTATCCGCGGCAGATAATAAGCATCGGACGATTGCGAAACTCCAACACGACGGTCGTGTCTTTCCCGAAGTTTCCACTAAATAAAAGGAGGAGATTGCTCGGTCGGTGAGCCTCGAAATGCCGGGGAGAAGTCTAATGGTACTTAGGTAGCGTAATTTCTGCGTTTAATGGGCTTGGGCAATTCCTTGGCAGCTGCGGCCTGGTCCGTCGGCATTTTTGGCACCTCTGGAGCTGACGGCAGGCTGGAATCCTCTTGCGGAGTCAGCCAGTAGTTCGTTCTGAAAACAGGAAGAAAAACAAGACCGTTTTCTTGTCAAGAGCCTATCTCCAACTAGCGATAGATAAATAAAGACACTAGCCCTTTGCCCTCGGAGCAATTTTAACTCCGATAGTAAGCATTTCTTCCGACCCAGAATATTTTTAAAATATTTAGTAATTCATTAAGAAGGTAGATTCGTTTTTCCAGGATTTCAAGGGTGCGGGACGCGCCTTCTCATTTCGCGATAATGCAAAGATGGGGTATTTCAGTAATCAAAAGCGCTAGATAAAAGATTAATCTAAGCCGTGATTCCTCTCAAAAGTCCTATTAGTACTATTCTAAACACTAAAAGTGTGCTAGAATAAAAATTACCTGTTAACAGCAGCTTCACCAGCTCCTCCCACGGACCCTGCAGGAGATGCAGTATCATTCCTCGTCACATTCGTCGCCTCTGCAACCTTCGTCTCGTTTCCACTCGCTTCAGCAACTCTAGAATCGTCGACATCAGGTGCACCAGCGGATCCTTCAGTCTCTATAGCGCTGTGTCTCTGAGCAACGCCATCATCCATTGGGAAATGCCCGTGTGTCGTAGCCTGGATCTCTATCTTATCAGGGTATCGATGAAGCACGTTCTTCTCATAGTAATACTGCCCCGGTCTCCTACTAGTTTGTCCATTATCAGAGCTGTGAGTTATCAATGGCCTTGGCACTTCGGTGGTCACTTGATGATCCCATCCGTGACCACTGTGACTGGCAGACTCCGTGGCTTCCGTCACTATCGTGACGCTGTGGATCTTCGACGGTTTCGGCCTTACGTGATTCTGATAAGAGTTCTCGGTTGACTCGCTCCATCGATCGTGAATCATCGGTCTCTGCGTGGATTGATGGTACCGATTGTGATTACGATTGTTGTAGATCGGCCTGTCAGTGGTGACCGATGGGAAAGCAGCGTCATCCTGATACGGTCTGTTGGGTCTCTGATAATCGTTGTTCTTTATCGATTCTGGGAAAGGTCTCTGAGAGGAGTACTTTAGGAACCAACTCTCGGTGGTTCTTCTATCGATTGGTCTGCTAGTGACAGACGAATAATCAAGACCTGGCCTGTCTTTCTGGTAAGTTGGAATAGAAGACCAGCCATCAGAATCAGCTTGAATAGGTCGTTTGTTCGGCTGGTAAGGTCTGTTCGAGTCATAACGATCTCTATCCTGATAAGAGGACACGCTAGACCAAGTCGAGTACTCGTATCTATCAGGACTAAGATCCCCAGGTCTAGGAACTGTCCCGTACCTCTCGTTCTGATGCCAATTAGGGTCTTTCAAACTATCTACATATGGTTTAGGTCTGTGTCCATAATCCTGGTTCCAATGTCCAGGATCGGACAATTGATTAATCAGACTCTGTTGTTGCAGTTCTTGCCAGTTCATGGTATACTGACTCTCTGGTCTGCTGTAAGGAGGTTTGGAAGTATATTGTGGATTATTTTGGTAATGGGAGTCGTAACTAGGCCAAGGATTCGATGGAGGCTTTGGATCGTGATACTGAGGCCTGTCGTTGACGTAATCCTGATAAGGGCTCTGCGTAACTGGCCTCTGATAGTTAGTGTAATAGGTGTACAAGGTTGGTCGAGGACTGCTACCAGTGTAGCTGTCGTATAGCACGTCGTTGAGCATGTAGTTCGATTGGAAACCTTGACTGGGAGGATTAGGGTTGCTGGGATCATCGTAGGCGTGTGGAACGTAGGGTCGAACGGAGTGAGACAATGACGGAGGCACTGTGGGGATTGGTTTAGGGTTGACATAAATTGGAATGTGCTGCAGAGGGCCCTGGCTGAGTGGTCTGTCGTTGGCGTAATCGGGAGATGGTCTGGGAGGCAGAATGATTGGCCTATCGTTCACATAATCGGGAGACGGTCTGGGAGGCAGACTGGGCCTATCGTAATCAGTAGATGGTCTGGAAGGCAAACTGATTGGCTGATTAACAGGTCTGTTGTTAACATAATCGGCGGAAGGTCTGGAAGGGAGACTGCTCTGCTGCTTCGAAGGGTCAGTTTTCACATTGGACCCAAAGATCCCGTCTTTGACAAAGATAGGAGCATTCACAGCATTATTCTGCACCACTATGCTAACATTCTCAGGCGGTCCCAGTGGTTTCCTGATGACAATCTTGTTGTTCTGATAGATACTAGTCTGAGTAGGCTGCCCCTTCTGCAACACGCTCTTCTTCGACTGATCTCCGATCAGCGAAATGATCTGACTGCTGGTTGTGGGTCTCGTGGTGGACGTCTGAACAGGATTCTTCTTTTTCTTGAACGTTTCCAGGATCCCAGCTCTGCCTCTACCTTCTGGAGGACCCTCTCTCCAAAAGTCCAAATCCAGAGAACCCAGGATTGGGTCTTGGCAAGACACTCTCTGGTTTCTCATGGTGTCCTGAGTTAGGAAAACGAAAGGTTGGAGGGTTTCTATCTCGTCCATGGTTTGACAGAGCACCTCAGCTAGACTGACGCGTCTGATTTGTTGAAGCTGTCCCGGAGTGAAGCTACTCTCTTGATTAGGGTTCTCGTACCAGAACCTGTCGCCTCTGCGAAGATTGCTGAACTGTTGGCCGATGATGCAGGCTAAGGTTGGACCTACCAGTCCTCCGCTCACTGATTTCTCTGCTAGCCCTGCTGTGAACAGGTCGATGTCCTCCACGAAGCTGTAGACTTGTCTGAACTGTAATGCTACCTCTGCTGGCATCACACGGTTTAGGTCCTCGAAGCTTTTGATGGGTGAGAGACCGCAAGGTTGTCGCCAGTGAACGTATGGGGGAATTCCATGGTCTCTGCCTCGTTGGATGTTTATGGAGGCTAGGTCCATGCCGAAGGGGAACCTTGGGGTTTGGAAGAGGTGATTGGTTAGCTCCTCGCTGATGTGCTCGTCCCTTTTTTTTGAGAAGGCTGATTGATCAGACCGAGCAGCAGACGGTCCACTGAACCTGCTGTCTCTAGGTTCGCTGGGTTGCTGAACTCTTTGTGAATCGTTACATCTGGAACAAAGTCGTTGACATTGCGACTCCAGCAAAAATAGCATCATCGATGAACATTAAGGGGATAGACTCGTTTCCAGGATTGTAAGGGTGTGGGATGCGCCTTTTCATTTCTTCATAACGCAAAGATGAGGTTTTTCAGTAGTCAAAAGCGGTAGATAAAAGATCAATCTTCTTATTATCGAGAAATGCATTACAACCCTGGACACAAGACTACTCCCTTAAACTATTTCACTTACTATTAAAAATAGGCTGATGATCGCTATCAAATCGAACGAAGCTATGCTGCACCAAGGAATGACCAAACCGATAAGCAGCAGCAGCGAACCCATTGGCAATAGTAGGATTCACCGAGGGATTGTACCCTTCATAGTACCCCTTCTTCAAGACCTCCAGGTCGAATATCTTCAACACGTCGAGACCTAAGGCATTCCAGACTCCGTTAGTTCAGGAATTCTTTGTGAATCCGTTTTTTACGTAATTCCACGTACCAAGAACGATCGGTAAAAATTCTCTGTAAGTGATATGCTGCGTGACAGCGCCCACGATCCTTCTGGATTCCTGGAATAGCTTCTCGTCGTTCCAGTGGGGATTCAAGGCGGCTAGTTTCGTTGCTATTCTATTGTGAAGCCTCAGGAAGACCACGTGGAGAGACGTGAGGGCTGGTTGCTCGCCTAATCGACCGTCACCAGCGCGGAAACAGTTTGTCGATAACGATCCAAGACGACAAAGGTCGGAGTCCTGTCTCGGGAGCGCCGGTCTCGGCGATTGGAGTTTTCCGTACTGCAAGAAGCCTGAGGAAGGAACAACGATTCATCGATTAAATGATTTGTATCGCGTCGATTAACCCTTAGCACTCGGATGGTGATTCAAAATATTATTTACATTATTAAATATGTTGGTATCGAACCAATTGCCAAACATTTAAGTATTTTGTGAGGTATTATATCAATTTCAAATCCATAAAATGAGAAAAATCATATAGAATAGAATTATTCTGAGTCAAAGAAATGTTTAATTTTCGAGTCACGATAGCTACGAGTGCGAAGGGTTAGTAGATATTTTTGATACAGTAGAAATTGAACAACTGGCTGTATAAATCAGTGTGAAAGGTAGACGCTCACCGTTTCGGAACAGCCGCAAGGAGTCTGTTTGGAAGGCGTTACTGCTGTACACGGTGGACGAGTCCAGGTAGCTTGTCACCTGCGACAACTGCTCCCTGGGGCCGAATTTGCAGTCTTCTCTGGGAGCTGGACCACTCCGAAGAAATTCCAGACACTTTACCCCTAGAGGACCGAAGAAACTGTCTTCCGCGCTCACGCTGATCGGCAGGCACTCGGGATGCTGCAAAAAAACGCCTGATCAGTATACCGTACGTGCGTAGCAGTTGAATTATTAGATTGCGGAACCGTATGCAAAATAAAAATTGTCCCGAGTCAATTGTAAGAAACAGAAGTCAAATGAAAATTCATTTCAACGATTTTAATGGAACAACATCATTAAAATCCTTGTAATTCATCGTTTCGTATCGGTCCAATTCAATTCTGTCGTGAATGCATAACGTTCGCAGTCTACTAATTACATATTGAAATGAGCGTTTCGATATACAAATTATTATACAATGATTATGCGAAATTGCCGGAGGTTGACAATAGATGAATATTAACCATGAAATCTGGTGGCTGGAATCCAGTACCAAAATTGAGGCAGCATTGGGGAATGGTCCCGTTGAACCCTCTGCTCTGGCCAGTGGCTAAAATATTGATCATACAAACGATATTCAAATCTGTGGAACATTGAAACTTAAATATCGATATCTTCTAGAATAAATTGAACAGCTAATCAATTATTAATGGACTGCAGTCAAATTACTAATCAAACCTGTTATGTCATGATCCACGAACTGTCCCCACTGCATCAGCATGTGAGTGACGGAAGCTAGAGGCACGTCTCTGTCCTTGTGGATGATCCTGGTGACATCTCGTGCACTCGGCAGAGGAGATCCAGATATCGATCTTCGTACACTCTGGACTCCGTCTCCATAAACTGGAGACAGGAATCTGTAAGAATCGAAAAAAATATTATTTCACCGAAAGTTAAAGACAGGACTTTAATTTTCTCATCAATTACCTGTTCATGGGAGACATGGCAGACCCCCACCAAAGATTCTGCAAATTATTACAGCTGCCATCGGAAGTCCTGTATCGCAAACTAGCCGTTGGACACTCTGGAACTCCTCTGTTTGGACAGTGACGTTGAAGTGGATTGATTTGGCTTCGTCGAGCGAGCAACGAGTCCGTCGGAGCGTCGGGGAATCTTTGGAAAGGAACATTTCAGTATTAAAGAACGGCGCTCCAAAGTCGGCCAAAAGCTAGGAAGACGTCTGTGCCCCTTACTTCTTCTTGAACATCGTGGTGCTCTGAAGCACCGCGAAACCATACTTCGCCAGCGCTCTCGCCTCTTCTGTCTGGTCGTTGAAAGCTGCCACATACTTCGCAGGGTTGTCCGAGTCGAGGTAGAGACCTGTCGTTGAAGTATTCTTTTCCAATCCATTCTTTGCGAAAATCGAGTGCTTTTAACATGAATGGACAAGATACAGGAAGTTGTAAATCGTTGGTAATAGTGACGTACGAGACGTTGATGACTCTAGCCAACTATAAACTGACTTACGATGATAGCAAGTTAGCTTGGGACCGTAGTAAAATAGTTAACATCATAATAAATTAGATTAGCTTCGTCGTTGCTATCATTTTGCGGCCTACAAATAACATGTACCTTTCGAATTTCTTTTAAACAAAAGGAACGACCGAGTCAGAATTCTTTTTACTGGAGGTTGTTAACTGAACCATGAAGAGTTCAATAATATTTTTTAAACCAAGTCACTATTTCTAGTTTTTCGAGACAATTTAACAAAACTTCGCCGTATCTTCTCCCTTGATAAGCAATAAATAAATAACGCAACGGACCCAAGGAGTACAGTGTGGGCTCAGTGACAAAGTACAGATCGTTCATGGCCTGGAGTCCAAAATTGGCGGCCTCCAGAAGGTCCTCTTCTCCAGGCTCGGTTTTCTCTTGGTCCCGGGGATCCTCGCCATCGTTTTCCACGAACACAGCCACGTCGTCTCCATTGTCCACGACAGCAGTCCTTTCGGAAAGTCCTGCCGGATTTCTCGGCAAATGATTCTCCTCGGGTAGGCTCGAATTTCTCTCAATCTCTCGAGAAACACTCTTGTTCGAGAATTGATCCGGTGTCGTGTTTTCCGGGGCTGGTTCCCGTCGACTCGTATTTTCCAGCGAGTTTCTCAGTGTCTCCTCCGAGAGTTCCGTTTCCTCTGGTTCTACGTTGGTTGCTTGCGTGATCGCGTTCGGTTCGACGTTCTCCGAGAGTTTCGACGGATCCGTTCGCAAAAGCAGTTTCCGCACTTGCTCGATGATCTCCGCGTATCGGTTAAGGTCTTCGGGAATGAACAGGGTTTCTGTGGGATGCTGATTCTCCTCCTCTCGCGATCCTCTTTGATCCGGTGGTGAGTCTCGCAAGGTTAATGGGGCGACTGAGTCTTCCTTTGATGGGGTTCCGTGGTTTGCGATTTTCGACAGCGCGGGGGAGAGCAGGGCGAGGAGGATTCTGCAAGGAACATGCTTCTGTTACAGGATAAGCCAACATCCGCACACACGATGAAGTTTTATAACATTTGTGAGACAGGAATTAATTGTGGAATATTTTTGTTCAACTTGTGACGTCGACTTTCTCACGAGACGAGCCACGGCGAACGTGAATGGCTCGTTCCTCGTGCACACGTTGAGTACCGTTGAGTCGCAGCACGTGCGGCCCACCTCCATTTGCATTCCGTCGCGTCCTCTGCATTTAATTGTACCGAGATCGCGAGACGAATCGCCTGGCCCATCATCCGCGATTCCTGTCACGGTCCCATCGAACTGGATCATCGATCACCGATGCGCAGATTCGCATTCGTAATATGTAAATACCCGTTACCCACATTTTACAACCCTATTACACGCCACGAATACCGAACCGCCTCGGGAAACACGTTGCGCGATGCGTTTTCATTGAAATCGGCCCCTAGAAATTCTCAGAAATTTCGAAATGTCGCAAGTACACTGGGAATAAATAAATTTTCAGCTGGCTGTATGTAATTTTTGCATAACCAGGATCCAATAATTGAGACTGTTTTGTCAGAGTAGGTTAACAAGGAATTTCCAGTAATTCATGTAGGTTGCACCGCAATGGTCTACCGTGTCAGAAGGAGGAAACTGGAGAGACCGCCATTAATGACAACTCATTGAAAGGTAGTAAACAACGAAAGGAAACCACGAGCACCACGACCAAGTAACACGGATGCTTTATTTGGAATGTGGAAAGATGTAACGGGACAGCCGATCGTGGGATGCTGGCACGGAACGAAACAACCAAATTGTGTTCTCTTTGTTGCGATCAACACCTGACTTGCCCGTATAAAACATTCCACAAACCGCTCGAGGCGTCCCACAATTCATACATGGTAATATTCGTACATTTGTACATTCTTCAGCTCATCCCAACAAATTTCTATAAAATCGATTTTAATCTTTAAGGATCGCTAACACGTGTTAGCTTCTACCTTACTGGAGTGGATACATTCGTGCATTATTCAGTTAATCCTAACAACATTTAAAAAATTTCTACAAAATCGATTTTAATCTTTAAAGATCGCTAACAAGTGCTAGCTTGCACCTTTCTGGAGTAGATAGAAATACCAGAAACTTTTTAAACAATCCAGCTACGTTACCAACAAAAAATAATAAAATTGATTGCACTCAACGAATCTAAAAACATTCCCTACGAGGACCGTAAAAAGGCAAAAAGATTTGATGTTCAGTGAAAGGCGAGGAGAAGAATGTGTTCAACAGTGTGTTTTAATTAGAGACTCACAGGGCGGCAGGTGTCATGGCGACCGGAAGTGCGCTCGAGTCGCGGTGAACGTTGTCGCGTCACTGTTCCACCCCCACAAAGTTCCTGAAGACGTTTAAAATGCCGTCAACCGCGACACACGCGGCCTTCCCGAGGACGGTCCACCAAGTACTAAGCCCCGTGGAGGCCGGTCGACCGGTCTTATCCGCGATGAACGATACAGGACGTATTTTTTTTCCGCTATTTGCTCGATCCGGTCGGTCATGTACCTTTTTCTCAGATTTTTACTGTTACTCGACTGGCCTCCGGGCGTCACCTCTTTGATTTCGACTGTGCAGCTTCCGCGATCCCCGTCTCGATCGCTCGGGGAGAGGGATCTTTCTCTCTGTCGCGAGAGGAGCGTCCTCTTTTTAATGAGAGAGAGCGAGACGACGACGATTTTTTAATTCGACGCCTCGAGCCGACGATCCACAGCGCCGTTCCTGTTAGATCAGGACTGATGTTATGCTAATCGGCACTCGATGGCCTACTGGGCTACAGAATCATTTTATTCTGTGTTGTTCGTCGGTCTAATTACTCCCTCTTTAACCATCGCACACTGTTACGTTGAATTTTTCTTGCCGAAGCATGTCTACACGTTAAGCCTCGGCGCTCGAACGAGGGGCCACTAAAAATTGCTGTACCGTTATTCAAAATATTGTTTAGATTATTAAATATGCCGGTATCCAATCAATTATTAAACATTTAGGTGTTGTACGAAATTTCAAAAATCATAGGGAATGGAAATATTCTAGCTAGGAAGAAATGGTTTATTTTCAAGTTAAAATTGCTCCGAGTGCAAAGAGTTAAGAAAATTTTATAACAGTATTTTAGAAAGTATTATAGAAAATGGAAATATTCTAACTAGGAAGAAATGTTTAATTTTCAAGTTAAAATCGCTTCGAGTGCAAAGGGTTAATTGCACGAAAGTTAACGAGCAAGATCTCAGTATCAAGAAAACGTAAGAATTTTTCTTCTCTGTTTCTATATTTGATTTTCAGTTAGTACGTTGCAATTTGTGGTGCAATTACGGCTGTTAGTCGTCTAATTGGTGTACTGTCCGGTAGAGGGTGGTGAACGGTGGTCTAAACGTACCTTGTCAGTGTCTGGCAGCTTTCTCCTGTGCTTGCAAGTTGGCAATCGCCTTTACCGAGCCGTACAACACTTTCGCGCGTACTTGCACCCTCCTCGTGACATTGCAGGAGCTCGCAGACGCGGAGGACCCGCTTCCGGTCCCGCCGCCGGAAGTCGAGCCTAACTGCAACGCTGTACCGCCATAATTTGCACCTCTGCAGCTCGTGCAACCCTCCGACATTGTTCTCTCTCGAGTATCTTCTCTCGTGCAGGAAAATCCTCTGCCAAATCAGAATTCACCTTCAAATAAAATTGATTCGCAGCCTCCTACCCCTTACTTTATCAATCAACTCTCCATTCTTCGATTTCCCAATTTAATTTTTCCCTTGTTATTAACCCCCATCCGTCCCAAAATTGACACAAATTTTTTTATTGAAATTGGTGAGCAGACAAATTTTTCCAGGCAAACTTTAAGAAAGTGGGAACATATAAAATCTTATTTTCAGTGGCAGTAGCCTTTGCAAATCTGAAATACATAAAAATCGTTTTAAATTCTGTGGAATTTTATATTTTAGCATTTTCTGAACATTATCATTTTAGATCTTTCGGTTATCCGTTTCGCATTAAAGAAAATAAAAGTCACGAAGCTTGGGGCAAATTTACCTTCAGATAACAGAACACTATAACTTATTTCGAGGGTTTTGACGAGGATTAATATGCCCTAACAAATTCTGTAGATCAACGTCAAATCATTGCTTTACCGACACAATTAGAAATAGTAGATGAACGATAATCTTCTTTACAAGCAGCGAATGACGCGTGAAATTGGACCGTGTGAGGATTAACACGTCAATTTCCGTGGCTGGTGATTGCTGTAATTTTTCCGGTGCTTCTAGATAATGTACTACGTTACACAAACCGATTTTTGTCAGTCCCAGTGCCGACTCATTGTAATTACAAACCGCAGCAGACAGCGCTATCATCTGAAAGCAATCCATCAATAGCGACGACGCGCTGGAAGCTAATTGCCCAGTAGGAACGCGAATTAATCTTGCGAAACGTCCAACAATTATTAATTGATACCGCGCAATCCTTCCGCGATCATTCGGCCGCGTTTCACGTTTATTAGTCTGCCATTGGTGATTAATGCCCCGTCCACACCATCCAGAATCACTCTACAACATAATCGCCGCATCGAATTATTCAAAAAATTGATCTTCTTAAATCACGATCGTTCTATTTAATTCATCGAAAGATTGAGATTGATTTAGTGGTTCAAATAATATTCTAACTAGCCTGTTAGGTTGACGGGTTCGAGTGCCGAGTAGAATGTAACATTAACAAAGGAAATTGCACAGTTTCACCGGCAGGAACGCGGGACCGAGTTGAACGAGGCACGTTGTGTACGGGGCATTATAATGTAGCGAGCGCGGCTCTGACCCGCGCGCGCCGTTCACCATAAATCCGGGAAAATCTGGGTTAATTATACTAATGGCAGTATAAGGCGAGCTTTCCTACCGGCGACCTTACCGGAAAAAGGCGAGACCGGGTAACTTCCCCGGCACGATCGTTACAAGGAATTTTACAACAAATGGGAACAATGCCGCCGATACGACGATTTTATACCGATTCCCCAAGGACTCGGCTTTGCGAGCCCGTTGCACCGACCAAATACATTACGTATTCCTATTTCCACCAAAGGAAACAGTATCGATCATTCTTTTAAAAATTGTCAAGCTAAAAGTGCTCCGAAATCTGAGCACGCGATATTTAAAATCGTATTGGAGAACGTGTTACGTAATTTTAATGAAAAAAAAATTCAGAGTGTCATTTTTAATGGTACCAAAAGGTACTTTATCGATCATTCTTTAAAAAATTGTTAAGAACGAAGGGCCCCAAAATCTGAGCACGCAAGTATTTAAAATCATAATTGGAGACCGTGTTGCACGATTTTAATCAAAGAAAAAATTCAGAGTGCCATTTTCAATGGTACCAGAAGGTACACTATCAACCTCCCAGACTTTAAATATATTTAAAATCGTAAAAATTGTTTAAAAACATCGGAGTACAGAAATACCACAAATACATACATCCTCTCCGACGGTACCAGCAGGTACACGATGAAGAAAATTGCTTAAATTTACATCGGGAAGACACGATTGTTACGAGAAATTGAATAGTATAGCAACGAGAAGGAGGATAGTTGAACGGGACGTACTAGGCGAGCTTCTATTCCAGACGGCGTTATCCAGGGAAGGTTCTGTGCATCCTCGGGCCCTCTATCCAGACTCGGTAATCTATGGTGACTATGGTAGCTCACTGCGGGTTCACAATCGGCGACGACGGCCACGTCCGAGCCGGTTGTGCACGTCGAACAAACTGATCGCTCGCGACGGCCTCGTGGTAAGCCGCACCACGGCCGCTCGTCTCTCTTTTCTTCTTCGGCTGGCAGCCGAGGTCTTGGCGAGGCGGCGGCGGCGGCGGCGGCGGCGGTCTCCTTCGTCTCTTCGTCGTCGTCGTCGTCGTTGTTGTCGTTGTCCTCCGACCGACAACATGTCCCCCCAGAAGGGGACACCCGGCGAAACGGCCTCCACTCTTCGGGCCATTGCTGCTTTGCTTTCCTTTGACTCACGATCCTGATGTACAGTCAGAGTTGGGCAAAACGTAAATTAATATCGAATCCAATTATTAATCGTGGCTACCGATGACTAGACAGCGGATTTTATACAATTGAGCTTTTGAAAATTTTCGAAACAATTGGGATTGTAAAATAGGACAGAATTTAATACGATTTTAATTTATTTCAAATCGGAAGAGGTACCACGGAAACTAATATTCTATTTGATTCGAGTTTCTTAAAATTCGTCTACAAAAATTGTAAATTGCATAAACATCCGCAGTGTAGTAATCGGTAACCATAACAATACTGCAGTAAAACGTAGACACGCAGTAATAGGAACATTTGCCCTATGTCCAATTCTTGAACTCGAATTCAATTCGAGAAAATTCCAAAGCATCCCAGAGCATCCAATGATTAAATTTCTATTTTTCAATGAATCGACAATGCCCTTTAAATCGAAGTGGACATAAATTGGCAAAACAGGCGCAGAAAAATAACGGTGTACGCTTTCATCAAGAAGAATTACGAATTGAGCAGGATCATTTTCGAGTTAATGGGGTACGGAGGATAATTAATTTCCCGGCACGTCCAGGAATAAATTGTACGGTAACCGTGGCTCTGTTTTTCGGGAACGGTGGGGCCCAGGAAAGAGGCCCACGATGCGGATACGGTACCGGGAACCCCGTGATCGGCAGGGGGCTCGATTTTACACGGATCTTTGAGGCGTGCTAGCGGTCGCTCGCGCGCACGTGTACAGCCGTGTTGCGAAAGAATTATACGGGGCACAAGGTCCGGCCATTCGCCGGTCGAATTTTTACCGATCGAAGGTTAGGTTTCGCAGTTGGGTCCGCGTACCGATCTGTGGCCCCAGCATACCCTCTCCCTCCCTCACCAATGTCCCCGTATCACGGTACAGTCAGCTCTGCTATCATGCTGCTTTTCCGCAAACTGCTTCTCGGATCGCCGCGCCGATTCTCTAAACCCCAGAAAACTCGGGCGACGATCACGAAGAGCCGCTTCAGTCAATAAATTCAGCATCAAACAATTAAAACGTTTGAAAAAATACCTAGAAGAATCGAGAAGTTCACTCCGACTTCAGAAGTTCCTATTTACTTCGCAGGCGTGAACATTGCTCCGCGAAGTACTATACGCAGAAATCTTTGTTCTACTTCTCGATAATGCTTTAACTTGGGAGCTCGTTTCCGTGAAATATGGGAAAACGGCCCTTTATGTTCGAGAACCGCTTTGTTCCACTTTTATGCGACGAGTGAATAATATTCACTGAATATTGGTCACACAATATTGGTCCACCATCGTGTTCTGAAAATTATTCTGTTCAGTTCACTGTAACATTTTGCAAAAATTCTTTCTACCTCTTTGTGCCTTCAAGCTTTTAGTTAGGGGAGGATCGACGACATATACACGAGAACAACGTTTGTAACGCGATTCCCTTCGGCAGCAGAAAGGATTGTTGCTCACCCTCCGTTTGCATTGCATCGGTCGTGTTACAACAGTCGCAAAAAGCATCGTGGGTAAAAGAACCAGGCGGTCCAGTTCCCTGTCGATAACTGGAGCGACAAAGTCGGGTGAATCGATCTCATTGACACCGGATTTGCCAGGAGCCTCTAGCCTCGTTCTAGAGCTGACCTACTGCTGTTCGTATTAACGTCGTTCACGGAGAGCTGTATCTCGCCGCGTCGTCCCAGCATCCGTGATTTCGATGCGCTGTACGGGATCTTTTAGACGTCTTCCGGATGTCCTTTCTACCTTATCTCGGGCTTCTCACGTATCTCCAGGTCCTTTGAACTCTTTTCAATCATTACCTCCTTTTCCTTATTCCTTGCTCTCCGATCTTTTAAATTTTCCAGCAAATTTTCTAAACCCTTTACTACCGTTTCTGTATCAGAAGAGGTTCATATTCTTCGATTCTCTAAAGTCTAAATCCAATTTTCTACATTTTTCAAATTCCTGGGTCCCCCAAGTTTCTAAATTTCTCAATTTCCTAGTTCCCCAATTTTCTAGGTCTGCCAATTTTCCAAGTTCCCAATTTTCTAAATTTCTCTATTTCCTAGGGCCTTCAATTTTCTAAATTTCTCAATTTCCTAGATTCCCAATATCCTGGGTCCTCCAATTTTCTAAATTTCTCCATTTCTTAGGTCCCCCAATTTTCTAAACCTACCAATTTTCTAAGCTTCCCAATTTTCTAGAAAATATGATCACCGTAACATCACCAGACTGTTCAATCCTCTGTTCAACAGCAACATCCCGATCCGCGATCCCCAGATCCCGATTGCTTCAGGATCGAGCACGCGTGACCGGGCTGTCCGGTCTCTCTCTCTCTCTCTCTCTCTCTCTCTCTCTCTCTCTCTCTCTCTGGCGTGATCCTCGGAGCGTTTTCAGAGAGAAGGAGAGCGGGTATCAATCAAATTATTACCGCAATCTGGTTCTCGTGACAGCCCCGGGAGCAGTTCCCAAGCACAATACCAGAGCAAAGTGTGTGTGTATGTGTTGCAATTCGCAATCGTGGCGTCGAAGGAATCGAGTAGACGCGTGAACACACGGAGATCCTAGATGCGTCCGGAGATGGATTTTCGTGAGGATCGTGGCTGCGTTTTACCGGTCGTTATTAGCCTGTCTGAAAAGCCCCAACGTTACGACTGTTGGGAAACTAACTAGCTTCGTGATCCAGCAAACTTCGAATGCATCGGTCGCGTTATTATTGAAAACGGATTTTTGCGACCACCGCAACCGCCGTCCGGTGGGGATAATTGTTCTGAACTAGTTGGGAAAAGTTCCGATTCCAACCGGGTTATCTGGCTTCGACGGAACGCCGTGAATTTATTTGATGGTTCCCAGCACTACGGCCTCCCCAAATATCTGCTCGTCAAACTCTGTTTCGCACGCGAAAAATCCTTTTTTTCCTACCGACGCTTTTAGCGAAACTAGAGAGAGAGAGAGAGAGGAGAGAGTAAATATAATTTTTCATTGAAATTCTCAGGATTCTGCAATTTACGTTTAATGTTGCATTTCGAAGGAGTCTTTGCCTTATTTAGTAGTTGCGTTGACCTCAAAATTCATAATACAGTATGTCCTCGACGTCGCGGATTCGTTTTACGCTAACAAATGTAAATGTTACGTCTTTCTCTACAAATAAAATAAAATTTGATTCCGTACAAAAATGATACATTTTCTATTCTTCGACATTTTTGTGGATAAAGACGTTTCAATCACTGTAACTGTAAAGAAAATGTTACAGCAAGAGGTTAACATAGCTCCGAGTGCAAAGGGTTAACCGCGTAAGTCGAGGATTTACTAACTGTATCGTTTCCAGAGATTGAGAGAACTCCGACTTCGGGAATTTTCTATTGGTATAAAATTCAGGTCCATCCTTGTGCGAACGTATTGGCATGGGTTTGCGTGGTTGATTGATCGGGTTGCGTGTGCAATCACCGAAATTTCCGCAGGAGAGTCAAGTCAGCCGAGCGAACGAAAGACCGAGGTGAACCTCGAGAGCTCGACTCGGTGTCCCGCTATCAGTATCGTCAGTGGGTCAGTTAACAACGGGGTCAGCCGAGGGCGAATCCGGACTCTGCGGGTTAACCAATCGCCACGCGAGAACCTCCAGTCCTCTCTTGACAATGACTATTAACTGTATATGCACCCACAAAACCGGAGGCGGCCGCGTAACCATCGGCTTACACCCTCGACAAAACGGTGCGGCCGGGATCTTAACGATCCGACGTTAACGTCCACGAACCACGAACTACGATATTTAGTGTAGCCGATTTCCAAGAGCTTTATCCCGTCTAGATTTACAGCCTCTTTATCTTATCCGCCAGAAAATACATCATAAGCAGACTGCGGATTCCATTTATGCAAAATAGAAATGTTCTGTGTTGATTGGGGAAAGCAGGAGTACAATAAAAATTAATTTTCCCCCTTAATGACTTTGTCATATTAGAAACAACATTACGATATTCATAAGTTTTTCTAATCTTTCACCGTTCTACAAAATTTCTACATAAATGCTTCAAAATAGAAATTCTTCGAAATAGAAATGTTCTGCATTGATTGCGGAAAGCAGGAGTACAATAAAAATTGATTTCATCCCTTAACGACTTCGTTTATATTAAAAAAAACTTTTATGAAGAACAATTTCTTCATAAATGCATATAGATCCGCAATCTAATCATAAGTCAGTCACGTAAAATCATGTTCAACAACTGAAGACATCAAAGATGAATTTAGTAGTATCTAGGATGATTAAAAAGATGTACGACTTCATTCAAGATAGATTAAAACTATTCAAAGCTTCCGGTAAAAATGTTTTCGAAAATTGTAGGAGGAATTTGGCGCAGTGGGATCGCGTTCGGTTAGGTTTATCAGATTCACGGATAGAACGCAACGATCAATAACACCGATGGAAGAGAATGAACTCAGGTTTCATTATCGTAATTGTAAACGTGACTCGGTTGAACAATGAACTCGACACTGGCGTTGTGTACGGTACTGAACTTCCGGCTCGAGGCTCGTAGCGGTCGCGGTTTATCGCGAAACGATGGCGACTGTGATTAATGATTCCCAGATAGATCTCGCCTGCCTTTTGTTCCCTGTGATCCTATCTCGTTTAGGGGATTAAGCTGTACAAAATGCCGCGTGTCCTTTAACACTGGATGCTCGGTTAACCCCAAACCAGGCCGATCTACCTGAACAATCTGAAAATGATTTAATGAAAAATTCTCTTCTTCTGCGGTCCCTAAAAATTGTGAAACTGGTTCTCTAGAATATTCTATATTGAATGAATTCATTAGTACTGTATGGTAAAATTTATGTAGAATTTTAATAAGCACTACAATCATTTTTATGGGACCATATGAACTAGAAATTAACTTCAGAAATTATTAAATTGTAAATTTCTTCTAGTACAGTATCGCTGAAATCCGAAAATTGACTTTTTAGGAGTCAAGGAGTAAGTGAGTCAAGTTAAAATTCTTAAATAAAGACATTTCTAGACGTCCTCTGTTTTTTTTACGATTAATACAGAAAAATTGTATTCTACCTAACGCTAAACCTACCGAGTATTAAAATCGATTTAAATGTTTTAGCTTACGAAAATGACAAGGCTCAACTTGTTTCGATTTTGTAGAAAGAAATAGAAACTAAATTGAATATTATTTCTTCCCTTAATAATTTCGATAGAGGAGAAATCATACATTGACATCTTCAATTTTCAATATTTTCCAACAATTTTGAATTTCATCTACTCAATCTCGCTATAAATGCTTAAAGATCCGAGTCTAGCGATTACACCGCGGATGCCTCCAGAATTTTGATGCGAACTAGAAAATTCCCCTTAATAAAACTGAAATAAAAGTCCTATAAATTTTCCTCGAGATCCACCGTGCCTCGCGCATGTTAAATTAGCATATAGATGTATAAAGAACTGTAGTTTGATGACGCCGCTAGTAAAGATGGTTGGTATACGTACCAGAAAATGGCTGCGAATCGAGGTTCTCCGAAAGCAGCCGGATGACCCGCGAGGGCCGGATCAGCTCAGAGGGGATGCCCTCGGAGTTTTTCATTACCGCAGGATGGATGTTACATCTGCTTCGCTTGGGAACTAGCCGGAAGAACGGCGGAGAAGTGAGTCGTGCGATTACGCCAGGTGGGGGATAAATAAGGAGTAGGTGGCAACGGCGAGATGAGACGAGAAACAAGGCGGAAGTGGGTCACCGGGACTCTCGGTCGTCAGGGTCCGGGTTCATTTCTCCGCTCCCCGAGAATTACCGCCTGGCTCGAGGTCCGAGCTAATGAAACAACACCGATCAACTTCCTAGCTATCATACCGGCTCATCCGAGCCGAGTACTACCGCAATTTTCTCGTATACGCTTCTCTGAACGATGAAATACGTGCCGATAATCTGTATCGATGCTTCGTGCCCCACAAATCCTGCTTTCAAACAGATATCCACTACTTTTTCCATAAACGCGATTTTTATGCATCGAAAATCTTCGATGACCCTCTAGTATAGAAAAAATTTTGTTTTAGCGTTTTATTTAAACGTGTGGATAACTTTTGATTTAATTTAAACGTGTGGATAACTTTTGATTTAATTTAAACGCTTGGTTTGGACAATCCTGTGATTGGATGGCAGGAGGAACGCAGGAGAATATTGATCGGTCGTTCTGAATTTATATTTTATACATACATAGATTTCTTTGAATATTTACAAGTAGTTCGTTTCTTTGTCTGTTTGTATATCTTATAATGCATATATTCTCTTTCTCTCGCTCTTTCTCTCCCACTCTCTCGCTCGTTCTCTCTCATTAATTCAGGAGGAAAATTCTAGGCGTTTTCTCTTTTTTTTTTGTTGAAACTTCGTATCTCCTCCCGGCGTTAACACTTAACCGCTAGGGTGGTTGATTATTTTACACTCAACATCGATAAACACTCAAGTAGAGCTAATAAAATTTACTAACTTCGTTAAGTTCTCATCAGTGAATCTCTTTCTCTGTTTCTCTCTCCCACATTCTCTCTTGCTCGATACGCACGCATTGCCATCATCGTTCTCTCCCTGTCTGATCTTTATTCGTGTCCCATTTTTAACCATGAGAACGCACCTTGACAAAATACGGTAAAAATCTCTATTTCTTTCTCTGTCTCTGTCCTTTCCACGCCAACTCTCTGTTTCCCTCGTTTGTTTTCTCGATAAAAAAATATGTGCATCGTATATCTTCGTTAAAACTTAGGTGGCCCCCTCGTTGCTCGGTACCACTGTCCAGTCGATCGATCGATCGATCAAGCTGTTTCCCTCGTCGAAGGACGGATCATCGCGTTAACGCTAATTTACGGACGTTAGAATTAGGTAAATTCTCATCGGAGTGCCTCGATTATAAAAACTATTGGGTTGGCAAGAAAGTAATTTCGGTATTTTAAGGTGACATAAAGAACCCAATTTTGTATTGAAAAAAACCCAATAAAATATTTTTAATTATTGAAGCTTGGGTGGAAGTTTACAAAATTTTGAAATGGTAAGTTTTTTGCCGATAAGAACCAGAAGTTTTATGAGCGTGAAATTATACTACAACAATGCAAAATATTTTATTGATTAAGGTTCATTGTTTGAATGAAAGAATTGGGTTTTATTTCACCTTAAAATACCGAAATTACTTTCTTGCCAACCTAATACTAGCCTCCAGACTTCCGTGCAATTTTATCGAGAAGCCAAACTAAACTACTATCTCGGTACTCGATCATATTTTCTAAACGGAATACAATGTTCATTGTAAATTAGCCGCTAACAATTAATAATTAAACGTAAATCGCTGTACAGCGGTACCGTGCGTTCCGGGCGCGTTCATTATACAATCCGTCGATCATATCACCAGAGATTACAGTCCTCGGAAGGTTGGAGCTCGAACGAGACCACCGAGATACAATAATTCCTCTCGAAAAAGAACAGAGCCCTTCCCGCCTCGAACGGAGAATAAACGCGGAGAAGCGTTCTTGTGTAATACAAATATACAAATCCAGATGCTTTGACAGCGGGGAAAACGTTTCACGCTTCCCCCAACAAAACCGGGCCCGGAGAACACGAAAGAGAGCAACAATCTTCGTAACAAAAACACCAACGACAAAACCGTGTGAGTCGCCGATCGTCGGCGAATTGGACGCAAGGAAAAGAGCAAAAACCTTGCTCAAGAGCAAACAACGCTGCCTCGGATTAAACCCTAGAGTGGCACAATGCGAGTCGTTTCGCGAGTCTATCTCTAGATTTTTTACGAGGGACGCAACCGCTAATTGTTCACCTGCTAACCGGGGATAGTACTCGAAACTCAGATCGGTTATGTGATCACGCGTGCCATCGCTGGGTTCAAAAGAATCAAGCTAGTCTTCATTCAAATCTACGCAACAGTCTATGAAGCCTCTTTCATCGATCGCCTAATCGCCACCTCGCACCCCTAAACAAGCGCTCCGAGAGACTCTCATTAATACTGATCGCAACGAAAGTCATCTCGTGGAAAATAGTGCAAAACAAATGATCATTTTCGAAAAGAGAACATTTTTAAATCAAATATATTACTGCAGATCTTTATAAAAAATAAAAATTTCAACGTGTCAGCTGTTTTTTTAGTGCTCATTGATTCTCCAGCGATAAAGAAAATTCAATTTAAATCAATAACACCTATAAAATTTTACTCCTTTACTTTTCTACCAGATATACAACACCGGGACTAATCGTTGAAGACCGTGTCCCATTTAAAATATAAATATAAAATCTTCCTTGCGATCGAGGCGTTCGAAACGATGCCCCTTGATCGATCGCTTGATAATATTCTATCGATCCTAGTGACGCGAATGAGCTGACAATTTACAAATCCTCGTATCATCCCCGAAGTGTCCGTGTACTCGCACTCGAGTGAAACATTGAGATCGGTACCTAAAATACAGCAGTACAATTTGAGTATTATTCACTCCAGACTACCTAGACTCGGTTAGCAGGGCTGCTCGAAATCGTTGGAATGTACGGCATCGCCTAAACCATAGTTTCCCAATCATCGTTTAGATCAAACGAAGGAGAACAAAAGAAAGTGCATTGCAGTTTCTTTTGTTCTTCTTGTTTCTTTTCGACTTAATAATTTCAGACACATTGGGAAACTACAGTCTGAACACAGCATCCCCGAAGAGGAACACGCTCGCCACCACTCGCACACCTCTACCTAATTACGTGTAGCTTACTTAGAGCCTCGAGATACAACTGGGAACTTGTTCAAGCGTCTCTCCTCGTTATGTACAAGTTAACGCGACTCGAGCTATCTCGTGGGATCGCCGAAGCCATTTCTACACCTTCTCATATCAAAAACAATTAAAAAGAACCTTCTTCTACTCACCTGGAACATTCGTAATATCCTCTTGTACTAGGTTATTGCATGTGAAGTCGGATATTTCATATGCAACGACCTAATAACCACACAGTTTCTTATTTTCCAGTTTCAAATTTCGAATCTCCGGGAAGAAAGTGTGGATAAAAACAAAAGGAAGGCTTGACTTGGATCCGGAAGCTCGCAGAGCGCGTTAAGCTAAGTGATCTTTGGCTTCTGCCGCCGATTGTTAACAAGATGGAAAGCTTTTCTTAGAAGGTATACCCTCGGGATCTGAGTTTCTCTCCTCTTCCTCGAGACCGCTTTTTGTTTTCTACGTAACAACCTGCCTCCGCTCGGTTTCTACTTATGCTATAAATACGCGGTGTGCTTGCTGCTGTGCTCCAGGGCTGCTAGAACGTCCTGTTTCTGTCGGACGTACAGTCTGCCCTTTTTCCAAGGGTTCTGCAGCTGCAACAGCCGGAAATCGTCCCTGAGACAACGCTCCCGCGCACCGATCACAGCCACCAAGCAAAAGTTCGGCAACTCGTCGGACGTGTAGATGGGACCTTCCTGGCCCTTTAGCACCACTGCCATGTTCAGCTGCTTCACCACCAGGTTCACCACCTCCCTGGCTGTCGTTCGAGGTGTCACGTGCAGCTTCAAACTCGTCCCAGAAGCCAGGCCGGTCTCGTACGCGGCGTAGACCTGAAAAGATGAAGCACATCTTGTTAAAACATAGTAGCAAGCGAACATTTCGACAGCCGACAGATAGATTCTGCGTGTGAGGTGTCAGCGTTTGCAATGACAATCAGCTGATATAGCACTCGATGATACTTTTTGTGTTAGCGATGAGATCATACATTGTTACAATGCTGGTGGTTTTCAGAATGAGATGTAAGTTAGTTGTCTTTATGCTGAGAATTTTGTTGCTTAAGGTTCCCAAGAAGTAAAATGACAGTATGCAGAAATCCTTAAGATATAGGAGGATGGCTTGGCATGCTTGATTCAGATTGCGAACACACTGGCACATAACCTGTGACATTTTCTGCAAGAGCTACTACGGTTTTGGTGAAATAATATATTTTTAATTAGACTTTGGATCATTTATTTCTGCAAGTTGTTCGCTAGCGTATTCGCACCATTATGCTACACAGAAAAGCGAAAGACTTGGGAAAAGCTGAACCGAGCGAAACAAGCTGTAGAACGCTAGGGGGTGTAGCGGCTTACTCATATGTCTGCTACATCGGTCTGCACTAGAAGACCAAGTGAGCTGTGTTTAACTACAATCGGGTTAGACTTGTGTTCCCTACAAGGAAAAACATTATTTAAACTCAATGGGTGGTTCTGGAATCAAGCGGTCAGTTTTGTATCGAGTGTCCTGAGAAAGCTTGTTTTAGGTAGGACAGTTCTTGTTCTCGTACGAAGTGGATCTCGTGCCAGTGGATACCAAGATCATTCTCACCCTTCAACTATTATAGCAGTATTTTTAAATTCGTCTAATGTTTTTAATGTTTTAAATTACACCTACTCATTTTTGTCATAAATGCATCAAGTCTGCTGTTTCGTGATAATTAAGCGAAATCCCTTGTTAGAGAGAAGGGTTCAGTGAAAAGAATTAAATATCACAATCTTGATTTGAACCTTGAGATCCATTGGCACTTTGGTATCACTTTGGTTAAAAAAGATTTTCAGGGTCTACTCAAACAGTGACAGAAGAGTGAGGAGACACTGCAAGTACAGTGGACTCTGGTGCAACTTATCGAAGGGTAACGTGTTATGAGAGGAACCACTGTACTTTTGTTCCACCTATCATTGAGAGCTTGGGAGACGACGCAGTCTGTGATGATCCCTAATATTTAAGGATGTGCGAATCCCCAAGCTACCAATGATAAGCTACATACATTGTCGTGCAAAAGGAAACGATCAATAAATTTTCAAAACGTTCAAAATGTTGCAACTTCAAGGAGAGACGTGGTAGAACATTCGTGTTGATTCCATTTTAAAGCTTGAACCTTCTACTTTCGTTTTTTCCCTATGAAGATAGGAAAATTTAGCGATCCTTTAATCTTGCACACGCGAATGTAGTTTAATTCCCTTGAAAAATAACAACTACAACCCTTCCAACCGCTAGCCAACAAACTTGAATAGAGAAAATGAAGTTACCTGAAGGATGCCAGGCAAAGGAGCCGGCATCATGGTGGCCTCGTCCTTCTCCTCCTCGAGTTGACTCTCTAGGGAGCCACCAGTTGCCATGGCAGCAACGCTGGCGGTTGGTTTGGCCGGCTTCACTTTGCCCAGGCTCTTTAGACAGACGCTCGAGTTAGGCGTCGAGTACTCGTCGCTGCTTAACGAGTGCAAACTGTCGGAGTTGGTGTTGGTGACGCTGAGTAAGCTGGTAGTGTTGGTCATGGCGGTGGATACGCTCAGCAACGAGCCGCCGTACATGATCGGCTTGATGCTGAGCAGGGGACTGGTGCTGGCCGAGGCGGACGTGATAGTCGCCGACCTATTCCTGGGGCTGTGTTTATATTTCGTCAGGATTAGAGTGTCCTCGGACTTGGAGGGCGGTAGCCTCGCGTTTTGCAACGGTACCAGATGGTTGTTGCTGCCACCGCTGGTCGCGTTGCTCAGAGTGCTGCCGCTGCTCAACGGCACCGACGATTTCGGTGGCTCCGACCCCGTTGACATGTTCGATGTGTTGCTCCCCTTCCGAATGTACTGGCTGCTCGGCAACTGTTGCTCGCTCTTGCTGAACTCTGTCGTCAACAGGTTCGATGTAGAATTGGTCAAGTTCGGTCCTGGCCAGCTGCCTCGGCCCGGACTAGACTTGACCAGCTTCGGGTCCCGCGGCGGCAGTTGCAGCAGGCTCCTCTTCAGGCTGTTGCTGTTACTGTTGCTTTTGTTCCTATCTAGACTGAGCAAGTGCTTCATTGAAATCCCTAGCGTCTGCGACGTGCCCTACAATGCAGTTCAGGATGAATACAGATGTGCTTCGGAGGCCCACGCTTGGAACTCTTAGGAGGAACGATTCCGAAGTGTCCTCCGCAGGTCTTAATCAAAATCTTTGGGAGGACGCAGTTCTTGCAAAAATATTGGACACTTTAATTATTAAACAACTTTTTTATCATCTTAAATGAAACGTCAAGTGTACGAATATGTGTCGAATATTTGTGCAAGAACTACGTCCTCCCAAAGTTTCATTGAGAACTGGAGGTGTCACTTCGGGATCGTCCCATTGTTAGAAGGCAACGTATTCAAGCTGTGCAAGCTGACTTCGACGAAACCGATAGGAGGTTTGTTTTCTACCATCTATAGAACAATTAGTTACCTTTCAACGAGAACTTTCTCACCGTTTCATCGAAATCAGCTCGTGTAACTTGAACACCTTTCCCCGCTAGTTTACTTACACCTTGCTGAGAGGTTCCACGATCCCTCGCGAACGTGATGGCGTCGATCAGCCACCTTGCACCCTTCCAAACGGTGTTCACCTGCGCCTGAAGATCCTGAAGCCTGGTCAGCTTGTCTTTCGCCACGCTCAATTCCAAAGAACTGAACGCTTCTCTATGGTTGTGCTGAGCCTGGGCGGTATCCAATTCCAAGATACAACTTAATCTCGAGTATCTGTTGATCACATCCTTCTGATAAGTGTTCAAATGGACCATCTCGAACACTTGTATCGGCAAGGATAACAAGTCTCCTCTTTGCAGAAGAATCTCTCTAGTTCCAGGAACAGAACAAGCAGTCTCCGGTGGAGGAACAGCGACGAGGAAAGACACATCGTGGGTTAGATCGATGACCTCGGCGTCGTAGAGTCGATGGGACAAGGTGTCGTCAGGGTTGATTTCCATGTAACTGAATAATCGTCTAGCGGTCGCTGCGACGAGATCGACGAACATCTTCTGCTGCTCTGTGCCCTGGCATTCGTTCGTCACGTTCTCCTTCTCCTCGGCGTCTTTGCCCGAGACGTCCGTTGCTTGGAGCCGCGTTATCCTCTTCAGGTAGTCCCATTCTTCGCTGCAGGGGAACAGAAATTAGTTTTGATATGTGCAAATTCATTTCTCCGGCGTTACTTTTCCGAAGTTTCGAAATTTGAAGCTTCGAAGCTTGAAACCTTCGAAGAAAAGTAAATGCTATTTTACTTACGCAGACACGTGGGGATTATCACGGATTTTGCAGTGGGGCAACACATTCGGCGACTTGGCAGGCACCACGACCTGAATCAGGTCGACGCTGCTTTGCATCTTCAGGTAGCCAAGGTACAATCCTCTCGACAGCTTGATGCTGCTGACTTGGTGGTACGTCATCTGCTCTTGTATGCTTGATATCAGGATATCCGACACGCTGCTTTCTTCGTGAGTGATCACTTTTTTGATCACCTTGCTCAGAGGCAACCACCTGCTGTTTAATACTGAGATAAGCTTCGGGGATTTTACATAGTTCACTGTCGAGAAGACCAGGGTTCCTTGAATGTCCCTGATGGGTTTATGGTACAGTTGACCCAGGTCCTGTATGCACAGCGCTGCCTGGAAGGGTTGATCACGTTTTAATTTATTCATTCTTTCAAGGGCAATTATTTACAAAGAGATAGGTACTCCTCTTCGATTTTGATGAAATTTAAATATGCAATAGATTTCGACGTTTTGAACAACTTCTTCCTTTTGATATACGAGGGGCTCTCTTTTAAACAGCAAACAGACTTCTGGTATACGAGAAGGAAAAAGTTGTTCAAAATGTATAGCTGTATAACATATTTAAATTTCATCAAAATCGGAAAGGAGAACCTCTATGTAAATAATTACCCTTTCGAGTCTCGTCAGATCAATTGATTAATTATAAAAAAATGCTCCACCTGCATCTGAGCCGCAGCCTGCAGAAGCTTTATCCTGAAGTGGTTGGTGGAGCTGTTATGACTCTTCTCCATGTCCTGACGAAGGGTTTTCACGTCGTCCCAGGTGCAGGCCACCTTCATCAGCCAGTGGAAGTCGGTGTAGATACAACTAGGATAGGTCTCGTCGACTTCGATCACAGGTAGGAAGTCCTCATTGGTCACGAGCACCTTATCCTCGTGGTAGAGCAGGCAGGCAAGGAACACACCGCGCCGCAGGTTCTTCTGGAATTTACTGGTCGCTGTGAACAGCTGTTTTATCGTCGTCTTTTTCTTGTGGTTACGCCTCTGCACCGCTGGCGTCTCCTGCGTGTACTCCGGCCGCCTTATGTCAGTGAACAGTGTGTTCAACTGCTCCAACCGGCCGGCAAACCTTGGCAGCCTGCCATCGATGTCCCTCCAACCTGGAACAATGCCAGTTTATGTCTTCAAAAGCCCTATTCAGAGTCTAAATCGCAGTAGACAATACTTTGTACGTGCGATCAACAAATCTGAATTGTTTGTGGACCCAAAGCGAAGATGATCTAACCAGGAATTTCGAAGAAAACGCAACACACTGGTGTGGGACCATTATTTGATCAAATCTGATGGTTTTGTAACTGATTGTATACGTACAGGATGCCTCAGGTTAATTTACAAGGGATTATTTTTGAAGATGTCTTGTTTGGCACGCAGATTAAAAATGGACGTACTGCTAGGAGTGACATGGGAAGGCGTCGAGTGCCTGAACCTGCTGTAGCCCTTCAGGTTCCCAGCAGCGGCTCGGAAGTAGTATTTCTGACCCTGGATTAGATCGTCGACTCTGCACTCTCGCTGTTTCATGTCCAGCATCTCTCTGTCTCCGCAAATCACCGAGAAATCTTCTTTAATGCTCCATTGGACCTTGAACTTTGTGCAGATCGAAGAATCGTGGGAATCCGGCTCCTGGAACCTTACTGTCACCGAGTTGGTTCCCGTGACGTCGACTGCGACCAGGAAAGGCATATCCGGTGGTCCTGAAAGAAATACAGTGGTCATGGAAAATTGGAGTACGCCGATTACAGGTCTAAGAAAATTGGTACTCACTGGCTTGATCAAATCCTAGCAGCATCTTCCTGAGAGCTCTCGCTCTCCTCTCCCACAGAGCGAGTTGCTTGTCTTCAGCACTGCCGCCGCATCCCGTGAGATTGTTGTGCTGCGACGAAAAACTTGATCTATGGCTGCTCGGCGGCTCTAAAAGGGTGGTCCCACCGCTACCGGAAGTGCTCCCGCCAAGTTCTTGGACCCTGTGCTCTGCTTCCGACAGCAACGAGGCCAAGTGACTGCCCAGCGACTCCGGAGACTTGACTGTGTGATCAATCAGACGACTTTCTTATACTCGATTCCACTTGGAAACTTGTTTCTAGTTCCCTAAGTCAACTCAACCCTTCGCGACACTTCGACAGTTCGTCGTACATAGTTATACAGTTTGTTCCTACCAGATGAATTTCTTTTTTTAAAAATTGAGGATTGAAAGAGGAAACTTATAGTTAAACTATTAGTTAAAAATTATCGAACCAAATTGAACGAATAAATCTGCAGTAATGTAGGGCAATGTACAACTTAATTGTTTGCTAATCAAAAACAGAAATTCTATGCGCATGGGATCTTTAAGTTGCCAGAAAAAATTTCTTCTGAATGATAAAAAGTTGCCTTTCATTTTCGCTTGAGAAAACGAAATGACTTCCCTTTTAATTTTCGAGTTAACCCCTTGCCGTATCGTTTTCTTTACAGTTACAGCGATTAAAAGGTCTTCATTTTAAAAAGAAAGGCGTAACATTCATATTTGTTGGACGTTTTTAAAATCTTCGTGACGAGTGTAGCTCGTTAAAACACGGCAAGGGGTTGAGCTAGCTCCGAGTGCGAAGGGTTAAAAACTCGTAGGAGCCCAAAGGGACGTTTCTAAAATATTCGAGAAGGTGGTGAGAAGATTGGACGCGGAAGGTGAGGCAGTAAAATTTTCCTGACCCAATTTCCAGTTTCCCAGGCCAAGAATCTCGCCCTTTCCACTTCGGTCAGGCATGAATGAAGTTTATTAGACTACAGTCGCCGGGAATTAGGGAGGAAACGAGCAGTGCAATTTAGCATGGAACTTGTCGTCAGTAATCGTGTGAATTGTCGCGAATCAGACGGGACTTGTCGTAGAACCGCGCAAAAATGTCTGGCTAATTCAGCCGATTCATGTTTACGAATGCAAAATCCTCTGCGGCGAGTCGCATCCGGAACGTCTGCAGATATCGTTTCCACCGCGATTGTGTCGGCTATCGATTTCCATTTGGTCGTGCGACACGCACAATCTCGTCCCTGCTTTATTTGACAAGCTTCGTCGAAACGTTAATGCCATTTTAACGGGCAATAACGGTCCCGCTGCTCCCGAACTATTCGATTAACATTAATAACAATTGTTCCGAATAAACCGACGCTTTCCACGTTCTCGAAACGAATAATCAAACAGTCGCGAGAACGGCAATGCGATTTCAATCGCGTGCCAGCTACGAATACCTTTAAAGAAACTGCAATTTCGAAACGGCTCGGGTTTCTTAACGCTTTGAGTACCGACACCATTCTTTTTTACCGGAAAATCAATTTTTAATACAATTATTAACCCCTTCCGTGTCTTAACGAGTCTGATTCGTGACGAATAATTTAAACAAAGTCTAACAAATATGATTCGTTAGCAAAATAAATTTTTTTTACCTAAATTGCAATGAACTGGAGTGAAACAGGAATTTAGGCATTTTCTACATAGCTGTTTACATGTGGAACTTTATGTGACTCCTATATAAATAAATTTTTATTCAGTGAAATAACTACTTCAATGCAAAATGAATATTTGTTAGTGTAGATGGCACAATTAATATGTTGGAAATAATATAAGTATTTTAAAATTCTTCTAATGTTTTCACTGTTTTAAATTCTACCTCTTCATTTTCTCATAAATGCATAAAATCTAGTGATCAATATTTAAGCATTGAAATAAATGTAGCCATAGGAACAATAAATTATTTTACTTTTCCGATTCTGATATTGTTCAATAACTAGTTTTTATTTTGTACGACTCGTACAAGCATTGGTACGGCACTCAAATTGTTAATCTCTGCTCGGCGCATTCAGACGTTGATTTATCGCTCGCCGAATAAAGTAATCCACGAGGAAACTCTTTCGCATAAATAAATACGTTTGGCGGTAAACGGTACTTTTGCATCCCGTTTTCAGCGGAAATAATAAGCGGCAAGGAGGATTTTAATTCCGGAGACCCGAATGCCCGCACGAAACAGGTACCGAATAAAACAATGCTCGTTCGTTCGAGTCTCCGTGAATGCGACGCAGGAACTTTCAATGAAAATACACGCGGGAAAGTGTTAACAAAGTTTCGCTCCGACAAATTGCCCGAACCGCCTAGGTACGCGCGATCTAATTAGCTGTCTTAATTAAACGCTTTAATCAGCGGCGAGGTATTTACGCATGCTCGACGAATGAAACAGCGTTGCATTCAGCGATGCAACGAGCTCTGTTTGTTGCACTAGCAGAAATTATTAAATGGAACGTGCGCCTTGCATCGATGAATCGCATTCCGACCGTTTAATGCGCCGGCTCAAGAGGATCATTCTAATCGCGGTCCAAAATCATGTTCCTGATTGTTGAAACACACTTCGTGTTAGGCTCGTTTTAATGATATATACAGTGGCTGTACAAAGTATTCGTACACCTTTCAAAAACGAATATCTTTTTCAAAATTGGACCCAATTTTTATATGTAATGAAACTCTGTTTATTTATAATGCAACTTTGTACATGTACATAACTTACTTAGGTTTACAAAATACATGTTTGAGATTTTCACATTACAGGCACAGAAAAAAAATTTAAAAATCGTCACTTTTACCTTCTCAAAACTTGTTCAAAAAAGCTCAACCTGTTTGGTCCAATTTTTGTAAAAGTTATTCATTTGAAAGCAAACATTGGAAATTGGAGTGGGCAAACCCACTGGAATAACTGCAACAACATTTTTCGATGCCACGGCAAGGGTCCAATTAAATCTGATCGAAAAGTAAATGGTTCTCCGAAAATCTAGCCGGAGAGTGTCGTCTGCGATTTTATTTGCGCCGCAATCAAACTTGACGGCATTTTTATTGCAGCCTGCGGAATCCTAATTGGAATCCCACTCGGCTCGAGTATTTGGCTGCTCATCCCCTCGCTCGTTCGGTTTTCCACGGTCTAAGCAACTTCTCGTCGAGACACCGATACAATCGATCCAGAGAGTTTTATTATCGCGATGCGTCTTCTTCAGGAATACATTTGCGAAATTTCCGATCCTCTCCGGTAAAACGATCCTGCAATTATTTCTCTTGCCCTCGGAATAAAGAATTTCATCTGTTTTCTTTCTACGCTCTTTTCCCAGTCGATGTACAAGCGAGAATATTCGCGGGGGTAAATTTGAAAAATAAACAATTTGCTCGGTTTTTGTGCACCGCTGCCGAACTTGTTAAGACCATTATTGTTGCAATCGGAACCTGAATTGGGCAGAAAGAGTGCGCGGAAGGTGGGGATGGAGTCAGGAAAATGCTTGAATGCGTTATCAACTGCTGTTATAGAGTGATTAAACGTTTCTAGATACGCGGCGACCTTGGATCAAAATTATTGGAAATTTGCTGGAAGCTGCAATCAATCTCCTGCATTGTTATTTCGCTCCTCCAATAATTGAAAGACTATTTAGCTGATTAGAATCGAACTGTGTTTGAAAGTCAAAGGATCTCAGTGAAAAAGAAGGGAGCAGATGGGAGTACATGGGGCTAAAATAGATTCGTCTAATTTAATTTGCGACGAAGGTGCAAGATACTTACATTGGTTTCCCTCCTGCGCGCCGAACGCGACCAACATTTTTGCCAGCGGCCTATTGTTGCTGAGCACCGCGACGTCCAGGGCCGATAGACCGTCGCTGTTCACGCTGAAAACCCAATTGAAGCTGTCGTCAGTTGCGGGTAGACGTTAATTGGACAATTTAAGCAGGATTCAAGTTTTCGGCTCTATTACGCCCAGAGAGAAACGTCGTGGTCCCCTCGAACCAACCTCCACCGAATGATTCACTGAACTCTACCGAGAAACCCCGTCATTAAACAGTTAAAACGAATTTGTTCACTCTACTCGACACGCTCGCTTCTGTGTCACCCATATCCGAGACGAGGAATCATTTATTCGCTAATTCAAATCAATTTTCGTACCAATAGATTCAGGGAAATTCGGACGTACATGCGCGATCTTTGCGAAAATTCTCAAAGAAGATTCCCCACCCGGAAGACGACCGATTGCACCCGTTTCCGCGAGGTAATCGCCACCAATCTCGTTCCGGCATAAACTAGCTCCCGCGAGCTGCTATTAGCGAACCGGGACAAAGGGAGGTGAAGTGAATAAACGGATTATCGCAGCGGAGAATGGACATTCAGCGGCGATTGCGATGCAGCGATGACGCGAACCGCCGATACAACTCCCGGGATGTTTCGTTTGCCATTGCTATCCACGCACTCGGATCTGATCAAAGATCTCCTGGCCTATGTTTGCAAATCCGCGTAATCAAAGGATCAGTCGATTGCACGGTTAACTTGCAGTTCCAGCTGAGCTACGTTCAGTATACTTCGAATTGCGCAGGGCCAGGGTCCAATTAACACAGGAATAACCCTAACAATACTCGTCACCCTTCCAGCATTTTTCAGACGTACAAATCGTACAATGTAAAAATTCGTGAACAAATATTTGTTGTATTTATGAAGAATTGCATTCTGAAGCAACGAGACCTGTTTGGACGATTGATCGTAATTTTCAACAATATTTGAAAGCCGATCTGTTCTTCGTGGAAGCAGCACCAAGCTCCATAATGCCCAATTTTTACACTCGGTTCAACGGAGAAAATTCTGCCGGGAAAGTTCTCATCGCAGACGAGCTTTCCAACTTCGCAAAGTTTCTTTTTCTCCTCCAGCTTCGCGCTCGACTGTATCTACTGTAGTCGGAAAGACTAACTTCGCCGTGTCGATTTAAGAAAAAGTTCCTTTTATTGTAGCAGTTACAACGTCTTCGGGCGTAACGTTAAAATTTACTTCTGTTTCGGTTGGCCGGGAGCTAACTTCTCGGTGTGGATTTGAAAAATAAAAACTTGTAGACACGGTTACAGCTTTCCGAGGTGTTTCGCGAGCAAACTGGTCCGCATGAAGGAATCTCGTAACATAAAAAATTGATAAGACAACGTAAGATAAGAGTGCGATCTTGCAGTATAATCGCGAAAAAGGAAAGAAAGTGAACTGGCCTTTGGAATCGCCTCCTCGACATTTTTACAGAGAAGAGAGTCAATCGTGACCGCTTCGCCGCCATGGCGTTAAAAACCTGGATTTTCCTCTCGGGAGTCAGAGCGGCGGATGGGAAATCAATCGATTCTTCTTTCGACGTCAAGGAACCTAGCGCGTAAATGAATTACGGGCGCCGATCGAGGCTGGGGATCGTTCGACGGAATATCTACGACTGTCCGTCCGGTCGACGGAATCAAATTATCGTCGGCAATATTGCTAGGTATCCAACGTGCCTTCTGTCACCGATCGATAGGATTAGCGAGAACAACGGATGCACACGGGAACTGGGCTTCTACCTAGCACGTACGATGTTCCGATCGACAGAAATTACCTTCTTGCGGTATTATTATTATTATTATGTACGGACCGAAATCCATTTATACAAATGTTTAGAATACGAAAGAAAAACAAGAACGAAAGTCTTAACCTAAAATTACTTATAAAGGGACATGCCGTAAGCTGTAGGAATACAGGTATTAAATTAACATACGAGGTGTGATCAAAAAGTAAGGTGACTTTTTGAATTTCGCGGGATACCTACAGTCGATTTTCGTTTTCTTTTTTTTCTTATGCTGGTACACTCGTCCCGAACATATGTTCAAAGTTTCAGCTATATAGGATTTTCTGTTTGTTTGCGAGAAGCATAAACGTTAGAAGTGTTTTGCGTGTTCGGCGAAGTTTGTTCCGAAACTGCTTAATTTTGACCAGAAGAAACGTCGCACGAGCATCGCTCAGGAGCTGTTGAATGACGTCAATGATGATCCTGATTTGCTCAAAAGGGTCATAACTGGTGAAGAATGACGGGAGGACCGCATACATGTATGCATACGTATACATGTGTATTTTGTCAGAGCGAAATATATTCGATAAACGTGGGAGGAAAATCTGAAAAATTGTTCTTGAAGATAGTGGCCACGTTCCAGCGTTTAGCGAGTCCGATTTTATGTAATCGAAACTGGTCTGGTCGATTTACTCGGCCACCGAGCGACCAAGAACGGACGAAGGGAAATATATTCGAGTTTTATGCTTCATTTTGTCCGGGACAGGGAAATGAATGGGTATTGGCCGGATGAGTGAGATGGTTACACCACGGAGTCATTACTTCGCGTGTGAAACGGTCAGTTTTTCTAGTCCGTCGCGTCCCCGACTTCCGGGTCACATTTTGCATAAAGGACGAGCGATATTTTAAAAATAAAATTGTGTATCGGTTATTTTTAAAAATGAAATAGTGAAGTCCGCGTGTAAGGTTCAACACAGAACGGTGAATTTTATAGACTGACCCCGGGGACCACGTTTTTCCATAAATTCTCATCGTTTCGGATTCGTAAAAATTGCTGATCGAATTTCAGATTTCATTTTCACCTCGACAATGAATTTGGGAAATGAAATGGACGACTGTTGGCGCAAAGAATGATATACGCCATGATATTTTATAAAATCGATGAAATAGAAACTTTTCGGAACAAAATGAAAACATTTGGGATTGACCGACTCCGAGAAACGCGCGAGGAATCTTCGCTTCGAACTGCTGTCGTTCGATCGTGGATTAATTAGCTTGTTTTCTAGGACAGCCGAGGAAATTAATTACGAGCGGCAATTAACCTAGATCGCGACCACGTGGAGTGCTACTGTCGGCCATTCCGTCGTGTTTCAAATCAGCGTGTGACGTCGCATAACTTTTTCTAATCCGTTACGCCATTTCCTACGACCGTGGCTTTTGCTCGAGAGACGCTGATTTACTTCGGAGTCCTTTGGAAGTGCAAATTACCGACAGTAGTCGGTGACCAAGCGTAACAGTTTATAATACAGGATGAGCCTCATAACGTGACGATCTCTAATCGGTTTTTCATCACTTTGCTTTTATATCGAGATGCGAGGGTCACCTTCGGTGTTTTAAATGGAACGTCCAATATTTTTCTCAGATTCGGATAAAATTAATTTTACTTTCGAATTTGGTTTCAGAATGACAATCTCTAGAAGAATCATCGAACAGTAATTGCTGAACGGATTTTGTAGTGTTATTGAATCGCCTCACCTGTTCACGTCCACGTCGGTGGATTCCAAAATGGTCCGGGCTTTGTCCAGGTGTCCATGCTCCACGGCTGCGAAGAGAGCTGCGATTGGACAGAAAGAGCAATAAATTAATTTTCACCGCACGCGATTCACCTGAATCCAGTCTGGTCTATCTGTAACTTTCGAAGCAATTATTTTTGAAAGTCGAAAAGAGTTGTGGCAAAACGAATTCGAGGGGTCTGATTGAATCGTGAGGTTTGAATTTTCATGGAAGCGCGACAGGAATTCGACCGAGGCGTACAATCAAAAACATGCGCGACAAAAAATATCCGCGCGCTTTTTTTCCAATTTCGCTGGGAAATCAAACAAACAATAGATGGAATAACGGTGATACAAATGTGAACAAAAATAAACAGAATACCATGCAGATGGATGTTGAGGGACTGTGCCGACAGGGGATTGATGTGCACCGACGATACGCTATTCGGCTGATTCGGTTGCTGCTTTTTCTTCCCGAAACCCTCCAGGAACTCCATCCCTTGCAAAGAGTATAACTCTGCGGGAAACATAAACAACAGAAACTGAATAAAGATGAGCGAAGGGAGGCTTTCCCTTTACGGAAGGGCTCTCGCTTGCGATAAATAAACGCGAAAGCCCAATGAAAACAGAAAGCAGGAATAATAAAAGCATATATAACACCGACACAATAATAGTAGACTTTAAATAAAAATATATATCGCAGATATTCCCGAGTGAAAAACCTCGGCTATTTGCTTCAACATTCCGCATAAACGACATCATTTGTTCCGTGCAGAATGCCAGAACTGGGTCTAGATAAATTATAGCGTGACGTGAATGGGGAATGTCTTCCCTTACATCCTCCCTTTGCGTGAAAGGACGCCTGATAATGTAGATTCCCACATAAAGGATTTCGAAATTGTTGTACTCGATGCTTCGCCAGTGTTTCAATGAAAAATTTCACACCATTAATATTCGATAACTTTTTTAATATTAGACTACACGATTCGACCTTTTTTGGGAAGCTAGAGCAATTACTTTCCTACAGGTTGTGAACAGAAATTTTTTCAAAAATCGCAATTGATCGGAATTGACAACTTTCTTTATATAGACCTACATCGAAAATTTAAAAAAATGAAATCGGTTGATGCGGGAAAAAACGACAGACATGGAAAGATGTAAGAATCGTAATAGTAAAAATTGATCTAGCTCGATGTTGCTTCGGTGTGCTTAAGAATAAAGTTCGAATGCGTAGCACGGTTCAACCAGAAATAAAAGCAAGTATCGAAACGGTTCTGATTAAACCAGTTCCGAACAACCCCCATTTCGGATAACGACTACAAAGCACCGGAATTTCCAACTGTTATCTGCTCCAGTTGGAAATTTCGGTTCCCCATAACAGTGCTATATCGGAACGAAGATCCTCCATAACCGTTTCAAGTATCAAAACCGATACAATAACAGTTTCCCTCTCCGTCTTCCTGCCTCGAGAACCAAATTGTCCGGGGACAGATTAAAAACCTAGTCCGTACTTGTTCCGGAGGTGTTGTTCACGAGGATCCTATCTTGTGCCACGGACTCTCTCGAATCCTTGATCGACTTCTTCCTCCCCACGGAGACTTTGTTGCGAAAGCTTCCTCCTCTTGCGTTCGACCAGAAGCTGGTGAAATTATCCACAGTCCTGATCCTGCAGGACCTGGACGAGCACACCGCGTTCCTGATCGCAACCGGAGACTTCTCTTCGAAATCCTGACTGGTACTGATCAGGGAATCGAAATTATCGACATTCAAATCCAAACTAACAGCTCCCTCATCTTCGAGAACAACATCGTTCACTGAGAGGCTTCTAGCTTTCGACCCTACCATCAGAGGGCGATCACGATTGTTGTCTTTGCGATAAATGTGCCCTTCGCAGGATCCTCTGGAGTCCACCAGGACAGTCAGTCCAGGATCCTGATGACTCTCCGTGAATTCGTCCTTGCGATAATTCTCCCTGCAAAGATCCAAGCTCGTCGGTTCGAATAAAAAGCTGGAGACGGACGAGTCTAGAGAGCTGTCTAAGCAGAAGGTAGGATTCTCGTAGGACACGCGGTTAGTATGACAAATGTCCTTCTCGTAACAGGACGAGTTTCGTGTCTCCTCGCAGCTCTTCCAGCGAAAGATATGCGCCACTTTAGGTGACATAGAGTTGTTCGGGGGCTTCGACGTCTTCTCAGGATCCTTGCGGTTCTTCCTCATTATCCTGTCCGTCAGGCACAATTTGCTCTTCAGCTCCTTGCTGATTTTCTGCGACTCAAGCTCGTTCTCGCTGGTCGAACGGCTTGCAACCTTTTTCTCGAGGACCCCGTTCAAGCCTCGGGGAGGATCCTCAGGCCTGGTTTCCGTATTCCGGACAGGACTGGAGGACTCCTCGACCAACGACAGTTTGCCAGCACGTTTCCGATCACGCTGATCACGCACGTTCGTCGGGGACAAATCGAAACCGCCGTTCAGACGCAGATTCGCGTGAGCCCGTAGCTTCGACATCAGCTTTAACGACGCCCGGAAGGACCTCGACCTTTTCAGGGTCGACATCCTGTCGTTCGACGATCGCCTCGAGAGCAATTCCATCTTCGGGCTCGACGACGAGGATTTGTGAAATCTCATCTGGAGTGACCTTCGTCCGATCGCCACGATTCCACAGATCCGATCCCGATACACGCCGAATTTATCTTTCCCCACGATCACTTAGACTTTTTCCGCGGTATTTTTACCAACGGTGTATCCGGAATTTATTCTCGAGCTTCCGGGATTCGACGAATCTATTTCCACGCTGCTTTCAGGACGTCGACGTTATCGATCCTTCAGCTTCGCCGGATGTACTTACAATTAAGTTCTACGGGTCTTTCCATAAAAATTGCACTAGATTCTTCGATATTTATACACTTTCACTTAAAATATCCTACAAAGTCTTGGTCCCCTCTTTCAGCTCTTCAGCCTCTTCTTATAGATGTATTAAAATATTCTCTGTTTCTTTGTACAAGTATATATTACGATTCTCTTTGGCAAAGTCTTTAGTCTCGTCCCCGCTTCTTTGGCTCGACGGAGCTGAAAAAGAAGCACTTCTGCAGGTAAGATACAACGGTCAAATGACTATACTTCTTTCTCCCTCGATTTGGAAAACACGACGAGCCTTTTAGGTGACGAGACCAGTGGGTAATTATCAGTTGCACAGCGGTCTGGGAACGGAATGACGTAAACTTTTACGTCGCCTGTTAGGGCGTAATAACGTACGAGGCCTTGAAAAATATTTCTCAGTTAGCGGAGACGTATAAACACGTTCCCGGGTCGTCTCGCAGAAGGACGTAAACCTTAAAAACGATATTCTACGTTCTACGTGCGCCATCAGAACTTGATAGTCCTCTTTATGGCGCAGTTAGAGACACTGACGCGAGCAATCTCGGCTCTCCGCTTAACAATCCGAAATACGCCGAGCTTGTTGCGTTCTCATGAATGAAAATCGCGGGTAAACGGTGCGGATCGCGTACCAGCCGTGAGCGGCATCGACCAGCTATAATTACGAACACACTGCGAATTTTTATGCGTTTATCAGAAAATTAGCTGGGCGAAACGTAAAAGATCAGAAAAGTCTAAGAATATTGTTACGATGTTTTCAATGTATAAAATCTATTACCGATGAAAATTAAGCATTTTTATCTTGCATAAAGATCCGCGGTCGAATTATGAATTCAACATTTTCCTTGTAAAAATCAATTTACATCGTCTACTGTGACTCTCTGAATGCGGCAATGAATAAATCATCTCGCGTATACTCCTTATAAAATATTTTTGTCTTGAAATGAAAATGATAAATTAAATCCGGAATGCAGAGGAGAAACTGCGACTGCGACCGGATGATATAATTGCAAATTTTGTAAATCACCGGATCGAGACATCGCGGAGGAGTTTTCATTTCTACGAGGAAATATAATTGCGTGTTCCTGAAGATTCCTGAATGAAAATCTTAATTGCAAAGAATGAAACTTACAGAGGAACCATTTGAAAATTTTACGAGACAAAGTAACTATACATTTTTTTATTCAAAATCTTCCGTTATCATGAAATGAATTCATGGATGATGAAACTAGAATATATTCCCTCATTGCGAGCTGCTCGAATTGAAATGAATAAAATCCACGAGGGAGGAGTTTTGATCCGAACAACTCAACTGCATTTCACGAGTTCCTTGAACGAGGATCTTTGGAATAAAATTGGTGGAAGAGGAAGAAATCTACAGGATCGAATAAAGGATCGAGATTCCAAGGCTCGCAGGAGGGGGGCCCCATTTAAATCGGAGCCGCCAGAGCCCCCATAGCACCACCATAATTCTCCGAGTCCCTAATTTCACCCCAACAAAACCAGTTGGAACCGTGCAATAATTCACCGGAAGAGAGCCGCCATTAACTTTCACGATTCAGTGGAACGTTTGAAGTGATCGCGTTTCTCGGGGCACGCACGTGGACCAATTTCGCTCGATGATCCAGGCAGTGATCGAGATGATCGAGTCGAGGATCGCGGGAGACAATGGATCCGATTCGGTGCGCGTCGCACAGGGTACTGGAACGATTTTATTATTTACTTAGCGGCGAGCGAGTCGGACTACAATTGCCCATTACGAAGAAGTGGCCTGGAACGTCGCCTCTTCCTCCTCGAGACGAGCGTGACAATTTGTTAGGCCAATGAAATTTATTGCCGGCGTCCGTGGTCCGCAAGATCGAGGGCGAGATCCGCGGGAAGATCGAGGTAAACGGCCCCGAAGATCGACGATCGATTCCACTTTAACCATTTATAGTCGGAGCTGTTTTAACTCGAAAAACAAACATTTCTTCCGACCTCGAATAATTCCATTGTGTATGATTTTCTTCATTTTATTAAACGTGCAATAATTGATTAGATGCCAACATATTTAATAATATAAATAACGTAGATAATGTGACTCTGAGTCGAGTGCTGAGGGTTAAAATTCACCCTTTTGCAAATCAATTTCAACCTTTTACAAACAGTGTATTTTCAAGTAAGTTTTTGTAGAAAAAATCGAATGAATTGTAAATGACATGTTAAGAAATTCAAAATTTTATTGCAAAGCTATACATCAAAACCTATCGATGCTTATAATGGCGATTCTTTTGGACATTAGACCATCGAAGCAAAGATGGCCTTCTTGGTTCCGGGAACAGTGTGAAGCTGCATGTTGGAGCTGCATGTTCGAACTGCAACAGCGGATACGATAATTGGAAGCCGGTCAATGTTTGTCTTTCCGCGTTGCACACGTCGGCATTGAGACGATCCCCCTCTGACCCTTTGATGCACTGCGACCGTAATGCAAGCTGTTATTCTAGGCGAGCGAACTGAGGTTGCACCGAAACTTCGGTGAACCGGAATATGTGGGAAATTTGAGATTTAGGACTTGAGAGAAACCTTCCGGGAACCCGGCGAAACGTTCTCGAATATTTTAGAAACTCTAGAAGTCAAGAAACTTCAAGAACGAAGAATTTCCGAGGGCTATGATCCTTTGAAAAAATATTTACGACTTCAAATCCATTAAAAATAAAGAAGTAAACGTACAAACGATGCATTAACTTGGCAACTTGCATGATTTATTTAAATTTAGCTGGCATTGCTGCACCACGTCCTCCGAGACCATTCAGAAGCGAAAGGATTAATCTGGACAGTCTCCGAGTGCACTAATTCAATTCGAGGATGCACAGAAACAAATGGAGACAATTGTAGCTCGTTTCCCGAGCCCTTCCGGCAGTGGACCAAGCGGAAACGCGTGTATGCAGTCGCAAGGCTTTAAAAGGAAGAAAGCACTGGATCCAGCGACCCCATTAGAAAGTTTGAAGAAATTACTGTGTTAGTTAATCAACAGAAGGCACAGAGGAATGGTTCGAGGAGCGTTTCTTATCGACACAATAGTTTTCTGTTGGCGAGAGAGCGGACAAGGATTGCTTCATTTCTATTAACAATGGAAATCTGTTCGAGATCGGTCGACATGGGTACCTCGCTCTCTTGATTCTGGATAATCTAATGATCGACGAGGCGTTATCGCGGTGGCAACGACGCAGATAGATAGCCAATCGAAACGATACGCTCGCAGGATAATTGTTCAAACGAGCCTGGACGAGTGCATGTTAAACACTAGAGAGTCTAGCGTGTATTATAAATAAATCACCGATTAGATAGTCTGGCATTTACGATGAAACGGCGACCGGCAGATGGTCGAATTAAAAATGCTGATTAATGGCCAGCGAATTAGTCGTCGGTTAAATAATTTTATGCATGTTTTTCTCAATTATTTATTACATAGAACACTGTTAACACTGTTTCGAAGTTCTTGGAATGTTTTCTGTTCCGAGTTCAATCTACATGTTTCAGTAACGACACAAATTTATGTTTACATAGAGAATGTATTTTAATAAATTATTTCTGGCGTCAATCGTACACCGTTGTCAAGGTTGATTTTCCCAAGTTGAATGGAATATTAATCAATCGTCGAGACGCAACGTTAACGAGTAAAATTAAATTACGGAGGACGTGGTACGGTCGACGTACATCAATTAATTAAAATCTGTACGTACACGTTAAACAACAGTCCCCCGGTTAAACAGTGAACATAAAAGGAAAGGAAAGTGTCTTTGAAACAGGCGGGAGAACAGAAACGCAGACGCGTGTCCCGAAGCACTTGGATCGATCGAGAGAAATGAAACTGCCTCTCGCGGTTACAGATTGGAGTTCGTTAGAAGTTAACGAGGTAATTACGGGCCTGCGGAATGATAATGGGATAATTAAGGCTGGGGTAAATAGCCTGATTTGTTTTCGGACTCTCTAACTGCAAACGAATTTTAAAACAATCTTCTTCTTCTAATTTCTTGTTGAAGAAATCTGTACAATTACATCGAAGTAAGATTGGAAAAAATGTTCTCGCAGTACAATAAATCAGAAAAGTCCTACCAGACAAGATATACGAACGAACGATCGACTGGCAATCGATAGGGTTCCCAATTGGAAAATCTCGAGGGACCTCCCTGCTTCCATCCCCGAAAAGGGCAGCGGTTTAATTTATTAATCCATCATGGCTTAATAGCTGCTAATCGGTTCCGAACAAGTTGCTAATAGGACTCGATTAATACTTCAGTAATCGGAGAACCATCGAGCAACTTCCTGTCCTCGTTTAATGGACGCAAAGACCACGGGGATCTGGCATTCGGACTCTCGAGCGTGACAGCTCTTGATATTCATCCTTTTCGGATCTCTCCCACGGATCCATCGATCCTAGGCGACGAAGAACAACCGAGAACGAGAAACAGAAGCGTAGGAAAAAGACGAGCTGAACACGATCGCGGCCCACCGCGTCCTGTTTCAACGCCCATTGTGCTAATAACCGCTAACAATGCTTCCGTTTCCCCATTCTACTCCGCGATTACTGTCTCACGACTGCTGAAGATCGTATCGGCCGTCATTTTGCCACGGGATTTTTTACCGAGTTTTTAACGATCGAAGCTTCGATTCCTCCTTCGGGAAAATAAAATTGCTCGTTCGTTGTACGATACGCTAATGGAAATGTGTGCTCGGAAAGTTTACGTTTATTTCCTATGTGGTCGCTCGAAAAAATTTTCACGGTGGAAAACGTAATTTAAGTATTCAAGCCGTTTGCAGGTTGCGGTAATTGTGCATAAAAGGTTGCACCTCAACGATTTTGATAAAATCTAAATATCCTGTAAAACTCAACATTCTGAACAACTTTATTTGGATCGAGAAATTTGGGCCATTTTACAGAAGTTAACTTTTTACGTAAATGCATCATATGTACGTCGCATGTATAGGAAAAAAATATTCAGAAAGCTCAAGCGAATAATAAAAATTGTCTGCATCAATTGTGCGAGCCAAGAACCATTTACATATTCATATGAGCCCTACCCGAGTTGATTTCATTCTAATTCTTCGCCCTTCCGCAAGTGTCGCTTCTCGGAACAGCGAATTAATTAGAAAGCGGTGTAAAATTGCATTTTTTTCAAATCGGAGGTCGATAATCTGGGAAACAGATGCTCGCAGACGATAGAAAGCGCTGATAGAAAGGGAGATTCGGGTTCCGATGGTTGCTCCTGCTCGGGGCCCCGATTTCAATCCGCGGATATTACTTTCCTCGGTCGGGGAGGGGGGCAGGAACGATTGAAATTAGAACTTTTACTGCTTCCTCGGGCAGACCGTTCGGGGAAGAAGTTGGCGGCGGCCATTAAGAGAGCACTAACGAAAGTGGATTATATTAAAGAAAATTGCGCGCGGCGTTTTCTTCCGGCGCGGCGCGAGGAAAGGCGGATAAATCTGTCGGGCTGGAACGAGCACGCGATGCAGCTAGAGGAAAAGTGGGAACAACGAGGGAGAAAGAGACGAACGAATGCGAAAAGCGAGTAAAAAGGTGGGTAGATAAAGAGAGAGACAAAAAGGTTGCTTTGAAATTGTAATAACCGGCGCAAAAGGGGGCACGCACCGTTAAGAGACGCGAGTGGTAACGAGAAAGAAACGCTGGCGTTGCTAATAAACGAGCACCCGGGCGAGGATCCAGAAGGATCTGAGCTTTGCAACGACGCGGAAATCCTGCCTCGTTACATCCCCGAACAGATACGGAAACCGATAAACCGATCGTCGTTTAAGAATTTCTACATTGGAGAAGCTCGATCGATATTCTGGGGCGGTGGAATATGGTTTTTAATGGGACGAGATGGGTAGCTACAAACGAGCCACTCGGACAAATAGCAATTAAATTGTCCCGTCCGATGTCCACGCTCGATATTTACCTTCCTTCCAGGGGGCACGTCCCCGTTATGCCTTCGATAAACAACGATCCGCTTCATCCGCGGCAACGGTTACCGTTCTACATCGTTAATACGTATCGGTGTGCCGTAACGAGACTCCAGCCTCGCAGCTAATGAACCGATCACGGAAAAATCGTGCGGAACCGATCCTCGACGATCGAGCAACGGAACGAGACGAGGAAGTCCTGGTTGTGTGCTTGGTTCGCGAGGATTTCGCGGTTAAGGGGTTGGTCTCGTTTCCAGGATTGCAGAGGTGCGGGATGCGACTTTTGATTTCTCGATGATGCAAAGATGGGGTTTTTCGGTAGGCAAAAACGCTGGATGAAAGATCAATCTAGGCAGTAATTTGCCTGGAGATATATTGCACCCTTGCGATCCTGGAAACGAGTCTACTCACACTTAAGCGGTCCTAGTTAGGGATAGGATCAAGTACCTCGCAAACAGGTTCGAACCTTGATTGATGGAATTCGAAGTCTCCATAAGTATTTCGAAAAAAAAATAGTACTCCCAAGTATACTCGAACCTTTGCCAGACAGTTTCAAACCATTCACAAGTACTGTGGTAAACGTAAATAATACTTGCAAGTATACTCGAATCTTGGTCGAACTGTTTTGAAACATTCGAAATTTTTTTATTCTTGCACGCTCCGTGGCAACGTAAGGCTGTTCTGGCGCGGCGTCTGTTTACTTCTCTTTTGTAAATACGCTGTGGAGATGAGAGAGACAGAAAGATGAGAATCGAGTACTACTCGTGAAAGTTTCGATTACTTTCAACATCGAGGTACTTATAAGTATCATCTCGAAACTTGTAAGTACTCATTCCGAGGTTCGATTACTACTTGTACACAATGAATACCTTTCAAGTATAATCGTTGAAGCATTTATTGCTTTTAAGTAGTAATCGAAACGCATGAAATGAAACGTGGTTATTGAACTTGACTCAGATTCGTGAGTACATATTGAACTTGATCCCATCCTTAGTCCTAGTCATCGTAAAGAAGAGATTTTAGAACGGCCGAGTTCAAGGCAACCAGGATACCATCAGCACAACGACCCCTTTGAGTCATCCTCCTTATCAAGACAGTCTGTGATAAGCAGTAGTATCTATTTCCTTTTCGGTTCTATGATGCCAACTGACGCCTTCTTCCGGCTCCCAAACTCTACGGAATCATATTCATCCGGATACATTCCCCGGACGAACTTCTAAGAATGTATATCTATGAATAAAATTTTTTAAATGATTTCTAGATGGGTAACCCAGATTAAAAGATCTCCAAGTAAAGCAGATGTATCGTGCGAAACCAGAGAAATACCTTCTGGCGAAAGAAAATTACTGAAACACGCAAGAAAGCGTCCATGAAGGATCTACTTATGGTTATGCAAGCTTCCATGCATGGCGGTTTACCTCGCAAGGACGCACGTGCGTCCGTTCACTACCGTTCGAATACCATCGAGAGCAAGTCGACCGTAGAAGCCGAGATAGTGGCTCATCGTGTTTTCCAAGAAGGAGAAAGAGACCTGCTCTTGTCTGGCGACAGCGATTTTTGCCGTGACTTTACGGCAGTCTTCCCACGGTGATCCTCGATTTACTATAAGTTTTTTACGGTTTCAACCCTGCAATTGTACCAGACAGATTTCCAAAAAAATGTTGTATGTCCGTTTCGACAAACTGAAGTTATATATCAATTCGGAGGGAGCATAATAACTGGACAGCGGTCTTTATGCACTTATGACAAAAATTAGTAGGTGTAATTTAAAACAGTAAAACTATTGAAAAAATTTAGAGACGCTGTTATCGAGACACTGTTTAATCCTTAGCACTCGAACGGTGTGAAGCGCCACTAAAAATTGCTGTATCGTTATTCAAAATATTGTTTACAGTATTAAATATGACGGTATCCAATTGCTAAACAATTTGGTATTGTATGAAGTGTTATACCAATTGCATATCCATCAAATTTGGAAAATCATAGGGAATGGAAATGTTCTAGATCAGAAGAAATGTTTACTTTTCGAGTTAAAGTAGCTCAGAGCGTAAAATGTACATATTTTAAAAAGAACATAAATTTCTATTTCACTCCAGTTTGTTGTAATCCAGGTAAAAAGTTTTCATTTTGCATAAAGATTCGCCGTCTAAGAATAACATTATAAATGTCTCGAATAATTTTAATCAACTTTGTCCCTGTTGTTAATTCTTACCACACGTGCATTAAATCCACAGTCTAATTGTAAGTTTATGAACCCTGTATACGCACAGAGCATGAATTCTCTATCAATTACATAACTTGCATTCAAACTTTAGAACTGTTCTCCTCAAGCGAGGCTGATTAAATTATTCGTGTGCGTCTTTAACGGCCAGATATATGAACCCACCATCATTCATTCTACCAGGATTAATGATGTTATTAAACGTCAGGAATTCCATGAAAATATCTGTCAGAGTAAACGTGCAATTTTTCAAAGAGTCACGTGAATAAAACCCGTGTCTGTTCGCGATACCGAATACATCCAGAATCGATACACGCAATCTGTACATCGAGTCAAATCAGATTTCCATTGTGGGAACAGGTGTCACGGCAAAAATAGCTGTCCCCGAAAAAGAGTCGCCGATAAGGGACGATGTCGTTTTCGAATTACCTGTTACGAGTGCTTCATCCGTGACATTTGTCAACTATCAAACGAAACGGCTGTCCGAACGAACATTTACACGGCTGATTCGCTTACGGAATAATTCCGCGAATTAAAAGCCATCCAAACAGATGAAACACCGGTAGACGAATTTTCAAATGGCGACCGCGAGGTGTTGGGACAACTCGAGCCACAATAAAAATCAACAATTTATTACTGCAACGTGTTAAACAATAACTTCGTTAAAGAATACAGAAAGATCAAATTCGCGGGAAAACTGATTATATCAAAGGAACATTTACACGGCTGGTTCATTTCCGGAATAATTCCGCGAATTAAAAACCACCCTAACAGGTGGAACACTGGTGGTAGACTTTTTAATGGCGACCGCGAGGTGTCGGACTACTCGAGTCCCAATGAGAATCAACAATTTATTACTGCAACGTGTTAAACAATAACTGTGGGAATTTGTTAACGAGTATAGAAATATAAAATTCGCGGGAAAAGTGACCGTATCCACCGAGCAAACTATCGATTTCTATGCGTTACCGACCGAGGAGTGTTGTTTGGAGGCAAGCGTCCCCTGTTCGAAACTTAACCTGTCACTTTCCACGCACTTTTCTCGTATCCGGTGGTTTGCAAGGACGACGAGGCTTTTACGAGCTGTCGAGGAACGTGTTTCGTACACAAAACGGATTCCTGTCACGTCGATCCACACTGTTTCCCTCGAAACACTCCATGTTCGTCGGTTCACCTCGTCGTCGAGTCACCGCTGTACAGTCTTACCGTTGGTACTCTTGTTATACGCACATTTATCACGAACTTTTCACTTGAAATGATGTTGGTCGATGGGACATGGATGTCACATTTTTCACAGATTTTCTTGTGGACGATTTCACTTGGAAAACACGATTTTTGCTAGGAGAGCGGCAACAACGATGTGGCATTGCTGGCGTGTACACATGGAACGCGACCCTTCCGCCGTGCTGCCGAACAAACAGCTGCCGTCTAACCCCACCATGCGGACGCCCCCATCACTCCGACTAGCGACGGGCTCGATTGTGGCGCGAGTACAAGCAAGTACTGTAAGTAATTACTACAGTGCCGGACAAAATGATAGGACATTTGATGTATTTGTATATATCATATAACACAATAGGATATATGTACATATTACACCCCCCGTATATCAGATATGTTCTACAAAGTATCCATATAGAATTGCAAGTTTGCAGAGCCGGATTAAGCCCAGTAGCAGAAGTAGCAATTCCCCGCCTCTTCTGGGGGCCCAGTGCTCTTCTAAGGGCCCCGCGCTTGCAGCAGAAAAAACCCTGGCTACTATTAACAGATATTTCGGCTAATAAAAGGTCCTTCATTGCGTTTTGTTTTATTATCATGTAGAACCTAGGGCCCCCGGGAAACATTTGCTACGGGCCCCGCGCTAGCTTAATTCGGCCCTGCAAGTATGTATCTTGTACACGAAAGAAATTAGAGAAAATAATGTAGACTTGTATTGATTTTAGTCGGACAAAATGATAGAACATTATTAAAAAATACAACTGTTTGAACAGAAATATTTTGTTGAATTCCAAATTAATATTTAGTAAAACCACCTTTTCGATGTATAACATCTACTAAGCGATTAGGAATTGATTTAAACAATTTTTTAATACGGTCTTGTCTTAAAAGACTCCAATTTGTAACAATACTTTGTTTTAATTCCGTTACATCTTTGTATTGTTTTCCATTCTCATAAACGTTTCTTCAAAGTTCTGCCCATACATTTTCAATAATATTAAGGTCGGGTGAACTCGAGGCATGTCACATTTTTAGAACTAAAATAAGTTTTAACACATCTTGCGGTATTTTTAACTAGATTAATTCAATGTAATTTCTACGATATTGTCGAAAATGAACTGTGAGATTACTTGAACATTATATGGAGTTTATTTAGCGTTAACATCCTTTTCGTTGAGATATCTCGAAACAAGAAATACACGACTTAGACCACTTTCATAATTGTGGGAATATTTCAGTGAAACATTCTATCGATTTTCATGTAATTAAGTTAAATGATGTCGACTTGTATGATGTCTTGTGTATAATTAATTTAATAAATATGTCTGTAAGTAACGTTGTCATTCTGATAGTACACATTGAACGAACACAATGACTAATACACAATAATTACTCATACGATATACGAATAAGAAACTTTCCGAATCAGTGTATAATTAAGGGTACAACAGTGTGCAATCAGTATAATTCATACGTCTGCAAATTACGTTGTCATTCCAGCTAGGAGTAGATTCATTTCTGTACGTGCCAATATTGATTAATACATGCATAGCCAATGTAATTAATACATATTCCTAATAATTATGACATTATGGCTATGATAAGCTGAAATTGATCACGGGCATAGACTCGCGCAATATTTAATTCAACAAATTTTACATCGATGAATGCTTGGTCGAAAAACCAGATTGATCGTATAATTAACGAAAATCATCGAGCTATTAATGTAATTAAGGCTTGCACAAATAAGCCTGAAATCAAGAAGTGTACAATACCCAATAAGGTAAATGTGTACGAGTGTATGTACGAGTGAAAAGTATAATTGATAAATGTGTTAATTATTCGAATTAATTCCCCGACAAATACGTAATTGCTATAATTGAAACATGTGCAAATGAGCACATAAATTTAACTAGCGCTTTATTGTATCACGAACACAGAGAAAGATATACAATATCCAGCAAAATAATTTATCACGCGTAATGGATGTGTGAATGAAAAGCTCGACGAGTGTGCAATTAATTAAAATTATTTCGATCAATAAATATGTAACGAATATAATTCGTCCGTTCATAAATGATTAAATTCCGTCGTAGCGATGGGCTCGAGTGTGATGAAAGAAGATTGGAAAAAATGAACGATTGAAGATTAAAAACAATCTTTGTTTAATCCCATCGCTCTCGTTCAGATTGTTCATCTTTTTCCCAATTAACAACCCCCAAATTGATGAATGAATATCCATTTTTCAAACATCACAATTGATTTTATATAATTTTATTAACAGTGCTTACTGTTTCGATTTTTAATCAGATTCCGGACAACAATTTTGGACTGGAGTTCAACGTTCTTTGTTATTTCATCTGTATTGTTAATCTCGCGCACATTCCGTTAACAAACTTCTGAAAATATTGATTTTATTTTCCCCGTGCAACCGCAGTGTTCCGGTCATACCAAAATGCATCCCCGTTAATCGTCTTCATTTTATGTTTACCACTAATTTCACGGATAGCTATCGCTATTATTACGTCGGATAACCAATAAGAAAGGATTCGGGGAAGGGGTCGTCCAATTTTTTTCCCCGGGAAAAGTGCACTCGTCTGCGGAAACAATATTTCCAGCGTCAATATTTGCACAGAGCTTTCTAACGTTTGCTGGCGGCTGATTGGACATATGTTTCCCGTATTGGTAGGCTCGGTCACCTTCGCCATTTCGGATTATCGGGTCGCTGGACGGCCATTGGCTGTGTCAATTTACACGGCGATCTTGTCGTCATTAACGTTACTGACGCCTCTGGCAATTAACCAAACCGGCGGAATGCCTGACAATATTCCTGGTCCATTCTGTTCCAAACTGAATCTTCAGCGTCGAGAGGAACATTACTTTCACTGTCAATAGGTGATTCAGCAATGTTAGCACTAGCTATCAAAATTGAAGACTATTTCAACAATTGTCTAAACCAGAAGAAACCTCAAAAAATAATTCAGAGCAATCATTACGCTAAGAATTGCGAATCTTCGAAATTAAGAAGAAAATCATTTTCACTGTGATTCGGGAATGTTAATACTCGCTACCAACATTGAAGACACATGAGGTTTTTTCGTTAAAAAACCTCATAGAATAATTCAGAGTGTGGCAACTTCGCTAGGAACTGCGGATCTCCAATGTTAAGAAGAAAATTATTTTTACGACTCGCGCAAAGTTTCTGCAACAGAATGCATCGAACTGTAGCGAAGAAGTTTTAATCCAAGACTAAAATATTCGTGTCGCGAAGTCACCTAACCGCCTAGGCTCTGCCCACTGCAAACACTATTACTTTTTATTGCACAATAGCGTCGACAGTCTCCGTGAACGCGTCCATTATTCCCCCGCGGGTGTTGCGTCAGGTATTCGAGGCAACTTTTCCAGGTAACTTTCGTCCGAAAGGAAAATGAGGGTCGGCGAGGCCAGTTACCGTGATTCCTGTACTTCGCGCGGATTGCCAGGTAGATGGGACACCATAAATCCTCGTTCGAGGGACTATACCCGTGGCGGCCACCCACGTTCCTCCGATTTTTCACGGAGAAACGCGTGTTGATTGTTACACGCGCGAAACGACTGGATTTTCCAGTTGTTCCACTCACTGCAAGTGAAACTCGCCGAAGAGACAGTCCCATTGTTCGATGAAGAATTAATTTCCGCGGGGAACAATGCATCTCGCGGGTGCATATTCCTGACGATTAGGATCGGAGACGAAACCTGCGATTACTCGCTTGGGAATCGCTGGTGATCTCTTTCTCAGAGCCTGCCAATTGTTTTATCACGTGGACCTTGGTAGATCCATTTTTATGCAAATGGTCGCTTTTATGGAATTATTCACTAAATAAAAGAGAATCCAACATGTTTATAGATTACTTGTGCAGTCTAATAATCGAGAGTAATATGAAAGAATTCGAATCTAATTCTAATTTCTGGAAGAAACAAAGAGAATATGCATTACTGTAAGATTTCACTAAATTTTCCTCTAAAATTTTGATGTTGCTCTAGCGACACGTCTGCCAATTAAACAGACAATGGGGGATCGAATGAGCCAAAGAGGCGGCCGCGTTCTAAATAAGAAAACGGTTCGCAAACCTAGTAATTAGTCGACCATGCAAAACGACGCGAGTCTCGATTTCACAGGAAACGATTTTCCGTTTGTTCGCTGTATTGAGAACATAATGAACCCTTATCAACAAAGCTCGAATTCTCTCGCCTGGCTGCGAGGAATTTCCTTAACGCGAGATACGTGTAACGAACGTGAAAAGAGAGACAGAGAGGAAGAGAACGCGTTCCATGTAAATATACGTTTCCACGAAGCCAGTAAACTGCTCGAATAAAGCTCGAAAATGTTCCCCGTGATATGTTAATGAAACATTCATGGACTCGGAGGCCGTGGTTTGTTCGCACGCAGGCTGTTGCAGCTCGTTACGGTTTCATTTTCCACTGTGGCGTGATGCATCTCCTACGTGCTCCGCCCGTAATACCTGTGAAAAGCTTGCCCCCCGGTTTTTTAATACGTCGGAGAAATTTCGCGGAACTTTTTCGAATGCTGACGAATGTTGGCGAATTCATAAGCTGAGCTTCGTGATCGAAAAAATTCGCGGAAAGCTCGACCCTAGCGCATTCTGCTCGGTAACTTGTAAATTAATTCTGGAGTGTTCCTTTGGCATAACGTCGCAATTTGATGTACTTACAATGTCAGAGAAATTCGTTATGATTTAGTTTGGATCGATAGAAACTAATAACACACGTAAAAATCTTCTCGTTCCGAAAACCATCTAGAAAACATCGCGTGTGCCTATTTTCAATATTCGAGGGCTACTATATAGTATTCTCTAATTCTCCGTGTAAAGTCTACAATTGCGCCAGTGAATAATTAAAGCTGGCCGAGTGACGTACGGCGATCATCAATGACGCGACTCGGAACTTTTCCCATCGCGACGCAGCGAAAGACTGCGCATCATGGTGGCCAAGTTAGCAAGAGAATAAACTAGAGAAACTTTCTTAGAGTTTGTGCATGCATTCTAGTTGCCGGGAAACTTGAACCGGCAGTCTCTAAAAATAAACTCGGTTAATAGCACGGTTCAACGCGAATTTCGTGTTTCCATAGCTTCTGTAGTCGGGGCAGAAGAAATTCTTGAAGTTGAAAATTTGTAAATTTCTTTAAGAATCGTGTTTACGAAAAATTGACGCGCGAAGTTTCGAGTTTCTTGGTCTGGAAAGGGAAAGTTTTCTTGTCCTTTGAAAATGTTCTGTGCCGGAAGCTTCGCGAGTTCGGCAGGAAGCTCGATAGCTCGCGTTTCTATCGCACTGGAGCTATAGCGGGGCGTGTCTTTGGTCGCATCGTGGCAATTACCGGCGGAGAATGTTGCAATTAAAGTCGTTCGGAAGATCGTTACCGGACGCAGATCGTATCGGGACCGAAAATACGAGCGGGTCGCGAGACAATACGCGATGTACATAGGTGCGAAGACGAAAAATTTATTTCCCAAAGGTGGTTCGAGGGAAAACGGGAAACGGGGAAAAGCTATGCGCGACGGGCTGCGAACGAGATTGCCGGACAGCCGCGTTACGGCTCGACGATAAAAGAGAACGCCACACCCGGACGGATCAAAAGCTTCATAATAAAACGCCCACGAGATTAATAACAACCCCGTAATTTTATCAAGCTCCGACGCCCCCATGCTTTATCAATGGACCCGGAAAAAGACTGTTATTTCGTCTGAGAAAATGGTCTTTTGTTTTCCTCGATGCCGACGCTCGGTGTCGCGCGAGCCGTTCTCTACAGCGACCTGCTATTTTTGTTGTTTAATAATGGCTCTGTTACGACGGAGATTGACATATGAGACTTAAAAATTCTGGACGCGAGATTGTCACGACCGAGTCGGGTTTTTAAAGATTTCAGAAGTGCGGATCTTTATGCATTTATAGCAAAATCGAGTAGATAAAATTCAAAATTGTTGAAATAGTTTCAATATCGAAGACGTCAATTTTGATGTTATTCCTATTTCTCACAATCAATGCGAAACATTTTTATTTTGCATGAGATCCACAGGCTGGTTTATATTTTTTATTAATTGACTGTCTCTTGTGTGGATATTGATGTTTTACTTTTTTTCAGACGACTATGGTATTTATAAATGCTCCTCAGCATAAGATCCGATTGCAAAGATCCGTGTAATTATATTTCAACACGTTACCAGCATTATTTTTACCACGCTCGCACTCGTTTTTATTTATCCATGATCTGTTCATTTAGACAGCTCACGAGAAATTAAAATTGCCAGTCTCTATTCCTAAAATAACGACCTTTTCCCGGTTCACAGGCATTGTTGTCCGTAAAAGTTCGCAACACAGATATTAAAAAATCTGTCATTTTGTTGGAGAATTCTTTCCGGTGGAAGGAAAGGTCATTCCATCGTGCAATTGTTTTCAGCGCCGACGCGTTCGGTGCGGTTGGTAAAATTGTCCGAAATTTTGTTTTGCCTGGTCGATTTTTTATCACTCCCCGATGATGGAAGGAAATATTCTATTGGCGTATGGTCGAAGCGTCGGTCGATCTAATTGCCCGTGCTTCCGGTTCGCGACAATTTCGTCAACTAATGGGCCGGTTTAATTGATCCTTGTAATTGGAAATGACCGCAACAGAACGCCGGCCATTAATCGTATCGACTTTCGATTAGAGAAAAATTAGCGGAGCTCGTGCGCGACGAGTTTCGAAGGTGTCGATGAAGCAATTATTTCATCGTCTACGGAGACATTAAATCGATCGATCGGCTCTCGTCTATCGATACAGATTAATAAATAACGTAAATAACAATTTTGTAAAATAATTATGATTTACCGTCCCATTTTTCATACGCATCGATCACGGTTGCGACGCATTTCCGTTGCCAGGAATTTTTCAGAAAAACCTTCCCCGGCAATCGGAAAAAAGGAAACGGAACAAATTGGAAACGACTCTCGGCTCTCGCATCGGTAGATTTAATTAAAATTTGTTATTTCACTGTAATGGCGTCGGGTGATATACATAGAACAATTTTCTGTACTTCGCAGGATCGCAACGAGAAGACGGTGATGCCTTGTACTTCCCGCGCGTTAACTACCGTCGGATCTAATTATGCTAAGTATTGTTCATTAAACGAGCGATTTACGCGCGGAAATTTCAGCTCACCGTGGGAAAATCGTTTTCCATCCGCATCGCCGTCGGTAATTAATTTTCTGATGGAAAGTAAAGTTCGGCCGCGGGGAATTCATTAGCGCTGCTTCGAATTTTCAGGCTATCGCCACTTTTACAAATCCTGTCGCGATTTAACCGTGACTCACGCCAGAATAAGCCAAAATGGCTCCTAGATGGTTTTCAAAAGAGGGCGCGTAGAAACTTCATCGATATCGATTTTGTCTGATCACCGAGTGCATAGAATGCATCGATGTACTAGATACATAAACATAATAAACAAGTTTGGTTTTGATCACACAATACGAATTCATGAATAATATGTACATCACTAAATCTTTTTCTTTTCCCACCATTTATATTGCTTATTATATACAATTTAATTGTACTGTACTTTGTAATCGTATTTCAATTGTAAAATCGAGTTATGTACATTGTAATTCCATTGCACGAAGCGACTGAATTTCGAATTACGAAATAATTGAATTCAATATAATTCAGTTACTTTGTAATTATAATTCGTCAAGTAATTCAATTGCAATTCAACACAAGTCTGCCATAAAAGCTGCTAGGGCAGAGAAATGACGTAGACAGGTGTCCAAATAGGTATAATTTTCAAGCGGAGCGCGTCGCCTAATTAACGAACAATGTGCTTTGTTCGCGAGGTCCCAGAAGGTCCATGAAAAAAGATAGTTTCGGACGGTTCCGAAGAGGCCCGTCAGAATCGTGTCTCGCGTTAACGAGGAGTAACGAGGAATGGATAATTAAAATTTTTCGAACGAGACTCCCGTCGAGAAGAATGCCGGAGCCGAATTAAATGGGACGTTTAAACGGTTTGCGGTGTGCTGTAATAAGGATCCACTAATTTGGTAATTCCACGGGCCAGCTGGACGGCTCCTTTCGCCGTGGATCCAAACGGTGCCGTCGCGTATTTCACGCTGAAGATATTAATGCATCCGAGGGCTGTCGGAGGCGAGTGCATAATGCAACCAGCGATGCAGCCGCGTAAGCCGCCTTTCCAGGCGCTGAAAATGCATTATCCTCTCGTTCCCAACTCTGCTCGCCTCTCTGTCCATTTATCGAGCCGCCCCCGCCGCCATTCCTCCGCGATTCCTTATTTATCCTTCGGGAACACGTCCATTTTCGATGAGGTTGGCAAACGTTCTTTCCATCTATCGACGGAGCGAAACCGTTTCAGCAACAATACAATCTTATGGCCCGTCTCAACTTCTTCTTGGTGTTCAAAATCAAATACAACAATCTTTTAGGGCCTTTATAAAAGTTGTTCAGTAAATGTGCGTATTCGGTCATACAAATCAAATAAATATTTAAATGTTCTCTTCTGCCAGATCTCCGGGAATAAAGAAAACGGTAGCGGGGTTAAGATACATGATTAAATAATGGTTGGTGAGAAAAAGTTTGTTCGAAGAAATCGCATTACTCCAAGAAAACCCGCTGTCAGTCGCGAAGATTCCGCGGAAATGATTGCGCGAGTTGTTTGGCCAGATATATTATTGCAAGCAGCAATTTCCATGATGCATACGCGTGGTTAATGGGTTCTCGCGACGGCAATAGCGAACCATGGGATGCGAAAAAGGTTTCGCACCGCTGCTGCCGTGGATACGTGGTCTGGCACATTCTGTCTCTCCCTCTCTCTCTCTCTCTCTCTTTCTCGCACTCACCGGTAACTTTGTTCCCGTTTTCATTAGAGTTTCACCGGGAATCTACCGGCGCGTCTCATCTGCAATGAAAATGTACACCGCGGAAAAATGATTCCGTTGCTTCTCGCAATGGCTGTACACAGTGTCGGCAACTTTTCCGTCGCGGAAACTGCATCGCAAGATTTAATATCGAATTTATCGCTAGCTCTTCAACGCACCTGCTGGCAAATTGAGACGTGACGATCGCTCATGCTCGGTTCGTCGCTGAACGTTCTTCTCGAGAGCCAGGAATTGCAGCGATTACGATTATGTCGCTGATCGAAGAAATGGGAAATTAATCTTTTATCGAGTTCGAAAAAGTTATCTTTAATGAATGAACTCCCGAATCCAATAATATATATTTTTTCGAACGTTACGGAGACTCGAACATTTTCAAACAATGTTCAAAGAGAGCGGCACACGCTTGCGCGAATTTCCTCAGAGACGATTTCACATAACGCAGTTCCCTCGCAATTTACACAAGGGAAAATTCCACGTGCGTTCTGCGTCACTCGTTTTAATACATCATTATCGGAAGCACTGCAGAATTTAATAGTATTTACTTATATTATTATATTTCCTTCATTCGCGTTTAAAATAATTTACATTTCGTAAACGATCAGCCGTCCGGACAGGAAATCGATGTGTCGGAATTTTGTACGGGCACACGATTTACAAGCGCTAATCACTGTTCTGTGCAATGATAGATTTTGCGCGCCGATGACGACGCGTTTTGCGGCGTCGACACGATCAAATTTAGTTATAGATTATAATTTTATCTGCGGGCTAAACAGTGACGCCTTCGGCGTATGCAAATTTTCCTTTGACTCTGCGGAATTGCTCCGCGCAACCTATTTGTCTAGTGTACTCGTTCGCTGATGAGTTATGGAAAATTATAGATCAACGCGGGTAAAACCGAATAACCGTAACGAATCTGATTATCTCCGCTAATTAACTGATTGGTGTTGGAAACGCAACGGTACTCGGTGAAATTAGAGAATCGATGTGTCAGTGTTGGAATATCGAATGCTACGGCTACGTCACTGGATACGTTCGATAAAGATAAAACGCGATCCGGTGTCTGGATTTGCCACCCCCGCAACAAATTTAGCTGGGGTTTGTCCGCGATAACGGATAGAGACCGAACAAGGCCTTCGGTCAATGTCCTTTGGATTTAACGGTGACATCTGCGAAGCAACTCTGCGAATAAATCGCTCTGCGCCCTTGTACTATTACAGGGTAACTATACTGATTACTGCGGTATCATGCTTCGATCGAACTTAATTTTACTATCATTCCTAACTTATCACGAAATAATAATATGTGTGAGCATTTTATGGAAGGATGTGTTCTGAATACAAAATTATAGGTGGCCCTCAAAACCTAATACAACATAAGAAAATATGAAAAAATAAAATCGGACGAAAAGGAGCCATGTACTAATTACTAGGAATGGGATCAAGTTCAATATGTACTCACGAATCCGAGTCAAGTTCAATAACCAAGTTTCATTTCATGCGATTCGATTACTACTTAAAAGCAATAAAAGTTTCAACGATTATACTTGAAAGGTATTCATTGTATACAAGTAGTAATCGAACCTCGGAATGAGTACTTACAAGTTTCGAAAAGATACTTACAAGTACTTCGATGTTGAAAGTAATCGAAACTTTCACGAGTAGTACTCCATTCTCATCTTTCTGTCTCTCTCATCTCCACAGCGTGTTTACAAAAAAAAGAAGTAAGCAGACGCCGCGCCGGAACAGCCTCACGTTGCCACGGAGCGTGCAAAAATAAAAAAATTTCGAAAGTTTCGAAACAGTTCAACCAAGATTCGAGTATACTTGCAAGTATTATTTACGTTTACCACAGTACTTGTGAAGGGTTCGAAACTGTTTGGCAAAGGTTCGAGTATAGTTGGGAGTACTATTTTTTTTTCGAAGTACTTATAGAGAGTTCGAATTCCATCAATCAAGGTTCGAACCTGTTTGCGAGGTACTTTATCCCATCCCTACTAATTTTACGCACCCATTACTGCGGATTAGAATTCGAAATATACGAGCGTACGGAAACAAACTACGTATCTAGGCGTTCATTTAAATAAATACCGAGTACAGTAACAAGTAATTCTTTTATTTATCACATTTTAAAATTGTAATTCAAGGGAGGTGAAGAATCATACTGTAGTTAAAAACAGAAAAGAACCTAAAATTCAATTTCATTTACAGACGTAACATTTACATACATAAATCTATGAATCTTTTTTCATGTTTATCCGAGCTCGAAGCTAAACTTCTGCGGTAATTAATAGCGTGTAATTAGTGGGGATATCCGAGTTCAGTCTTTTTGCGAATCTTGTACAGTAACCACACATCAGACGCAGCATGGTTTCACGCGTGCGTGCACACGGATCACGAGCATGATCGATCTACACACTCTCCCTCCGTGTAAATACAGCCGAAACATCGAGCATTTGGTTTCGGGTTCGAGTTGACGTCGGTTCACCTGTCAGGAGCAACGAACGGCCTGGAAATCGCGGAAATAAACCGCGTATTTTAAGATCCGTCTGTCACCTCGATGATCCGATCAGGATTATCGAGGATCGATCGAACGAGCCTGCGGGATCCGTCTCAGGAAGAAAAAAAACGAACTAGCTGCTCTTGATTACAGGGAGAATCTGGAACGCGGATCTAGATGCGTTCCGCATGCACTTATGGCATTGTGTGTGGAGTTCGTATCATCTACAGGTCGTTGAAAAAGGTGTCATCATTGAGAAATATAATACAAAAAATGATTAGAGTTTGATTGAATAAATTCTCCAAGTTGTTTGTACGAAACTGGCATTTAATAAACATGCAGTTTCTGTTCAAATCATATTGAAAAGTCGAAAGCAATACAACAAAATCTTGAAATTCTTCCAATGTCCGTTTATTCTTGTATATTTTGTAATGGAAATTATCAGAAAATTTTTATTCGAATTCTTGTGTATATGTACGATTGGGTAGATGAAATTCAAAATTGTAGAAAAATTTTCAAAATCGCAGATGTCGATATATGCTCCCTTATTGGAATCGTTAAGGAAAGAAATAACATCCAATTTGATTTCTACTTCATGCAGTCGATGCAGGCGATTTTTATTTTGCATATAGGCCGTCTAGTTATCAGGGATATTAAATATTTACCGGCTCTGTGGGAAATAAAGTAGTATGAAATGCAAATAACGAAGAGTTTTATTTCGTTTCCTGCAGCAGCTGTTTACATTCAATTTATTCAACCGTGGATAAAATTTACCAGAAACACGAAACCCATACCGTTGCTTGGAAATACGGGAAACAAATAGCATGGAAATACAATTACCGAACGGTTTGAGAGTCCAATTTCTTCCTGAGCTCATGATTATCGTTTTTGGACCTGCCTGTGTTCGATACAGTGTATTCACAATGTAGAGCATTCGCAGATGTCAGCTCGAAAAATTCAGAAATAGAACATTTCAGAATTAATGTCCATCCTTTCCGAGGCGCCCTGTGATTTTCTACAGAGCCTATAATTAATGGCAGGACGAGGGATTAATTTTTTCGCGGAAATGCCACCGTTTTTGCGCGATCCGGTGGACAACAAAGCCGATTGATATTTTCTAGCGTCACCGTGCCGGTGTTATCAATCATCGGCCGCAATAATGCGATTAATCAGCGGCGAACGGTGCAACGAAATGATGGGAATCTTTCATCGGTGATCTTTCGACGTCGCGTCGCTAGCGCAGCGTCGGCGTCAGCGTCAGGGTCTACCGGAAATGAATTTCAAGCGATCCCATAGCCGCAGTGCGCGACCCGTCATTAAACGTAGGTGTGTCCACGACATGTTGCCCGGTCGATAAACCGTTCCACGGGGCTATTCGTTTCCGCGTTGTCGATTGCAAAATACATTGTGCATCAGGTAAATTCAGCGCATGCGATTCCGTCGCGTCGTCGTCGTTGCGACTGTTACGTGCCGTTTCCTTTCTGTTCGAACTCGACCGACCGTAATTTGCGTTCGTACGCGCCACTGGGAGCTATTACCGGCCGTGTACCCACGTAACAGGACGTGTTAAAAGTGCCATTCGCGAGCCTTAAATCGTCCAATCTTCTCTAACAACGTATTAAGCGCACGAATTAATTCGTAACCCCCGCAATCCCGTCTGGCAAAATCAAATGTCCCGTCGCGCCTCCGAACAATCAAGATTCGAAAATGCAAAAGAAATCAGATCACCTCCTAATCGCTGCACAGCGGATTTTATGCATTTCTACGAAAAATTAAGTAAGGTTTTATAAATTTCATCTTGCAATTATTGAAATTATGAAGTTGCTCACTTGGAAATTGATTCGATAAATTTCATTATCCGAGCAAATATTGTAATCAAAATTGCACGAAATTTAAATAAATAGAGCTTTGTCAAATTTCGAAAAATTGAACAGGGTGTCCCCAAAATAAAACGCCCTATATTTTTAAAAATGGAACTAATTTCCCCCCAAAGAAAATGCTTTAAATTTCCAAAAATCAAGTCAAGTTTCCTCAAAATAAAACGCCTTATATTTTTAAAAAATGGAACTAATTTCCCCCTCTTAAAATTTCCAAAAAACAAACCAAGTTTCCCCAAAATAAAACGCCCTAAATTTAAAAAAATGGAACTAATTTCCCCCAAAGAAAATGGTTTAAATTTCCAAAAATCGAACCAAGTTTCTCCAAAATAAAACGCCCTAAATTTTCAAAAATGGAACTAATTTCCCGCCAAAGAACGACACGATGTCACAGGGTCGTACAGGGTGAGAAGTGGAAGAAACATTTTTAATCGGTACCACGGCATATACAATGCACTTCGATCGCAGATGAACAACGAATTTGTGAATAAAAGAGTTAATTCTTCAATGCAAATCCACCGAATATAGAGTCAACGGTTTTTCCCAGTTAATTGAAACACGTTACCTGAGTATATCCGCCGTGGACGCTGTCCTCCGCCCGTTTCCAGTGGAAGTGTAATTAAAAAGTCAATCGGAAACGATTCCAATGTTCAAGCTGGATGGAATCTCTCGTCTCGGTTATAATTATTGATTTCTGATGATCGTCACTGGGAATGCATCGCGGTCTCGATGACGCAGCGGCCACGTAACGCAGTAATGCATCCTTACGCGAGCACGCTCCCGTTTCATTCTCGTTGCCGCGCTTATTATCATTCCCGAGGCCTGCCGTAAGTCATCGAGCGATCATTCGTCGCGGAAGTCGACCACGGATTACACGGTACACACGATCGATGATCAACGATCAACGGTCACCATTATTTTCAGCTCGGTTGTTATTTCGACGATGAATCAACGTCAATTTCGATTCTGGCATTTATCCGTCGATCTATTTCGAGCTGCGTCAGAAATTAAGCCGATCCGCTTTCAGATTCTTGCGAACGAAAATCCAACGAGAAGATAGATAACCAGAGAAATTATCATAGAAGATCCATCGGGAAAGGTCGATCGTGGTTAGGATGCATTCGTGATGCACCGGTGTGTCGTTGAAATGCACCCAAACCGCTCGAAATTCGCATTCAGCTTTCAGCACCGTCGACACCGTTCCGATTCATCAATCATGCTAACCGACCTCTTCGTCTTCTCGCGAACTCTGACCCAACGTGAACCGCCCTTTCCGACGCGCCCTTTGATCCACACTTTCCGAAATTTTTCAGCGCTTCTTCAAGTTGTAGCAATTTTGACGCAACGTATATCTATTCAAAATCAAACACAGTTCGCGAAGAAAAATATCCTTCAACTGTTAAACCTTCTGGTTTTCGGTATGATAAAAATATTGTCACGGAGGAGCATAATTTTCAATAATCCCAAATTGCAGAAAATTCTTTCGATTTTCCCTCTGAAGCGAAAGAAAGATGTCTGCTGCTGGTAACGAGTTTATCAATTTTATTCTATTTATTTTCTGCAGCATTACTCTCAGGTTCCGAACGTTTCTTTCCAGTGAAACGAGCAATAAAATAAATCCTGAACAATGTATAGAACGTCCTCGCTCGTTGGTTTAATCTTTTATCAATAAGGTCTCCGTCGGAAGTTTGTCTTTTTTCTTGTTCCCGAGTTGTCGTCGGCGGTTTCCAACAATTTTTGCGTTGACTTTTCACCGTTGACTGTAATCTCGAAAAGTAAGGTGTTGAAGCAACCGTGAAGAAGTTTGGGAACCTTTTTCGAGGAGGCGAAGGCGTGAAGAAGAGCGTCACTCTCGAGTGGTTGCGCGGGAAAATGGGTCCTTACGACACCGAGGAAGGACACCGACTGAAAGGAAGGCTTGCAACAGATGCACTATAACGTGGGGCACCTGGGCATAACATCGGGGCAGGTGAGTTCGAATTTCGTTAAGCTCAGGGCCGTACGCGGCGCTTGAGGGCTGTGGAAATGGGCAAACACCCTTAAACTCAACCAAAAGTTCATTTGTGATTAATTCATTCGAGGAAGATGAAAAACATCGATTCTTCTTAAATACGAAAGCATGCATCATCAGATTACCAATTTTTTAAATATTTTTTATAAAATTTTTTTATAAAAACGGAAATTCAACGAGCACTGGATGTTTGAGTTGCCAGAAAAATCGCAGAAGATCCTACAATGTGCTAGAACAAAATATCATTAAATAATTGGCTTTTAACGACCTAATATAATCCACCAAGAATTTTCTGGAAAAATTTTTATTCTTCTTTAAACGACGAAGAACGTGTAAAAACAATGTGCCCACGTTTACATTAATCTATTTTCCACCGAGGGAATTTCCCTTGAAATTATCAAAGATCCTCCGTTCCACAATTTTTATGGTTATTAATATCGTACAGGCTCCGCGTTTCTCTCGTTCATTTTGCATTATTATTTAAAAAAATTCCGTCGCGGCATATCGAGATCTGGTCGTAGAGCCAGCGAACATATTTCAAACTCGTGCGGCGTCGTCTTTTTCATTCCGTTTTCGAAAATACCGAAAAACAGCGGAGAGACGAGGGAGAGCAAATATTGCTTGAAGAACAGAGGCTTTCGATCTGCCCGAAAAATAAATACTCCTGGGGCGAAAAAACGTACGGTTTATCGGTAAACCTGACAATTCTTTGACAGACGTGACTTTTAGCGCGTGGTCGCCCCGAAACTCTCTGGTATTTTCCACTAATTAAATAACCCGGAGAAAAGTTTCCGGAGAAAAACAATCCGGGAGATGCTGTTCACATTTTCGATGGCTAGGGAAACACAATGCTATAATCAAGCTCTACAAAGAAATTCTAAAGTAGTCAATCATTAACCCCTTGCTCGCGATGAAGATTCTAAACAAAGTCTAACAAATATGAATGTTAAGCCTTTCTCCTTAAAAGAAAATAAAACTTGAAGAAATAAAAATAAAAATTTTCTTCTCTGTTCTACATTTTTGGGGATAAAGACGTTTTTTAATCGCTGTAATTGCAAAGAAAATGATACGGTATTGGGTTAAAAATGCAAAGAAGACGGCGAGGGTCTGAAGAAGAAACAAAATTTGCTCATCGGCGATCATCGTACGTTCCCTTTATTTCCCCTAATCGTTACGAATGCAAAGACTATAGTGATGCAACGGGTGGACAGGAATTATCTGAAATTTGCGTGCAACCGAGCACATAAGCGATCGTCGAAAAAGGATGAAAGAGTGGATGGCCCGAAGGCCACCTGCTTTTTCGGTCGCTGTATACCGGGTGATCTGCTAGAATGTAGGAGCATTTCCAGCTGTCGAACACGGAGCAGCGTGGTTTAATTTTATTTCGATTACTATCTGCCGGACTGTATCGGCGTTCCAAGGTTGCCAGGAAGTTCCCGGTATCCTCGGAGAGCCGTACAATCGACGCGGATACGATAGATGTGGATTGTGAAGAGAGAGAGAGAGAGAGAAAGAGAGGAGCGGCCGAGGCCACCGGCGAAACAAGAAAATAAAGTTCCCATCGCGTGCGCCCCACGTGTTTTGCCAACCTCGTTCTACAACGGTCGACGGACACTTCCCGCTAGTTTATGGTACACGAAACGGTAAGCAATGGAAATTAAACGGCCATCAGCACGGAAACAAAGCACTGCCTTTTCGCTGCAACCGAATTACTATCACTATGCTACGCCATTCTTTTCGCATTTCTGCAAGCTGTACCAACGAATTCGAGATACCCTCTCCTCTTCCCATTCGCTTTGCTTTCGGAGAAAAATTTCGGTGCAGCTTGTTTGCCCATTTTATTATTATTATTATTATTACCATGTACACAATTACTATGTTTTATATTATACGCAATTACTATGTTTCGTATTATATTACTATGTTTACAATACAAAAGAAAAACAAAAATGAAAGTCTTAACCTAAAATTACTTATAAAGGAACATGCCGTATGCTGTAGGAATACAGGTATTAAATTAACATACAATTGTACCCAATTTTCTCTCGAATGATCGCAACGACCCATTGAAAAAGTCAATATTATGATATAGCGAGATAGAGTCCGCAATAATACGATTTAAGGGATCCATTAATCCATATGCGGATTTGGACTTAATTGTTTGAAATCCTGCCCTAGTTCTCAAAACACGTTCAAGCACGAAGAAATTGATTTGCCCCAGGAGAGAGGGACAATCGATATGACAATTAATTAAATTAAAAATAAAGCTCTGGTCGGATACTCTTCTGCGAGTAGACAATGTCCTTTCCTCCATTTTAGTCCTTTGCTTTAGCTCCGCGAGAAAAAGTTGTACAAGGCTCGTTTCGATGGCCGAACCCTCAACTTTCACACCCATGAGCTCATTTTTTAACCTTCAATTACTCGCACTTTCTACATACCTGTTTACATGGAACAATATAAATCAATTTTTATTAAATGAAATAACTGTACTTTAATGCAAAATAAATATTTGCTAAATTTTATACGAATTTTCTAGTTTTGATGTTGTAAATACTATATGCGAGTAATTCAAAATTGCCATAATTTTTCCTTTCAGACGTTTACCACTTGATATTGTTGCACATTCAACCACCTCTCAGGAGCTTATAAAATTTTTCCCAGGATTGCAACTAGAACGAATTTCAAGAACGAAGCTTCCTCTTTCGAATAATACCTCAAAACTTAATCTACGATTTTTTACACCGATGATATGCAACGATGTTCATAAGAATAACACGAAACGTGCATGTCTACTTGTCGACGTACTTAATGGACACCCGGTGCGTCGATACCTGTACTACAGGTGCCGCCCTTTTCCGGGCTGTTTTTCTCCTAGTCCGTCACAGGAAGAAGGGTGAGCAAGGTCTTCGTAACGGACAGTGTCAGTCTGCGGACATAATTTCATGCAGAACTTGAAAAGAACGGAAGACGAACCTTAGAAACGTATCATCGATCTGCATAATATGATCCGTAGGAATCCGCCCCATCCTCTCAACAATAAAACCTTCAGAGAAACTAGCTTAGTCATCCATTTTGTTATATTATCTGACTGAAATGATTGAAGGAGGAACCACGCCTTCGATCAAATTCTGAGAAATCGACGATTTACATTATTTTCTATATACATCTAATTAGCCATTCGCGTCGTTACATTATCCGACTAAAATGATTGAAGAAGGAAACACGTCTTCGATCAAATTCTGAAAAATCGACGAATTACATTATTTTCTAAGTACACCTAATTTATTGATGGATCAGTTTTCGAGCCTTTTCATGGTTCACAAAGCCATCCATTTTGTTATATTATCTGACTGAAATGCTTGAAGAAGGAACCACACCTTCGATCAAATTCTGAGAAATCGACGATTTACATTATTTTCTATATACATCTAATTAGCCATTCGCGTCGTTACATTATCCGACTAAAATGATTAAAGAAGGAAACACGTCTTCGATCAAATTCTGAAAAATCTACGAATTACATTATTTTCCAAGCACACCTAATTTATTGATGGATCAGTTTTCGAGCATTTTCATGGTTTACAAAGCCGAGGACCGTTTACGGTCGGCCGTGTCGAGGAAGACGGAGGACCTCGCAACAGTTGCAAGACAATTTCCTCTCAGCAGAAATTGGATTACCCACGTCGTCCGTTGCTTATCAAACTTGAAAAGGAACAACGTTTTTCCCGCGCGTCATAATGTTCACCCGGCCACGGTGGAAAGAGTAACGAGAGTAAGGAGCCGTAAAGACGTCCTCGTAAAGACATACTTTCCTTACGCTTATTCCCGGTGAATGGCGCTCGTCCGATCGTAAAACGCCTAGCAATGGTGTCGCCTATTGTCTCTCGGACTCGATGCCAGCTATCAACCAAAGCTACGGATCACCGAACGACGAGAGCTGTACAAGATCATTCGAGAATTGCCTCGTAACATTTATACAGGTGTTTTCCCGATGGGAAACTCACTGGAAGAAATACCGGAGAAACTTGATTGTTCACAATTGATTCATCGCCGCAGAAATTTACAGAGGACCGGCGAATATTGCCTGCGGTTTTCCGAAATTTCTGTCGGCAAGAGGATGTTGTCTTCCGTGGTTATTTCATTGGCTACAGCAAGCCACGCCCACTTGACAACGGTTCGAAGTGGCGGGGGAGCTACTAGCTCCAAAGTATGTCACTCGAAAAATTAGCTAAAATTTGTCAAAGCACAAAAGACTAATATCACAGGTTCAGAATGAAGTTCTGCAGTTGAGGAATGCAACTGCGAAGTGCATTGCAGGAGGACATTGTCTTCTGCGCTCGTTTCATTGGCTACACCAGGCCGCGCCCACCGGACAGAGATACACTATAAAATTCTGTAGCTGTACCACAGTGTGTCACTCGGAAGATTGTTTAAATTGTTCAAAGCACAGAAGATTACATCAGAGGTACAGTAGTTCTGCCGTTGAAGAACGCAATTGTGCAAGTACCATTCGCGATACTCCGCGTTTTCGCATCCGGTCCCCGACGCTTTTCCCGCGAGTTCCCAGACGAGATCGCGTGCAGAAAAGTAGGAGAACCGCACGTCGGTTTTCGGTGCAGTTAACCGAAACGAAGTAGAGTACCTACGCCACTCGTGAGATTCTTGCATTTTTTTCCGCGTCCGCAACCGGCAAAGACGAACCACTCGAATTTTCTCGCGGCAGTCTCTCCGTGGATTTTGAGTTTCGCGTGTTTCCCAGAAATTTTCTGGCCTCGTTCCGGAAGAGAGAACCTTCTCAGCCGTTGTTCAGCTTTCTTCGGTGTTTCTTAATGTCGTGCTAATTTGTTTCGCGCGCAGATTCTCCGCTGTGATTAACCGAGAACGGTATCCATGGTTTTCGCGGCGACGGCGCCGCTTGGGAATCGCGAAACGCGAAAAACGAAAGCGTCGGCATGTTTAATAACGAGCTTATTATCTCACGCGCTTCGTCTTCAAGTCTCGACGCGATACGAATTAGCGTGCCGCGATCTAGAAACCGATTCTAAGCCGACATTTGATCGAGCTCTCTATAAATACGGGATCAAAGCCACTCGGACGATTGCTACACCTCGGTTATTTATGGGATTATAGATTTTTACGCGATCAAATCTACTTGGGGTATTCTTAACTTGCAAATAAAAGTGGTAGAGACTCAGGAAAAAGTTCAACTTTTGTTCCTGTTGGCTGGTGATCTTTAGCTAGAGATACCTGTCTGTTGGATCGAGGTTATTAATAATTATTTATCCGTTTTATTCGTGGACGCATAATATAGCAGACGATCGTACATAAATATACGAGTCGCGTAACCATTTTCATTCGGAAAGCCTGTGAAAAAACGCGCGCCGCAGTTCGCAATAATTCATCGCCACTTATCGTCCAGAGTGTAATGAATTTCCCGGATGACAAATGTATCGGTGCAATCACAGCAACAGAAATTACAAATATTTGCTAAAGTACCGGTTCAAACAGAATCCAATTCAACACACGATCTACGGAATCGCAACGAAACGATACTTTAACCGCACTTCGATCATCGTCGGAACATCTCCTCTTTAATCACGAGTATATTTTCTCCCAAGAGAGGGAGAAACCCAGCTCGCGGAAATACCGCAAGAATTTTTGCCTCTCTTGTCGTCGATAAATCGATATTTCTCTTTCGAACAGTCTACTTACCGTTGTGAGAACGCGGAAGAATGGGCTAACCTGTTAGATCCGTGAATTTACCCTTGGAACAATAATATTACGTAAGAAGTGCTTCCTTTCGGAAGAAAATGATGAAATTTATAGTCGTGGCCAGTGGTGGATTAATAGAACCGTTAGGTGAATCCACCCTTGCAACAATAATATTACGTAAGACCTGCTTCCTTTCGGAAGAAATTTTAATGATAAAATTAATGCTTGCAGTCAGTGCGCTGTTACATTAAGATAACGTTTGATCTGCCTTAGGTCTACTTCCTGTAACGAGAACGCGGAAGAATAGGTTAACCCGTGATATCTGTGAATCTGCCCTTGCAACAATAATGTTACGCAAGAAGCGCTTCCTTTCCGAAGGAATTTTAATGATAAAATTGAAGCCCGCAGTCAGTGCACTGGATTAAGAGAAACGTTTAACGTTCCCCTTGGAGTCCCGCGTTGATGATCGTAAGAATACGAGAGCGATTTGATTATCGTTCTAGCAATCGGAATTAGTATTCGATACCTCGATCCACTTTCACTGGCTGTGCTCGTCGATACACATAGACCGCCCACCGCATGGCAAAACCGCATCGCGAATCACTTTCTTTGATCTACTTCGTTTCGTGTGGGTTTCTCTAATCCCCGGATGGATCGGGATTATGAAACTACAATTTGCACTCACGTGCCCGTGCAGTGGACCTATGCACGTTGATGTTGCACGATGCACACGTACAGTATCGAATATTCATGCAGCGGTGCGCAGTGCTTTTGTTTTCTAACGAAACTTTACGGCATTAACCTTTTACCGGACGGATCGAACGCAATTATACCAAAAGTGGACGAATGTAAAATCTTTTAAATTACACCCACCCATTTTTATCATAAGCTCAAAGGTCATACGCTCTGTGCGACGTGTCTGATCATTCCGATCGATTATAATGTGGATGGAGAGTTTACGGAAGTTCTGTTTCCAGCGAACTGTGCCAAGATAATTATACTTTTCCCAACGCGTTCATTAAAATCGTTACGAGTAACTTTAACCCCATCGTCGTCGTCTACGGTTTCTTCTCGATAACGATTGATTCGATACCAGATTAATAAATTCAATGTAAATTTAATCTGAAACTTCGCGTTCTATCAATACCTCGGCACCCACATCGTTCCTCTGTTTTATCAATGTTGAAACACCCTCTATCTTTCGCAAGCATCGTGTCACCTCTCGTTTTTATACGAATATAATTTAATTAAACATTTCCAGCGAAAGAATGCAATTATTCTTTTCCGCTGCTGGCGTGGGCACGTGCAGTTTGCTTTATTATTCGGACAGCGTGTTGCATCAATAAACGTGTAATAATTAAATTTGAACGGGCAGAAAAAATATTCCGGATGTTGGTTTTTTCCCTCGATTTTACGAAGGCCTGCTTCATGTACAAAAATAATCTTTCCTTTCTCTCGTTCGTACATTATACATTCATGTCAAATAAGTGAAATATTATTTCTGTGTTTATTTATAATGCCCTAACCCATCACCAAATGGCAGAATATTTTATTTGTAGTTTGCTTTTGGAGTCTTTGAACGTTGTCGGAATGTTTGAAATGTCTGCTGCTTTGAAGACCTTGTAATAGAGTAATGCACCTGTGCATCTTCGATCGGCGAAATATGAGAAAACAAAGCGAAAAGACCTACCCTATGCACCGAGGCGGCCGGCAGCCTTGAAGCAGGTTCCCATGAAGATCCCAGCGATCTCACGACAGCTTTCCACCAACTGGGAAAGGTAACTTAGGCCACCACATGAAAATTTCTTCCTGAAAACTCGCCGGCAGAACGCAGGAGGCTTGTCGATGCACCAAATGCAGAAACCGGTTTGCGGCAAGGTCCTCCACCTTTCCAGCCGCGTGTCCCTCAAACCTCTCCTCTGAAACCGCTCATTTTCGACGCGTCTCCTCTCTCTGACCAATCTCGATATCCCTCGGGACCAGAGCCTTTTTTCTTCGAGCGCATCCTTGCCGCAGGACCTCCTCCTCTGTCCCAAATTCCTCGATTATCAATCCTCCAGCCTCTTCGTTTCACCTCTTCAATGTTTCAAAGAAGACGTTCGAACCGTTGGAGATTCCTCTAAAACATTAATTTTCATCGAATCGTTGAAGATTTTCAACGAAATAATCGACTTTCGGGCCGATGGTGTTTCCAGGACGAAACCCCGCAGTGCGTCTGCTAGCGTGGAGGACGAGTTATGGCAATAGTTACCACGCTATAACGCCTGAGGACCGGCCAGTTCCCCTAATGCCCCTTCTGAGATCCTCCGAGCGATTAACTCTTCGCAACTTTTCGCAATTTCAACTTTCCCCGTCCACCTCTGGGACCACCGTCGACTCCATTAACGCACTGGAAAAATTGGGAGGGATCCTGAAGAACCACTGGAACAGTGTCGAGACGCAGTTCTATGTTGTTGCGAAGACGTCGTTCTCTTTTGATTGTTCTATTTGCAACTGATCCTGAAGAAATAAATCCGGCAGAAGAATAAATCCTGAAGGAAGAAAGACACGGATCCTGAAGAACTGCTGGAACAGTGTCGCGAAGCACTTATATGTTGTTGCGAAGACGTCGTTCTCTTTTGATTGTTCTATTTGCAACTGATCCTGAAGAAATAAATCCGGCAGAAGAATAAATCCTGAAGGAAGAAAGACACGGATCCTGAAGAACTGCTAGAACAGTGTCGCGAAGCACTTCTGTGTTGTTGCGAAGACGTCGTTCTCTTTTGATTGTTCTATTTACAACTGATCCTGAAGAAATAAATCCGGCAGAAAAATAAATCCTGAAGGAAGACAGAAACGGATCCTGAAGAACTGCTAGAACAGTGTCGCGAAGCACTTCTATGTTGTTGCGAAGATTTGCAACTGTTGTTGATCGACACTGAGATTTTTATGGAGAGGATTTAGATTGATCTATTCCTGATCCTCGAGCACCCAGCAATTGTGTCGATGAATTGTTGATATCGCGAAAGAGGAGCGATATTACACCGTGCTCCTTCTGGATGACCGAGTTGAGGTGCTTTTAATATCGTCGACTTTTTTTAGAATTTTATTTTAATTAATCGACGCTGGATATTCTTCGCTTCGATTTCAGGGGTCTCTTGGATGATGCAGTTTCTTGGCATTATGCAACAGGGTAAGGTTGCATTATCGTTCTTTTAATACCTCCGACTCTTTTCTGGGATTTTATGTCCTCAGCGTCAAAGGATCTGGAACGATTGTATTTACCATTCGTCTTGAATTTTTCATTGATTAGTTCCTCGAGGTCCCGAGGGTTTAATTTTCAAGTTTTAAGCACGATTATTAATCGCTTGCAGATAATCTCCGGACAGCGCAGCATCCTTCAGAATCCTCGTCCTCGTTCGAATTGTTCTTCTGAATCGATACTACATTCAGGGTCTCATGAATTCCCAGGATGATAAATCTCGCTCCGATACCAAGGATTTCTTAACATTGCGTAACGGAATATCAAAGACAATTAAATTATCTTTCTTGTGTTCCTTTGGCTGCGATCTTCAAGCTAACTATGGTTCTTCGGAGTCTCCTCGATCCACTATAATCAACGATGTCTGACATCGACGAGGGTTCGAGGACGATTATGTTATCCTTTTCTTGGGCGAGCAGCTTAAATGTATTTCTTCGGGGATCAGGATTCTATTATCCTGCGTCCATCGATATAAAAATCTTTTTCAATGTCTTTCATCCTCGGCGTTATCTTGATGTTACATGACGAAGGATCAGGGACAATTTACCTTGTTGCCTTCTATTCTTGTCTTCGCACCGAGTAACTCCTTCTCGAAGGCCTCACGAGCTCGATATCGTTGATACCATCTTGATGTTACGCGAAGGACAGCGAAGGACGATTATATTATCTTTTTCTTTGATGAGCAACGCGAGAGTCGATCTTTTTAACCGACTGAGTGCTTTGGACACTATAATTCTGTGCCAATGATTATACTTTCCCTTCAAGAAAGATCCAGGACGACCTCGTTATCCTGCAGATTCCCCAAAATTCTTCAACATTCTTCTCCGTCCCCGTCTTCTTCAAGGTCTTCTTCAAGAAGAATCGATCATTTTATTCCAACCGAGTGCTTTCGACGCTATCAAATTCTGTACTAATAATTATAATGTTCCCTCTCAAGGATTCCCGGACTCAACGTAACATTACACATCGAAAGATCAAGGACGATCTCGTTAGCCTGCAGCTTCTTCAAAATTCTCCAACAATCTTCTCTGTTTCCGTCTTTTTCAAGAGTAGATCATTTTATTCCAACCGAGCGCTTTCGGCACTACAAAATTCTGTACTAACAATTATAATTTTCCATCTCAAGGAGTCCCGGACTCAACGTAACATTACACATCGAAAGATCAAGGACGATCTCGTTATCCTGCAGCTTCCCCAAAATTCTCCAAGAATCTTCTCCGTCCCCGACACAAGACACTTCTTGTTCCCCAAGATACCTCTTCTTCAAGGTCCGGAATCCTTATCGCGAATCAGGACACACAACTTCCAGCGCAACTACATATTCGAGGGGCTAACGGGAGAGACTGCTCAGACAAACGACAAAGAACACATCCGTGTACCGCGCGTGATCAAGAAGCCGCAGAGTTAGGATTCAGGGTCTCGTGTGTCGGCTCCAGGGACTATCGTGTTTTCCAAAAGCGATCGCGTTACAGCAAAGGTCGATCGAGTTACCAGAAAGACTTAGTCAGCGAGCGAGCGTGTAACCGTCGCGCTTTTCGGTGCCAGACGCGAGAACCGTGTTCCCGCTGATTTTCCCGAAGGTTCCAGCACGGTGTCGTTGCCCTAACCGCTCTGGCAAAACGGAGAACCCGCAACCACAACCTTGCGAACCAACTCTCATAACTTTCAACACGAGTTACTTCTTGTTTGAATTCTTTTTCTCTGTCAATAAAGGAAACACTGTCGAATAAAGGAGAGTTTAGAGTTTTTGGTTTGTTTATATATATAGATCTTGAAGAGGCTTGTCTAAATCTTGTTTAAAAATTCTGATCGATTTCCAACTCTTACGATACCTCTGGTCTCTCGTTTCTTTTTGCAATCTCGATTCGACGAAATCCAAGCACCTTTTGCAAATCGCGGAGAATCGAAGAAGAATAAAGCAGAGGTATTAACAGCACCTTTTCGAAATTGTATTTCATCAAAGAACCTAGGCTCGGAGCTTTCTGGTTTGTTCAGATCTCGAAGAGGCTCGTCTAAATCTTGTTTAAAAATTCTGATCGATTTCCAACTCTTACGATACCTCTGGTCTCTCGTTTCTTTTTGCAATCTCGATTCGACGAAATCCAAGCACCTTCTGTAAATCGCAGAGAATGGAAGAATAAAGCAGAGATATTAACAGCACCTTTTCAAAATTGTATTTCATCAAAGAGCATAGGTTCGGAGCTTTCTGGTTTGTTCGGATCTCGAAGAGGCTCGTCTAAATCTTGTTTAAAAAATCTGATCGATTTCGACGCTATCCAAGCTCCATTGTCGAGAGAGGAACGCGAGCAGAGTCTCGGCAGAGGTCAGTCCAGACCCTAACTCTTATGATACCTTTGGTCTCGTGTTTCTTTTTGTAATGTTGATTTCGACGCCACGCACAGCGCCCTCAAATTCACCAGTTATCCAAGCACCTTTTCCGAATCGCAGAAGAGTTTCGAGAAGAGGCACTTGTTCACCGAGACACCTGTACACCACTTGTAAAAGAGGAACCACGGTTTTCGAACACTGGGAACAGGTCCCTGAAGACGACGAGAAGCAGTTTCAGCATCGAAACACGACCGAGCACGCGAACAATCGCGGACTGAAAGGCTCCTTAGGTAAGCGACTCCGAGTAGCCAACCGCGTGACCGAACACGAGGACGTAAACAAAGCGGGGAAGACGATTGGCCGAGACGCTACCTGACCATTCAGGTATGTCAGAGTCGACTGGCAGCCACGGTGGCCTGCCTTGGTTGCCGCAGACGGCGGGAACTTCATATCTCTCTCTTCGCACATGAACTCCTGATTTGCTAGACGATCTTTAACCTTTTGCAGTCGGAGCTATTTTAACTTGAATATCAAACATTTCTTCCTATCCATTGGGTTGGAAACTAAGTAATCGCGTATTTTAAATAAGAAGGAAAATTCAAAATTTTTCCTTAAAAATATAACTTTATTCAATTAGGTATTGTCCGTTTTTGTCGATGACCTTTTGCCATCTTTCAGGCAGTGTCGTAATTCCATGTTCATGAAACTTCCGATTTTTGCTAGCAAAAAACTGGATTAAATGTGATTTCACATCATCAGCGTCATTGAAAATTTTACTATTTAAGGAGTTCCGCAGGGAACGAAATAAATGGTAATCTGAAGACGCAAGGTCAGGGCTGTATGGTGGATGTGACAACACATCCCAACCTAGTTTTTTAAAATTTTGCAATAATCACCGGTCGGTAATGTGTTAATTACATTTATGCATTGTATGAGGTATTATATCAATTTCATGTCCGTGAAGTGAAGAAATCATATACAATGGAATTATTCCAGGTCGGAAGAAATGTTTCATTTTCGAGTTAAAAAGATCGTAGAACAAAATGCCATAAAATCTATTCTAAATTGTAAAAAATTGGCTTTCATTTTTCCTCGAGTAAAAGAAACGACTTACCGAACGACCTGATAGAACGAAATTGTATTTCGTTCATCAAAGTTAAAGTGAAGGTACAAAAGCCCAACCAAAAATATTCTTTTTAGACACAGCTTGAATTAAACAATAAAACTGAGAAAAACTCAACTAGTCCCTTCATCACATTGATGCTTTGACATTTTGAAAGTATTCCAAATCTAGACAAAATTTTCTATAGAAATGAATCAAGCCCCCGGTATCTCACGAACAAATTGCGATTGTATTCTCCGAACTTCTGTAAGAAATCTCCGAAAGCCAAAGAAATGCAGATACCGTCCTCGACGAACGATAGAAGAAGAGAAGATTTCATCTCCGCTGGAACGACCATCCTCAGTTTTCCGATTTCGTTTTAGATCCTGGATGAAAGATCAAGATTCCCGATGGATCCGAACACCGTTGGAAAATCCAGAAGCCAATCCCGTCCGATCGCCGGTTTATTAGCCGGGTATCAATCGCGGCGATGTTTAATTAAACAAAACTGCCGAATCTCGTCTCCCGTTTGACGCGGCACGGCGCGTGGGTTGTCGGTGGTTCCGCGTCGATCTACAGCGATCTACAACGATCTACGGCGGGGATCGACGAGGAAGCGACTCGCTTCTGTTACTTTCACCTCATTGTTTACGCGGCGGGTGTCCAGTCACGTTCTCGAAACAGACGAGTCCGTCGATACCGACTGTGGAATGTCACGCGTCGATCGCGGAATCCGTTCGATCGTACTAGCGAATTCAAATGAATTTCTGGGAAAAGTAAGTTCAGAGTACAATCTGAGTTTGTGGGATACAGTGGACTTTATAATGGGAAGTTAGTGTGCGAGACACATCATGCGAAAATTGAGACTCACACCTCTGGGAACGTTGCGCTGCCTCGGTTGCGGCAAAGTGGGGCCAACCGGTTTACCTGTCCACGGGACTCGCTTCTAAACGAGCCATTTCATTGGTCTAGACGCTGACAGACTCAGGGACGTAGCTACAGTGGGCTCCGTCCACGGAGACGGTGAAGAGACTGCGGATTTTTACTTTTAACGATCATACACATTTCTGTTTTCTGTCAAATCTATATAAATTCTACGATGTGAACAAATTTATAGAAAGATACGATTCGTGTAATTTCTTGAAGACAATTCCTTTAAAAAATGAAATGTCATTTTTATAAGGCAACACGTGTCAGCCATTTCTGGAGCTCGGTAAAATGACGAAACATAAAACGGTGTAGAGATTGCGGATTTTTACTTTTAATGATCATGCACATTTCTGTTTTCTGTAAAATTTATATAAATTCTATGATGTGATAAAATTTATAGAAAGATACGACTCGTGTAATTACTTGAAGACAATTCCTTTAAAAAATGATATGTCATTTTTATAAGGCAACGCGTGTCAGCCATTTCTGGAGCTCGGTAAAATGACGAAACATAAAACGGTGTAGAGATTGCGGATTTTTACTTTTAATGAACATACACATTTCTGTTTTCTGTAAAATCTATATAAATTCTATGATGTGAGAAAATTTATAGAAAGATACGACTCGTGTAATCTCTTGAAGACAATTCCTTCAAAAAATGAAATCTCATTTTTTGTAAGGCAACGCGTGTCAACCATTTCTAGAGCTCGGTAAAATGACGAAACATAAAACAATGAAAGATGTGAAAAATTGAGAAATAGTGTTACATCGTTTTCAGGTGTATGAAACTATTAGAGGATGAAATGAATTTTTATTTAACTTCTAATCACTCGCATAGAGTATTTACAATCTCAAAACTTTGAATTTAATGTTTCAAGCATAAACAAAGGTGTCGACCACACTGGCAAATATTTGTCGTTGAAGAAAAATTTAGTTATGTAGAAAACAGAGTGCAATTAATTCCTGAACCGAAGAAAGTAGCTCACGGTCCAATTTACGCCCTATGAAAATTGAAGATACCTGAATCCGGTGTAAACCCCATGAAGAATGGGGAATTTTCACAGCCCCTTCGGAGAACCCATGGAAAGGCTGAGGGCGATTTGTGGGGCTTGGAAACGGCGCTTAATCGAGGGGGATTCTGGGGCGTCGCTCAGTCAGAAGTGAGTCCGGGATAAACTGAATCTTCGGCGTTCATTATGATAAACGGATTCGCCGTGACGCAGACCAATCGACTGTCTCTGTCCCAAAGAGCGATAATAGCCTGGCGCTTCTGCAATTTAACTTGAAGACGCCGGCGCGACGTTCCCAGCGTCCTGGGGAGAACTTCTCACCTCTGCGGATTGTTCCTCGAGGACACGACACGACGGAGTTTTGCGAGAGGTGGATCATGCTCAGCGAACACTCGCATGCTCCACCGCAAAATTAATCGATATTCCCGACGACATCGGACACTGAGAACTCCCATTAATATTCCCGACGTGTCCGTCGGATGATACCGGGAATCCTCTTCGCATCTTTAGGATTTTCTTCTCCGACGCACCGACCATAATCTGATATCTCCACCGGGGTAAAATATATTTCGTTTGCCTCGGTTCAACGAACTCGGAAATTGAATCATCTCTCTCTCTTCGTTAGATGAAATACTACACTCGACGAGCATTAACTTCCGCGGAACGAGGTGAAATGAACTTAGACCGATAAGGGAGGCTAACAGCCTCCGGTGGCGGCTGAACTGTTTAATACAACCCCCACTTGCAGCTTTCGATGAATATTATTGCGCGAGCTGTTTGCTTTAATATTTCGTAATACAGTTACATCTTGCCAGACTAATTTTGCTTGATTTAAGCAAGCACAGCCGAGAAACACGACGGCATCTTCAGGAAGGAATTATCTGAGATAGTTTGCTTTTTCCTGGAGAATTCCTCGAGGATTCTCTTACTTCATTTATTTGACTTCATCCCTCGGGATATTGTAATGACTAGACTGCGGATCTTTATGCGTTTGTGGCATCTGAAAGTTTTCAATAATGCTGAAATATAAAATTCACTTTCTTGAAGTGAACTTTCTTTACTTGATTTCGCTATCTTAAAATTACTTATAAACATCCGCAGTCTTGTAATGACTAGAATATCTTCACCGAACTCTTTCATCCCCTAAAAAATCAGCAAGCGATTAACGCCATCCAAGCTCCCTTTACCACAACCTCGAAAGAAATCCTCGATAAAGGGTTAGACCCTTATCGGCTCACAGACCTGAAAGATCTAACGTCAAGATCAAGTGTACCTCCATATTTTCCGCTCGAGAGATCACGAGGAGCAGTCGTAGGCGGAATAAATCTCCATACGGAAGGTATCTATACGATCCCAGAATCGATTCGCTGGAAAAGAGAGAAGGAAGAAAGAGTAAAACGAAGACTTACCTAAAACAGCTCGATGTCCTTTCACCCTTCTGCCGATGCTGGGAGAAACCAAGCTGAGTCTGTCGCCCCTGGATCCCAGCAATGGGCTGGGACTCCTCCTCGGTGGTGGTTGATCCGAGAAAAGGCCATAACTGCTACCAGCGTTCGCATGATTCCCGTCGGTGCCAACCCCGCCGATTATACCCCATTCCGCCACGCTGTCGATCGACGTGCTTCTCGGCAGGCATGAACTGGTAGCACTGCAGTCCCGTCTGTCAATCATCAGCAACCGTTCAAACGAATTTACCACTGTGGATGACATCTAATTACTTCGCACCGTATTATCGCAGACAGGTTTTTAGAATTTTCGGGATCTTATTCGAGATCACAGTTCCGGGATCGCATCTCGGGGACGTTGATGTCTGAGCTCTCTGATTGCCAGCGAGGCAAATGTTATGCCGTGTACCTGTCAAACACAGCGCGACGCTGAACGCGATGTTGATCCTGACACTACCAATGTGTGTAGGACAGGGGAACTCGGGTACTCCGTCTTTGAGCACGATGAGCATACACCTTGGTAATTGTTAGATAGGCGAATCTTCTTGGGGGTGTTTGAAAATGCACTTTGGAATGGGAGGAGTGTTCATAAGTTCTGCGGGAACCAACTAGATCTGTCTGTGTAGGAATTTAGACCCTTTGTCTTTGATTGCCGTAGAAGCTTTGATAAGTGCCGTATCGATACTTGCGCGTGAACCTTGCCTGTTGCATCCAGAAGTGCATCGTGTAGACTGAAGAGCCCGTAGATTTCCGTTTGTCGGACATAGGAATTTAGATCTTCTGTCTGTGACTGCGGCTGAAGCTTCGCCGAGTGACGTGACATTTGTTGTTGCGTTCAAATGGAATCCTCTAAAACCCGCACCTCTAATCCTCAAATGGATTTCCCATTTTACTCTAACACTGTATTCAACAGGAACCTCAAAATAACGAAGATTAATCGATTTGTTTGTTGCGTTCAAATAGAATACCATTGCTGGAAATCCTGTGAAACCTCTAATCCTCAATTGAATCTCTCATTTTAATCTATCACTGTATTCTACAGGAACCTCAAAATAACGAAGATTAATCGATTCGTTTGTTGCGTTCAAATAGAATACCATTGCTGGAAATCCTGTGAAACCTCTAATCCCCAATTGAATCTCTCATTTTAATCTATCACTGTATCCTACAGGAACCTCAAAATAACGAAGATTAATCGATTCGTTTGTTGCGTTCAAATAGAATACCATTGCTGGAAATCCTGTAAAACCTCTAATCCTCAAATGAACTTCTGATTTGAATCTACTATCACTGTATCGTATGGAAACCTCAAAATAACGATGATTAATCGATTCGTTTGTTGCGTTCAAATAGAATACCATTGCTGGAAATCCTGTAAAACCTCTAATCATCGAATGAACTTTTCATTTGAATCTACTATCACTGTATTCTATGGAAACCTCAAAATAACGAAGATTAATCGATTCGTTTGTTGCGTTGAAATAGAATACCATTGCTGGAAATCCTGTGAACGAAATTAATTAATTTGTCTCCCATTGATTTTCATCGAATCGTTAACGCTGTCGAACGAAAATTAACATTGTCAGCGAAGTTCCCTCCCACGGGACCAGGTACTTAATCTTCACGGCTCCGTTTTGGATTCATGTTTCGTCCCGACCTTTGGCGAGCACAGCCCCTCGGTCTTTATTAAAACATCCCGCACCTACACAACCATAATCCTGTCTATTCAAAACTGCAACAATAACCTTGATCCGAACTCCAGCCAATTTCCATCGCGCTCTTTCTTCCGCGACCCTTTCGGGAGCCAGATTCAGGTTAAGCCGACGCGAGATCCATAGAATTTGTACAACATTATCCGGCGCGTTATGGTATTGTAAACGTTCGCAGAAATGGTACGTATCGAACGTGTAATCTCATTCTCCGTTCCACGGATCCAACTTCCTTGTAATCAGAAACGCGATTCAGGATCGCGCGAATCCGAAGTAATATCTGCACTAATAATATCTCAAAACATCAAGGATGTATTAAACAACAATTCCTTAAATTTACGTCCGTCAAGTGCACAAATTTTTATGGAAGGTTTTATTATCTTAGATCTTCGACGCTGTCACGCAAAATTGATTTTCTTCGATCACTTCAGAATAAATGAATATTAAATACATTAATTGGATCAGTGCATTTCCGAAGCCCCTTCAAAGCCCACTTAAGGGATAAAAAGCGAATTAAATCTATTCGACTGCCGCCTCCTGAACATTTTCCTGGATTAAGAATTCCGTTGTACGAACAATAAAGACTTAAAACACAATTGAGATCAGCTACCATCTGACGGATAAAATTCATTTAATACAGTTCTCGATTCTTCTTGCAAACCGTGCAGCAACAAAGAAACTCGCTTAATCATTCTACAGAAAATTAGCTTGTCAACTTCGACAATTGCGAAACGAAAAGAACCAGAAGGAATCATGGCAGGTTTAGCGTGGAAGTCTCAATTCCCCCTCGTCCAGGGAAACAATTTACAAAGAACACGATTTTTTTCCCCTTGCAACGAGAGCGCATCTTTAATCCGCTGCAAAGGGAAACTTTCAGCGTGAATATCCTCACAGAATACCACTTCCTGTATCTCTTTGCGTTCCATTCGTCTTCAGGGAACAAACGAAAGGGGGAGAGAACCAGGGGCGAACGTAACGTTAATAATTTAAGGGAGTTGATTTGAATTCCCAGCGTCGAATTATTCCTAGTCGCTGTTCCTACGTTCTCTTAGGGTGCCTCCAGGGATTTTTACGGATGCAGACAATGGTGGAACGAGCACGCTTTCCCGTAGTCACGATTCTACGATTCTACGAAGCCGCTGTTTCCGTGGGAGGACACTTAACCGCTGAAAAATTCCAGAAAACAGACCGGTGCTAAAACTGACGAGGAAACCGTAAAGTCGCGAAGAAATCTTTGAAATGTTAGATGATTGCACAAGTTCGTGCTCGACTTGAAAATAAAATTGAATGGTTAAGTTTTAAACAATACAATCTTATCAATCAATTATATAGTCACCACTCTTTTCTACAATTAGAAAAGTTTATGCAATCACATCTGATATCTCTCCACTGTTCGAATGAATCAGAAAGTCGACCACCACCAAAACTGACTAGTCCACGAAGATTGTTTGTGTAATAATTAGACAGACGATCTTTATGCAAAATAAAAATGTTGTACTTGATTTGCAACCAACCGAAGCGAAATAAACATTTATTTTCTTTCTTACTATGTTCGATCGGTCGAACAGAATACAACAGTATTTTGAAATCCTTCTAATGTTTTCACTGTTTCGATTCACACCTACTCATTTTTGTCAGCAATGCATTAAACCCGCTGTCTAGTAATAATAAATAGTTCCGCGGTGAATGTAGAAGCTGCCTCGAGTGACAGTGCATGTTCTGACAAAAGATGCGCCAGACAGCAGAGCAGTTAGTCGAGATTTCGAATGTTCAATTTACGTCCAACACGGCAAACAAGAGGGTCGAAAAAATTGTAATATTCTTCTCCTCGGCGGCACGGATGAGAGAAAGATTAAACGAAAGGACCGCTTTGATCCGGCCGACTCTAACGCTAATTAATTCGGATGTCTCTCTCTCTCTCTCTCTCTCTCTCTCTCGGTTGTATAAAGGGACAATACTACTGCTCTATTTTCCAATCTTGATTCTCTCGCTCGCGGAACAGGCACCTTTACATGCGATCCACCGCGAGATTGGACTTCTAGATTATACGTTCGCATGTTCATTCTAGTTTATTGGCTGAAGAGACCCTCTCCGTCGTCTGCGAGGCGACGTTTCTTTGTGGATCATGGTTTCACCGTGATCGATCTTTTGGCTACTTTGACGGTGCCCGGGGACATTCTTTGGGCGACCTTGGAAAAATATGGGGGCAGAGGAATTGTGGCAATTAGATGGAAAAAGCCACCCTTAAAAGTGAGCTCCTAAAAGATTAGAAAAGAGATAGTGAAATGATTGCAATTTGTCAAGAATTTCCAGAAAGATACGATTTATGTAATTTCTTAAAGCCAATTCCTTTAAAAAATGAAATAGAAGAGAGTGGAGGAGGAACCCTTCTCTTTTATTTATAAAAACTGGAAAAGATAGAGTGAAATTACTGCATTCGTCAAAAACTTCTACGAAGATACAATTTATGTAATTGCGTAAAGACAATTTCTTTAAAAAATGTAATAAAAGGGAGTGAATCACGGACAGAGGAAAATTGCGGTAAAAAGTCGAGGATTGAAAGAAAACGACATTGAGATGCATCGGTAGAATTGCGGCGACCCGAGTGGTTTAGCGACGTCAGATTATCCCGAGGCTGATTTTCTAAGCAGATTAAATGAATAACATTCTCGAACAAGGGGAAATCAGAGGAAATTGCAGCGTCCCGATCCCACGTTAACGTCATTCCCAATATTTTTCTGTTCGTCGGACGTCCGACGGATCCTTTCCGATGCCGCAATTACCCCGACTCGAATTACGTGGCAGTGACATCAAATTACCCAGTCGGGGGCATTTGAAATTCGTGAGTTTACTTAATGACGAACATGTTAAATGTCTGACTCGTTAGTGCCTGACGGAAAGAAAATTCCGACTTCGAACAGTCGGCTGCGACTTTGATGTTGTGCGCCGGAGAAACACAGTTTTTGTCGAAACGAAGTATTCAGCATAAAAATGAGAATTGTTACTTCTGTGGCCTTGTAAGAGCTTAATATTTTTCTAGTAGTTTTTCTAGTTCATTTATGAGAAATATGACGAAGTGCAATTTAAAATAGTGAAAACATTGTTCTCAGTCTGTCAAACATGTTAAGAAAGAACGTAACTTTCTATTTCATTCCAGCTTGTTGCAATTCAGGTAGACAATTTTTCTTTTGCGCGAAGGTCCGCTGTCTAGCGATTGTGAAATGAGAATTGATATGTCTGTGTCCTAGTAATAGCTTAATATTTTTCTAGTAAATATTTCTGGTGGTTTGTGTAGGGTGGTATTTTTTGATCTGAGGATTCGGTGCAGGCAGGTGTTTGATATTCGACGGAAGAATGATTTAATCGAGTCAGTGTCGCCGACTATAAATAATTTCCAGCGGCGTCCAAGGGGAGATAATTGCTTCTCCTCTCGGCAGGTGGATAAGGTTTCAGAGTTGATGGCCAAGGAAAGGTCAGACATACGAGAAGATAACAGTAACTGTGATAAAAAACCACCTACTCAGCTGAGGTAAATTCGAGTACGCTCTTCTAGAACGTTGCTATATTTTCTGGATTAAACCCCTGTGTCCCCTTCAGAAATTGCATTTGCCATGTCCCCTACACATTTCATATTTAAATCGATTATTATCTCCGCTCTAACAAACATCCCCGTCAGATGAAATGATGAAATGATCGAGCATCTTCTTAATCTTAAATTATTAATAAATTTTCAGCAAGTACCGACCCTGTATTAATCGAGTTATTCTGATTGAAAGTGTAGTAACGTACACTTACTACAGTACAGCAGTGTATCGATTAGACCGACTGTATAAATAATTACTCGTGTTTTAGTTGATCCTAGCAAACATTTCGATCAGTTGACATGTATAAAATAGCGCAGAGCAAACGTCGGAAGGGAGACAAAGTACAAGTAGTACGAGTCAGACGTGGTCAGGCGACACGGATAACCACGATTGCGGTGAAACGAGAAGTTCCCGTATTTTCCTAGGCACGTAACTTCCAATTACTATACGACAGAGCCAATTTGAGCCGTGAGTCTGCGGACAGCAGAAGAAACCCGTCGAGAACAACTATTTCTTGTTACCAGATATCAGACAGACAAACCCTGACCTCCGTGGATACGGAATCGCAAATAAGATCCAATTACAACAAACGTACTAACTATTTCTCAGCTCTTCGGAAGCAGTGGAGCGTGTACTTTGATGGAAAATGAAGACAGAGAGGATAATTAATCAATTTCATTCGTGAATGAAAACTTATGACTTTCTGATAGAACTCGATAGCGGACGTCGACTTCAGGACTCGCTGAAAATAATGTTTCATGTCCAGTATACAATTTTTTGAATTCTACAAAATATTCGACAAATTGTTACTGAACTTCAATACTTCTAGAACAACTATTTCGTGTTATCCGATTAAATTATAGCAAACGTACTAACTGTACTTTGATGTAAAATGGCAACAGAGACGATAACTAACAATTTTCATTAATGAGGTTTCGATTGAACTCAAACTCAATAGTGGACGTCGACTCAAAACTCGCTGAAAATGTTTCCTGTCCTGTATACAATTTTTCAAACATTTAAAACCACTCTAAAATATTTTTTGAGCGTCGAGAATGACTCTACAAAATATTTGTACAAATTGTTACTAAACTTCAAGACTTCGAAAACACAGAACCACAACACTTTGCTAATTCGACAGGCAGCGAACTGATTTTGAAGTCACGGTGCTCGCCAGTGACAAATGAAATCCGTAGTTTGTACTTCGCGAAGACAAGGCTTGTCCACAGGATTACTTTCGAGCTGGATCGTTGACATTAAGTTCGAGTTAAATCCGCCTCTTCGGTGGAATCCCGAGAAGGGTAGAAGAGAAGTGAAGAAGCTCGAAGGTCGAGCGAGAGCACCCCTCGAGCAGCGTAGATTCGCCCCTATAAAACAGCAATATTTTCGGGGCTAGTGGCAATATCCGGCGGTGGACTTTTCGCTTCGGAGTCTCCGTCTCTTGCCCACGGTATAAAAGCGGGTCGCATCCATTTGCAAATTGAACTTCTACGTCTCACGAATCGTTTCGCGCGAATGGAGCACACAGGCACAGACACCGGCATGGCACAGAGAATTGTGAGCACACACGTACAGAGAACGCTCGTTGAACCCCTTATACACACGCCAAGCACAACCTCGATGTTTTCCCGCCAGCTGTCACGCAATAGATCTTTGTTCCCGTTTCGACGCCGAGAGCCAAAGCGATGGATGTACGGATTTGAAAATAATGTCCATCGATCCTTGACCGGACGTCTCTGTTGCGCCGTAATCGCTTTCGCTGCCGAAAAATGTTCGGATTTGTTGTGTTGGGCGGTAATTAATTCTTTCCTAATTTTATCGATTTCAATGTAACCATTAAACTGCGGATTTTACGCATTTGCAACGAAAATGGGTAAATGTAATTGAAAACAGTAAAAACATTAGGACAATTTAAGAACATCCATATGTTATATGGATTATGGTTATCCATATGTTTCTGTGTTTAGTAATTCACCAAGAAAATTCTTATTTTCCATTTTTCTTTATCTTTACGCATTTACGGCTTCTGGAAATTTTCGAAAAAATGCCAGAATATTAAATCCGATAGATTTGAGTACGATTTTTATTTATCTCGCATCTACAAAGGCTACCACTGAAGATCAGATTCCACTTCATCGCAATGTCTTCAAATTTGCCTACGAAAATAGCAAATTGCATAAACATCCGCAGTCTAGTAATCATTAACACGTTCCGTGCCGAGCCATTTTCGTTCGACAATTAAACAAACTTATGTGCCTCGTTCTATGCTGCATTGTTTCTAATGCCACCTTCGTTTCGTGGAAATATATTCTACTAAATGAGAGTTGAATTCGAATTATTATAGATGTAAGAAGTGTATATCAAAAGAATCGCGATCTGGCAAACTACAATGAACCGTTCTCCGCCTACGAAGCGACGGCAGCCCCGCAGGGCGCGTTCCCAATGCTGCAGCCATTGAAATTCCCGTCGGAACGCCTCTTTCTAAACTGAAACAATTTCGAAAAGCACTTCGGCACGAAGTTTCATTGCGCGCACCTAAGCAAACGGTCTGGTTCTCGACCGAGGGAGCTTCAAAGGAGCAATGCGTTCTGTAAACGCGGACGCGTTGCAGCTACAGCTACGGACACAACACGGTTTCCACAGGTAACTGGTGCGCGAAATTAACCGAATGTCCATCGGGCTTCGATCTTAGTCGAGTTCGATAGTCGCTTAAGTAACTCGTCAGACAATCGCCATCATCGAGCGGCGCGACGGTCATACAAATCGAGTTTCCAGAATCAATTATCGGGGACCTCGACGCTAAAATTAGCCACGACACACTTTGCTAAGTCCATTTGTATGTTTGGGAACTTCGGTTCCGCCACAATGGCAATGGTTAGGGAGTCATCTGTTAGGGCGTGTTAATTTTTAAACGAAGTTACCGAGACTTCTCGGGATTAATTCGCCGAGTCCTTCGTGGAATAATTAATTGAGACGTAGCGCACGAAGTTCTAACGTTGAGGAACTGCAATTTCAGTGGGGAGAATTGTAAATTGTTAGAATATGAATTTCTTTTGTACGTAAATTGATTGAAAGGACATCAGAAGAGGTCCAGGAAATACATTCTAAATGGACCAAGGTTTCAGGACCAATTTCCAAAGTCCTCGAGGCTAAATCTAACACCTACGCTGTGCTTAAACCGGATAGCTAAGGATCTGAAACCTATCTTCGGAGCTCCCAACGACTAGACGTTGGTTATCCTAGTTAGTCGGGGATCTAGAACCAATTTTCGAAGACCTCGAGGATAAGGCTACCTTCTGCGCCACATTCGTTCTAGTTGACCAAAGCTCCTGAGTTGATCTTGAACGCCTCCAATCCTCCAGCTCGTTTATCCCAGTTGGTCAAGGATCTGGGATCAATTCTTAGAGTCCTCGACCAGATAATTGATAACTGACCCCAGTTCAATCGATTTTCATCTTCACAAACCTCAATTACTACGGTCTTAATCTTATACTTAGATGTCTGATTAAATTTGCAATTAAATTTTAATCAAACACAACATGAAAGTTCTCAGGAACGTCCGTACGTCGTAAAACGTTTGTAAACTCGGTTCCAGTGAACAACAACACCGATAAGTCGTCGACAGATCATCGTTGGGGGTGCTGCGAGTAATTTCATCCCAGCGTCTGGTCCAGGAACAAATTTTAAAGTCCTCGAAGTTAAAGTTAATATACTTATACTTAGATGTCTGTTTAAATTCTCTATTAAATTTTAATAAAACACGATATGAAAGTTGTCAGGATCGTCCACAAATGTCGTCAAACGTTTGCAAACTCGGTTCCAGTGAACAACAACACCGATAAGTCGTCGACAGATCATCGTTGGGGGCGCTGCGAGTAATTTCATCCCCGCCCCAGGTCCAGGAAGAATTTTTAAAGTTCCCAAAGTTAAAGTTAGATGTCAGTTAGACTATTTCCGGAGAATAATGATCGGCGAGTAGCTCGCTCGCTCTTTCAGCGAGATACTCGCCGTTTGGACAGGTGGAGGGTCTCCGAGCAATTTTTAGCGCCCCCAACGTTGACTTATGTTGCCGTAGAGGCGAGGTCGGTCGCAGGATTCTCATACCTTTCCCATGAGAGCCTCCTTGGTATTTCATCGCTGGGAGTGAAGCTCGGCCTTTGGTTCAAGAGTCTCGCCAGTCTGGTCAATGGTTGGGAGCCTCCGATGCTGGTCGTGCTCAGACGTCCACTCCTCGAATGCTCCTTTGAGTATTCTCTGTTCGCTGGGCCGGAGTCCGAGACGCGGCGTTCTTGAAAAATCGTGGGAGAAACTGTTTGTGAGAACATTGCGTTTGAGTCACCTGCATCGGTGCGTGATCGCGAAATGGAGGAATTGTATCGCGTATGGAGACCGTTTGTGTACAGTTTTACACTCGAAAGTCGCCCCTTTGCAAGCCAAATACACCCTTTTACAAATCAATTTCTCCCTTCTTTTCAATTCAACTTCACCCGTTTGCAAATCAATTTCATCTCTTTGCAAATAAAGTATTTTCAGAGGTTTTTCACACCAAATTCACCCTTTTGCAAATCCATTACACCGTTTTACAAATGCAAGTACACACAGCCTGTGACAATATTAAATGGAAACTCTTAAAAATCGCATAACTTTTTTCAAATTGATCCAAAAGCCTTGAATTTATTTAAGATGTTAGACCGACTAGTTTGCTAGATAATGAGTAAACAAAGAGAAAGAAAGAAAGAAATTTAAAAAATGATGTTTTCTCAACTTTTTTTATCTGAGCCTGTAACGATATAATTTAAAAAATGAAGAAAATATCGTAAAAAATATTATTTAGAATGAAGAAACGATCGAAATAAATTGAATACAGCCACGCACGAGTGAACCTCACTGTAAAAATTTAATTTCCGATAAGTTTTCTAATTTCTAATTTCTGTTAAGATAATCTCAAAAACGAAGTTGGTCTGTTATCGGCTTTCCTCGGCCTCGAATTTTCGCGATACCCTAAACTTCGGTAATCCATAAACCAAGGAGATTAGCGGGAACGACCATCGACATAAATAATTGACCTAGAAGTTTCATTACAGGGTGAAAGAGGATTTCGTATCGTAAAATCAGTTGAAAAGTCGAAGTAAGTGAAAAGTAATTCGTGTTTTCCGGCCGAGCGTCATCGATTCCCGGAAGTTTTAACGGTGTCGGACGAGCTTCTACTCGAGGATTATGTCTGTATATACGGATGGCATAGTTGTTCGTGTAGGGTCGCGTTCTTGAAAGAAGTTGTCCGCGTTTAGACGTGGGGTATAGTCGGACAGATCAGATAAAACGACGACGACGACGACGACGACGACGGCGACGACGTCTTACCTATCGTCTCGTCCGTGAAGGATATCCTCGGCGCGAGCAGCTTCGTGCAATGAGATGCGGTACTCCCACGCTTCCCGGATGCTGCACCCTCTCCCGGGGATGCAGCCGACAGACCGGTTGACGCTGCTGCAACCATTCAGACGAGATCGTTGTTTTGGATAACATATTGCATCCCGTCGTGCTCTCCCACGCCTGCCAACGATCTACGAACTCGGAAATCGACGAGTCGAGAGGAATTTTATTGTTCGACGACTGTCATAAAATCACCGAGTAAAATCCTAGTATTATTGTCGCTCTTCCCACCGCAATTTCGTCAACTTCGACGTCGGTACCCCTGGCAATTTAATCAGCAATAGTTGAACCGTGAATTTATGTTAATTCTATGCCAATATCAATTTCTCTAGACAGATTCGAAATGATCGTAGTTATAAAAGTGATAATTAAATAAATTAAATAATGGAATCAGCGATAGTTCGACCGTGAATTTACGTTAATTTACGCAAATGTAAATTTCCACGGGTAGATTTAAAGCGACTGTAGTTTGTAGAAATGATAAATAATTAAATATATGTGAGACACTCGTAATTAGAATTTTTATTAACGAGAATACTGAAGTTAAATAAGAACTCTCCTGTTTCCTCTAAATAAATACTTGAATAAACATGAATGAAACTTGATCGAGGCCGCTGTTTCCGCAAAGTTCGCAGGCTAATTCTGCATTTCGTCGAACCGTGTATTTCGCGATAATTGCACAAAGGACACGCCTCCCTTTTCACTAAGACTCAATTAATAAATGTCCTTGCCGGGAGTCATATACGAAGGGTTTAAAAAGCGAAGGATTATGTGCTTACCTCACGGCCCAATTAAGAAGCATTTAATTAACTCACCATTGTAGCGAGCATCGATCTGTGCTTGAAGGATATTCAAACCAGGCGCGACTATGGCTGGCAGGGTCCTCGAACGTAGAAGGGGTGCAGGACGTCCGCCAGGACCTCGTGCTGCTCTTGGCTCCGGTTTGCATTCTACCGCTGGAAGGCTGGAACAAATAAACGACAAAAAGAGTTATTACTAAAACGTCCTGGAGATTGTCTCACTCTGCAGTTTTTCAAATGAAATCCTGAATTCTGTCGTTGGTGCCAACAATCCTTAAACCGTCAGAAATATGTTCATTGGACTGCAAACTTTATCCAGAGGATGCACAATTATTTTTTGAAAAATTCTGTACTCTTGCAGGATTTGTCAAATTTAATAAACTGTTCGTTTTGGTATTTTTCAAGGTGCAGCAATCCCTAAAACATCAGAAAAATGTTCGTTGGACTGCAAACTTTATCCAGAGGATACACAATTATTTTTTGGAAAATTCTGTACTCTTGCAGGATTAGTCAAATTTAATAAACTGTTCACTTTATTATTTTTCAAGGTGCTAACAATCCTTAAACCGTCAGAGATATATTCGTTGGACTGCAAACTTTATCCAGAGGATACACAATTATTTTTTGAAAAATTCTGTACTCTTGCCGGATTAGTCAAATTTAATAAACTGTTCACTTTATTATTTTTCAAGGTGTCAACAATCCTTAAACCGTCAGAAAAATGTTAATTGGACTGCAAACTTTATCCAGAGGATACACAAATATTGTTTGAAAAATTCTGTACTCTTGCAGGATAAGTCAAATCTAATAAACTGTTCGTTTTGGTATTTTTCAAGGTGCAACAATCTCTAAAACATCAGAAAAATGTTCATCGGACTGCAAACTTTCTTCAGAGGATACACAATTATTGTTTGAAAAATTCTGTACTCTGGCAGGATAAGTCAAATCTAATAAACTGTTCGTTTTGGTATTTTTCAAGGTGCAACAATCCCTAAAACATCAGAAAAATGTTCGTTGAACTGCAAACTTTATCCAGAGGATACACAATTATGTTTTGAAAATGTCTGTACTCTTTAGAGATAAGATTTCCATAGAACAGAAAACTGCTAACTGCGAAGCATCATCGAAAGGAATATCAATGAAGTTATATTAATACCTCAGACTAAAAAAATCGAGAGAACAGCACGAAGCAAAAGACAAAAGACGTCAACCCACGATTCCTCGCTCTTCAAGCTTCGGCCTTAACTTCAGGATCACAGATCCTCCCGAGGAAGTTCATCTCCTCTTGTACTTTGTCTCCGAAGCATCCTTTGACCTCGCTACGTCAATTACAGCTTGTAGACAAGCGAGAATACTGTTTACAGCCGCAGGACCTCTTCTCGAAGTTCATTAATTTTACAAAAGGCGACTTTATCGCCTTTGAAACAAATTATAAATACCGAGCAGTTCAATGAAGTTCCTATAAAAGAATCGATTACAAAATTCGATGTCAAAGCAATTCGATATAAGCATCGATAAATATTCCTATTTGCGCTCGCTTTTGCAACACACTCCTTGGGAGATCCGATTCTCGAAGAAATAAGCGACGTCTTGAGAACTTTGAAGTGCAACTGCAGACAGGAAGTCGCAGTCTGGGGGCGTGGCTCTCAAATGGAATCATGGGAACCGTCTAATTCGCACGAGCATCGCATTTGGCCCCTTTCGTTGCCAGAGTCTCGACAGACCCGATTTATGGAATTCATTGTTGGTGGAAATAGGAATTTTTTAATCGGCAAAGAACGTTCGAAAAATTATGCAAATTTTCATGCAAGTAGACCAAATTGTGAGCAGCATAGCACTATTTTTTGTTTCTCCAAAAATTCAGGCCTCCGAAGATTATTTTATACTTTTCGGTCTCGTGCAGTAAGTCAATGAGGTAGAGAAAGGAAGGTTACACAAAAATCGATTTACACTTGGAAGATTGATCTTTGACCTTTCCTGTGAGATTAATCGAACTATAAATTTTTATTAGGTTTGCCGGTGTTGCAGGTAAATGTTACAGCATTTCAATTTTCCTTACACGTTATCCCACTTTGATGAAAAGAAAATATTAACCCTCATGTCACAGAAAATGATAAACAGTTATTTTGATAAGTTAACGTTCACAAAGTTTTTTCGGTTTTTCGGTTATGCGTTTCGCATTGAAGAAATAAGAGTCACGAAGTTTCGGGTTTTACCTAGAAACAATAGAACAGTATAACTTATTTCGGGAAAAGTGTATCAAATTGACACGAGAAACGTTAAAAAGGTTTGTAGGATGTTCCAAAATATATGTTTTAGGCAGGTCCGAGTGTGTACGGTTTCGTAGCCGTCTGCAAAGTTGCATCATAATCTCGGAAGACGTACGTTTCCTGCCAAGTTTTGTTTTCTCCGGTGTTTTTGTATGCGCGAGGCAGAGCTTTGAGGAATGGCCTGTCTCCGAGGAGTATGCGGGGGCGTTCCTTCATTTTTGGTTGTGTTCAACGAAAGGACACCATGAAGAATTGGTCCAGCCGGGAAAACAAACGACCGGAATTGTTCCCGATACCAATTTGTTTCCTCGCATTGCGAAACTTGCTTCATCAGTTACAACCGCGCGCGATAAAACAACACCGCTATTTAATCCCGGATGAAGCTCAGAAGTTTGTCGGAACCCTTGCCGCGCGCATTAATATTTTATGCTCGAAATTGGGTCGAACTAGACTCCTAATTAAGAGCGTGAATTTATCTAGAAACTGCCCGGTATTGTATTTATTTACATTCGCAGAGAAACAACGACAGGAATGCTCGCTGATAAAATTCACAGCCGCGACCTCCACCCCCGGGGGGCGAAACTCGATTCATTAATTATTGCGCGATAAAAGCGGCTGCTTAAATTCGCCAACAGTATTCAAACTTTCGACCCTTCCGCGTAGAATTATTGCGCGAATTGGGGCGAACTTGACGCACAATTAAAAATTCCCTGCACGGTAAATCTCCTCGCCTTTGATTTACAATTTAATGCGTTTGTATTAATAGCATCGTTACAATTTATATTTATGGAACTAAAAAATAAATTAAAGAGTTACACGGTACACACTGAAATTATACTCTTTTTAATTGCATAAATTCACTCGATAATTAAATGTTATTCAAAACGTCGCGTTTTAAATGAATCAATTGTGATTCGAGGGAGGCGAGGCAGTTCGCTGTAATGAAAAATTTTCATACGAGGATGAGAAAACATTCAACTTTGTTTAGAAGCGAATAAATTGTTGTTTCTAAGATGAAAATCGGGGAGAACGTGACGGAAAGCGTCTCGAGGGGCTTGCGGTTCCTTTTCCGCGGGATAATCGCCGCGTCGGGTGCAGTTTTAATTCTCCTACGAGTTTTTCCAGATCGATACGAGACCCGCGACGCTCGTACTTCTTCTGCTAAGACTGTGCACAGATGTTTGCGTCGCAGCATCCCTCGAAAAACGCGAGGCAGACTCGCGAACAATACTGTTCCCTCTTCTCCCTCTGTTTCTGTTTCTCCGGCTGTTCTGGCACGGTACGGTCTCGTTCCATCGTGTTTTCAAACGAAATCATACGGTTCCTCACGATCGTTCCTACTCTCCGCGGGACTGCCGGCGGAAGAGTAAGTGCACGCTTCTCTTTCACGTCAATTTCTCGTACCGGGAAACGACGTTTCAGTCGATACAAGGCAACTCGGCTCCGCGGACAGATATTCCTCTTGTCCCGCGGGTTTTTCGCGGCTCCAGACACTGTCTGGCCTGTCTTTCTAATTCCCTAAATCCTAACAAGCTATTCAAAACAATCGCCTGCATTGAGCACATTCCTGTAAAAATCAATTTATCACCGTCAGACTCGTAAAGTTCGTTCAGATCCATTGATCTGCGAGTTGCAAAAATTTCTTCGTCCTCAGATTGCTGCACATGAGGAATGTCGTAATTTCTAATGCTCCGATACCAACAAGCTATTCAAAACACTTGGCTGCATTGAGCACATTCCTGTAAAAATCAATTTATCACCGTCAGATTCGTAAAGTTCGTTCAGATCCATTGATTTGCGAGTTGCAAAAATTTCTTCGTCCTCAGGTTGCTGCACATGAGGAATTTCGTAATTTCTAATGCTCCGATCCCAACAAGCTATTCAAAACACTTGGCTGCATTGAGCATGTTCATGTAAAAATCAATTTATCACCGTCAGACTCGTCAAGTTCGTTCAGATCCATTGATCTGCGAGTTGCAAAAATTTCTTTGTCGTCGAGGAATTTTGTAATTCCAGAAATGCTTCCTGTATGGCGACCTCGTCCAGGCGAACGTCGGCGCCGAAATTCAGCAGCCGAATCAGCGCAACAAACGCGCCAGATGAAAAGAGGTACCGACGAAGAAAAAGGGGAAACCTGTATATAGAAGTGTATACGTTCTCGTCCAGCATTCATTTCGTCCGAAGCGGTCTTCTACATCGTCGCGTTTCGATTCAACACCCATTTTTCCGCCTCGGATCCCGACGCTTTAACGCGCACGTCGTTGGACGACGGACGCAAGCTTCCGATGCAAAGTGGCATTGTTCCCTGGTCAGAGGATTCCTCCTGAATCAAGGTGCATCATGTTCGTCCTACTCAATACTGAAATCGAGGAGTCGCTCGCCTAATTGCTCGCTGGCAACCGATCGCACGAGAGTTAACATCGAATTTCCCAACTTGTATTTAGCAAAGCACTGCGAATTTAACCGAGTTGTAGGATGGTCCTCTAAACTTTTGAAAAATTCATCTCAGCTTATTCTGAAAATACTCCAAATTTACGAAAGTTGAACCAAGTTTCCCCCAAAATAGAATGCCTTAATCTTGATAAAATAAAACTAATTTCTCACAAAGACAATGCTATAAATTTTTATAAAATGAAACTAATTTCCCACAAAGACAATGTTATAAATTTTTATAAAATGATTCTAATTCCTCACAAAGACAATGCTATAAATTTTTATAAAATGAAACTAATTTCCCACAAAGACAATGCTACAAATTTTTATAAAATGAAACTAATTTCCCACAAAGACAATGCTACAAATTATGAAAAATGAAACTAATTCCCTGCTAACAAAATGCTTTAAATTCCCAAAAAATGAACCAAGTAGCAATCAAAAATGAAATTTTCTCTAATTTTCCAGAAAATTGCGAACCGACGGACCACGGAAAATTCACGGATTTCCCGAAGCACGCTGTGCAATTTTCCGAATCGTCGTTCCGCCGGATTCGCATTCCTGAATTTTTCAGAGGATTGGCTTGGGGTGTATAGCGTCACGTAGCCCATAAACCGCGACTCACAATTGAAAATTAAACGGGCCAAGCATAATTAGCACGTTCCCGACATTAAAGTTCTCCGGCGCGAGTTTTACAGGGTTGCATGGCTGCAACGACACCCCCGAGGGCACGAGAAATATTTGCATGTCACCGGGGTTGAACGAAGACACGAGCACGGTGAAAAATCAAATAAATCGGGCTCGATTGCGGGGCGCGACCGCGTGGAAATTATTTCCGGTTCGTCTTTCGCTCGCGGAATGGAAAATCCGGATTAACGAAACTGGGCTGCGATTGAAGACATTTATTTCATTATACGAACAATCGCTCCCGATCCCTGTAGAAAATTTTTTAATTACAACGAAGCGGGATGCTCGAAATATTAATGGTACAACTAGAATACGAAATTTGCGTTAATTACTCGTCAGACTAATGGAGAAAACCCACGGATTCGCTGGCGTACTGTTGTCTCTCGAGTTAATTAGTCAGAGGAGCAGGAAAAACTCTTTACTCGCTAACGTTGTAAATCACTGCTTATCTCTGCTCGAGGTACGAATGAAGATCGCTTAAGTCTTCTACCGTCGAGACTGACAGGATGATATATATTCAGATAACTTTTATGAAAAATTGTTGGGATACTTGGTACAAAGTGGACTCGTTCATTTGAAGCATTGTTTACTCTGTTTTAATCATTTTACCTGAACCAGCCTGTATTTCCCGTATCACAAACGTGTTCTACAAAGTGTCTTGCATTTCCTGTATTTTTCGTCCGGGGATAGAAAATGCGCTAAAAAATCTTGCATAAAAATTGCAGGAGCACGGTCCCAGGATATTTACTTTCCTATTCCAATGGAAATCCTTCGCGGACAGCTCCTTCCTGCGAAAAAATCGATGACCATCCTGCAGGGAGTTTACAACGTCGTCGGACGTCGTACTGTTGCAAAGGAAATAAAATTTTGTTGTTTCCCAAGCCGTTCGTTCCTTCCTCGACCCTACGGCTTCTGCTGCTGGCGAAAGGTGACCATAAATCCGTCGAACATTTTTCGTACGAACGTGCGCCCAACGTCGAAGGGGTGGACATGTCGAGGATGATTCTGATAGGAACGAAGGGCCAGAACCGTGCCAATCGCATCCTCTATCTGGACCGATCAACGTTGACGAGACACGTGGAACCGACATATTTTTTCTTTGGCGAACATCGAGGCAGATACGTGAAAATTGTGAAAACTTGGACAATACTCGCACTGGACTGTGAATTTTTCTGTAAAATAGAAAACTTTTCCACAGACTTTTCGGGGAACGAAAATTAAATATCTGTTCCTGCCTAAACGAGCAGAGGTTCTGAAGATTGCAAAGAGTACAATTTGACCAGCGACTGGTATTCCTTTTCCGAAACAAAAAATGGTGCGACGTCAATGGCCGCAAGCTGCCGCAGCTGAATGTCGGCCCACTCTCGCCGTTAGCGTCTGAACGTAATACCGCCAGAATTTGTATACGCCCACGCATATTAAAAAAGTTACAACATTCTCATTCAACTAGCCGTTTCCTCGGAATTCTAACAAAATTGTCCTCGAAGTTTCCGTGAAACGGGAAAATGCACGAGGATAATTTTTTCTAATTACGGAGGAAAGAATCTGCTGTAGTCCCTGGCAACTAGGAGGACGACTAATGGCGGAGGATTCAGGGAGCTTCGTTTTATTGCTGAAGAAAGTGTCGTCGTAATTAAGGGAGTGTCCCGAGGAAGTTGGAATACCAGTAAAGAGAAATGTTATAAAAAATATCAATGATTTCCTCGGTTCGCATTCATCGCGAACAACTATTCCGTCGGTAAAATAAATTCGACCTCGCTCCGGGTGCATACGAAATGGCTGAGGAAATCTAGAATGTGCGCTCCGACATCTCCCGTGTGTTAATTCGTCAAGATAAATAGCTATAGAGAGAAAACAGAGCAAAATTTACAACAGGAGACAGTTCTGAGATTTGGTTGAAGAACGGTCAAAGGTGTCTGAATGGAGTTGTCGGTGCTGAATGACGAGACGACAGAGGGCCTCTTCCCGCGACAGAGTGCAGCGCCAATTGAATTTTTTCATCCTCCTGGACGAGGATCCTTCGAGGAGTCCTACTCCTCGTCAAAGAGGGGCCATAGTGCTCTGAAGTTTCACTTCGTTCATTACTTCGTCGTTAGGGAGGGCTTGATCTAATTCCAGGAATTTCTCGAGTGCGGCTCCGCCTGGTTTTCCACCTCTGCTTGTCTCTTCCCCCCCCCCCCCCCATTCTATCGTTCTCCGCCTAGGAAGGTCGCCAGTGTCGAATTAAGAAAAGCTCTGTCTGGAATGTCGGCGCAGAGCGTCGTCGCGGCTACGAAAGTGCAGGGGAGGGCGTCGTTAGACTGCACCCTGCGGCTGACGCCTTTGAACGACAACTATTCCACTCGTCGAGCATGTTAGATGATGCATCCACATTAAAACATGCTTCAGAAGATGCAGAACAACATCGTATTCCATCTCGCTTCGTCCTGAAAAGGTTACGGCGGAATCTCTTTCCATAGGGTTCAGATTTATTCAAGAAAATCTTGAATGTCTGACCAAACCTCGACTTTTCCACTTGCGCTGACGCTTTTGAACAACTATTCCACTTGCCATCGATCCACATTAACCAGTTTACTGCGTTCGACGTGTACTATAGCGATTTTAAATACGAACGGCGTGCTCCGCGAAAACTTCTGAAGTGTCGTTCAGAATTCAGTTGATGGACTGTTATCAATATTCGGTACCACAATTAGCGAACTAATATACTTTAAGTAGAATAGAAGTTGGTCGGGTCCGGCGATACTCCCACTCCCTCTCTCATTGCAATTTATCATCCCAATGAAAAACGGCCGTGTTCCCTGTCTCTTCCACTTCGCAGCGAACATCGTACCGGGATTTACGATGTTGTCCAACCGTAATGTATACGACAGAACGTTGAGTTGGCAGCCCTGCTAATTCTAATTTCAGAAACTTTCGCCTTTACGACAGCTCGTTACCCGATGTTCGTAGTGCTCCTTTGGAATGGACCTAAATCCGGTTGGATTTGAATCGTCGAACGTGAATAGCGATCGAATAGCTTTCGAATGAATCGTAAAACGTTACGCGTTTCGGATGTGTCGTTACGAGAATAGCGCCGCCTATTCTCACCGAAAATTATGAGAGGTGTAAGGAAGTCGTTCGCTTCGTCCGGCCGAAGTTAGGCCACCTCAATTGGCGCGTGTGGTGCCGTAAAATTATTTAGCTTCCATTTTTTCAGTTGTTCCAGTTACCTGTTTTAAACAGACATTATACAGATTTAAATTTAGGTTCCGTTCTAGAATTGATCATTTAATTAGAATCGTGACATTTCTAGATTATAATGATGATTTTATACTTTTTATGGGTGAAATTGGTGTTTATTGGCTGATCGAAACTACTTGCAAGAGCTGATTATTATGGACGAGGTATATTGGTTCTTTTATTTATTTTTTCTGGGATAGAAATCAGTGTTATTTTATAGTAGAAAAAGTTTGTTAAAATTGCTCCTCCTCGTCTGACCATTGGCGGATTGAAACTACTTACAAGAACTGATTATTATTGACGAGGTATATTGGTTCGTTTATTTATTTTTTCTGGGATAGAAATCAGTGTTATTTTATAGTAGAAAAAGTTTGTTAAAATTGCTCCTCCTCGTCTGACCAGTGGCGGATTGAAACTACTTACAAGAACTAATTATTATTGACGAGGTATATTGGTTCTTTTATTTATTTTTTCTGAAATGGAAATCAATGTTATTTTATAGTAGAAAAACTTGGTTAAAATTGCATCTCCTTGTCCGACTATTTTCGATTGGGACTACTGAATGAAGCTTCTATTATTGACTTGTGTCACTAGATGCGCAACATCTGTTCTCGCTAAAAAATTTTGGAAGCTCGTGGAGCCAGGTACAGCTGATAAAAAACCGAAAAAGTCCGGGCAAATCGAAGGGGCAGCGTCCTTCGGAACGAGTGCAAATTAAAAGTTGGCAATGGCTGTCGCCGGGTAACAAAAGCGCGAGAAATGCTCTCGAAATCGCGGAATCGCCCGGTTGTTCGAAGTTTCGTCACGTTCCCCGACTTCTAGGTCGAGTTGAACGTACGTGTCCCCGACGTGCCTGCACGCGAATCCTTGGCCACGAAGCTAGCTGTGATCGGTGAAAAAAAATTCGTTTGTCATTCCAACATCGACGAGAACAATCGATCCATCCTATATATGCATGCATAAGCGGTGCATTTTGTCTCGGGTTCCAGGGATTGTTTATTCCGGCGACTTTTCAAGGATTTGCACGATATCGATTCCCCTCTGACGCGATGAAAACCAACAGGATAGAAATGTACGGGATACCGTCAGCTGACCCGAAGAATTTTCATTTTTCTTCGATCGCTCGATGCCGGAGGAACATTCTGCTTCTCGTGTGTGCATTCCGAAATTGTGCATCGACGCGAAATATTGTGCTCGGTTGCATGCGAATTTAGGGGCCAACGCACTCCCACGCGGACCAGTCGCCTAGACGTAATTTAATAGCGACGAATTTAGCTTGATCTATGCGTTCCCTGCTGCGGAAAGTTACAATACGCTGCTCGCTGAATTGTTAATAAGAACGTCTGCAGAGATTCGGGTTTCCGTAGACGAGTTTCAACGAGCCCAGAATGTAGAATTTTATTTGCAATAGAAATTCTTGTGGGTAATTGGTTGGGTGAAATATGAAACAGTAAAGGATTCGAAAAATTTCAGAATATAGCAATGATGTTTTTAGTGTAACAAAGGATTATTAAGGGATGAAATCAATGTTTATTTTATTTCTGCTTCCCAAAATGTTATTTTTACCGAATAGATAAGTTGCAAACGTAAGGGACACCTAGGGCCTGCCATAAAAACGTCAGCGTTAAGTAGACGGGGCTCTTTCGAATCCCCAAGCGGCGTATCGTCGGACGACCAACAGTTTAAAATATCGGAGTGACAGCGAACAGGCACAGGGGAGCACGGGAATTCAGAATTATGGGAACTCATCGGGGCGTAGTTTCCTTTCCTATAAGTTCTGAGTGCGCGAGGTTATAAAAGTCGCGCGACGGCATTCCGGAATTTATGGTCGGGACGCGGCAGAATGAAACTGCCGGGGCGTGTCTTTATGCGAACGCATTAAAATTTTTAATGCCGACCAGTGAACGGTCCTGATATCGTTCGCGACGATCGATGGCCAGCTTTATCCTCGTATGTAGAACCGAAATGTCTCTCTCTTTCTCTCTTGAAAAAGATTATCATTCTATCATCCTTATTAATTTTTGTTTAATTTTTCATTCGTTTCTTTAGGTGAAACATAACTCGCTTCCCTTCCAGAATGTTTCCCTATGTTGGAAATAATTTTTCAATTCTTTTTATTAAGTGGAAGAGAGTATTACTATCAGTTTGATGGAGCTTCTCCGAGGGTTTCCAAGACATTGAAACGATCAGGACACGTAGAGGCGGCTCTATCGATCCCGAGGCATAATTTAAGCAATAACGGAGTCACCGAGCCACCATCTTGCTCGATCTCTCAATTATGGTCTCGGTCGAACGTGGTCACCTGTGGAACACTATTAACCGGATACTTTGACAACACCCGACCGGAATAGAACAGCCTCTTTTGTGCGTAGTATTGTCGCTAATACCGAGTGCTATCAAAGTGCCGGCAATTACATTGTGCGGAACCTAATTTCCATCTTGCACCTACGATTCATTACAAAAATCAATTTATATAATCGTCACGGGAGCGCAGAGATTTTATGCATTTCTGACAACAATGAGTACTTGCCTAATTTACATCCTGCACATAATTCATTACAAAAGTCAATTATATCATCGTTACCGGACTGAAAATTTTATGCATTTCTGACACAATGAGTAGGTACCTAATTTATTTATTTATTAACCCCTTGCCCTACAACATCGTGTCAGACTCATGATGAAGATTCCGAACAGAGTCTAATAAATATGTATGGTATTAATTTCCTTCGAACCGTAATGAAATTCTATTGTAGTTTTGTTAATGTATAGTTAGTGGAGAACACGCAGGCATACTATAGATATAAATTTTCTTCTTTTTCAGGAAATTACGAACTACAAAAAAAAGTTCTAATCACTGTAACCGTAAAATATAACAATTATATCGTAATTAAAAACCTGCAGATTTTACGCATTTCTGACAGAAATATCATACATGAACACGAACAGTGATGCGACTTCGAGAGTGCCTTTTTTGCGAGAGGTTACTTAGAGCTGAAATCTACTGCAATAACGGAGTGAAACGCAGTAGCTTGCGACTCAGCGGTAGTGGTTGAAGAAGTTCTCCCGAAAGTTGGCAACTTGGAGGGACCGAGAAGGTGGCCTTGGACCACATTATTAGAGGTTTAACAGCTCAATAAAGCTCGCATCAGGAGAAACCACTCGTAACGCTGTTGTTCGCCGGAACGGTCCGCAGCCATTACGTAATCCGATAGAATTGCAAGAAACAAGACGAAAGGAGAGAGGCGGAGAGAGAAGAAGAAGAGAGATACCGGGAACAAGGTGCTGCGGGTGGGAAACGAATTTCCGTTGATCTTCGTGCTCGAGGTCAGGTTCATTGCCAGCCACTTGTGTTGCGGCTAAACGAGTAGCTTCACCTCCGATGCCTATATTCGAGAACACACAAGGTGGTCTGCAATTTCACCGTGATCGATATCCACGATAATTCCATGTGGCCCGAGAAACCTCTTTTCTTTAATATCAACTCACCCCGGCGAAGCTTTGCGGTATATATTACGAAATTTTCATACAAATTCAGCAATTTCCGCGGTGTCGTTTCGAATGAGAATTAAAAGTTTCGCGTTTCGGTAATGCGCGGAATGATGTAACCAGGGGAAAAAGTTGAGTCGCGAGGGATTGGGGCTTTCAGTGGAGCGATGAAATTAAGTAGGTACATTCTACGCGGAAGGACGGAGAGAAAGTGTGGGATGAAGTTTTCTTCCACGGGGTTCCGTTATTGAGAAAATTTTAAAATTTTGCAAGAGATCGCGGCTTCCGGCGTGCAAGTGGAGAAGTCGAACTTTGGTCGGACATCGAGGTTTTCTTTAACGAGTGGCGTCTCCGAGACGCCACTAAAAAATTGCTGTATCATCATTCAAAATATTGTTTACACTATTGAATATGTTGGTATCTAATCAATTACTAAACGTTTAAGTATTGGAGGAGGTGTAACATCGATTTCATATCCATAAAAAATTAGGGTTAATAAATCCGAACCCCGTGGAAAAATTCTGACGTAAGTTTTGCAGGATGAAACGAGGTTGCATCTGCATCTTCTGGAACATGTTTTAACCTCTCAACTGCGGAATTTAATTTCAAAAATCCCCCACAGAGTGCGGAATTAAAATCAATCAACGACGCGTACACGCGTCGAACCCGAGGCAAATGGTCCTATTATAAATTTTACAAAAAACGAGGAAGGCTTACATTTTTATTTGATAAAGATTCTTGAAAAGGTTATTGTTGTTGCCCCGCAATAGAGATTTCGATTGACGTGTATACACGTCGGACGCGGTAAACTGGTTAATGTGGTTCGATGGCAAGTGGAATAGTTGTTCAAAAGCGTCAGCGCGCAAGTAGAAAGGTCGAGCTTTGGTCAGACATCCAAGATTTTCTTGAATAAATCTGAACCCTATGGAAAGATTCTGCCGTATCATTTTCAGGACGAAGCGAGATGGAGTATGATGTTGGTCTGCACCTTCTGAAATAATCGTACTCGCGTCAACTTTTAATCTATTCTGTTCTACAAGCACTTTCTGGAAAGGCTGCCTTTCGAAACAAACATAAAAGGCTAAACCTTCCGAAGTAGAATCTGCAGTAGGAGTTATGAATAGATGATAATGCGCAGGTGATAACAAAAGAGCGAGAACATAGAAAAGCTATTGGGAGGAGAGAACGGCGAGCTTGCGCGAAAGCGCGAGTCGTAAATTAGAAGGAAACGGAGAAAAAAGCCGTCGCTGGAACGAACACGATGAGAATGGAGAACAGGGAGCTTGCACAAGGTCGCGAAGAATTAGATGAAGAACGACGGAATCGAATGGTAACGTGGTCATTCTTTTTGTTTAATGGATTTTTCTAGCTGCATGCTGCGCCATCGTCGATCAGGATAACTTGCCAGACTAGTTCTGTCAGCCCTTCAATGCCATTTTCGGCAGGTTGCGCATTTTTCAACGGTTCCTCGGCACCTTGTCCCATTTTCCGGAGAGAATGATCGATAGCACCGCGATGATGCGGTTTACGGCACCTGGGAACGAGGTCAGGATGCGTTCTTCGCGTCGCACCCGCTTCAATTAGTGGGACACGCCCGTACACGTACGCCCCGAGAAAAAATCCTGTCCGCTAATTACTCGCGAACACGGTTTACGTCCGTCGAACTATATTCTATGGGCCATTATTTGCCGGAGACCTGATTTTACGCGAAATACGCGGCACTGCGATATTTGTTTCGTTACAACAGAGCAGTATAGGTTCTGTACTCCGAATTCAACCTTATGTAAATCAATTTCTCCTTTTCGTAAATTAGTTTCTCTTGGAGTGTACAACGAAATGCACGAAACGCACGGAGGACCAAAGGTCTTTCTTGACCTGAAGTTTGTTACACTTCAAGCGTTGCTATCCCCTTATCCAGAAGAAATCAGGTAGTTCAGTCCTTGCCGGTCTACCGAACCAGTCACGGCTCACACCTCCTCTCTTCGTTATACCTTTTTGGTGTAAAACAGTTTATATTCAATGTATCAATAATAAATAGTAGTATTTTAATTCATGACTGATGTACGTTTATTCCATGCGTACAGTGGAGATTAAATAAATATTCAATAAATATAAGATTCCTTAAGTCTCACTCTTTTGCAAATCAAATTCACCCTTCCGCAAATCAGTTCAAAGCTCGGTAGGTTTAACGTTAAATAAGATCTTGACGGAAAGTTTGACTGGTTTTATTCACGGAGAATCACCCATATTCTTCGGGTTATTAATATTGGGTCAGTCTGTACAGCTGAAAGCATGGTACGACCATCTATTTCGAATCGTTCGACAGATAAACGGCGGCAAGTCAAAATTATAGACGCGTCCCTATGAATAATTCATCGGCGAGGATCCAGTAATAAGCGACGATCCAGTTGCAGTCGATAAATCGGATCCATAACTCGACGGGGCACCGAGTTTTAAGAGGCTCACGTATTTTCGCGAGCTTTTCGCCTGAAATATTGACGTCGTGACTGAAACGTTGGCCAGCTGTAACCTGAAAAATCAATATCGGCCGGAAAGATTATTGATCGACGCGTGAAAGACAACCGAACAATCCTTCCCTTATGTGAGATCGTGATAGCTGATCGGCGACGTGACGCGACTGCTTGTAACGGGTACAGTATCACACGTGCCGGATATATGTTTGGCCTATTCCACTGGATCCTACTTCCTCACTCTCCCGCTCGGAAAACGTGCCGATCTACCGCGAAAACGAGAGCTCACCGAGTATATACCTCCTACGTCATCACGCTAAATTTTAGCATAATTTTGTTTGCGATGTATACACGTTTCCTGCTGTAGCTACTTCTGCACATTTTACGTGTATGCTAAAGAATCGAATAGAAATTTCCTTCTTTCATCAACAATTTCGAATCATTCAGGAAGGTAAAATGCATTCTTGTAGAAATATTAATAATTTTTCAGAGCAGTACAAAAGTTACAATTAAAATGATTAAGGGGAGACACAGATATTTCCATTGAAATTCTGCCCTTTGTAAGTGACACAGAAAACACTCTCATTTAGTGTCTCTCTAATAACACTGTCCAACAAATTTCAACTTTTTTTGGTTATTTTGATTCCCATTATGCGATTCTTATAGAGTTTTTCGCGCGAATTCCGAATCTGACCTTAATTTCTCTCCTATACGTAAAGTTTTTTCTCGTAAGATTCTGTAGACTTTCCCGAATACAGTGATATCTAATGTTAATACATTATGATTGGATATCATTGTATTCGGGAAAGTCTACAGAATCGTTTGCCGTAAAGAACAATTCAATATCTTTTATAATAACATCACAATAATTGTTCAAAGTTGAAAAAGGTGTCTTTTTTTTAACTCAATTTTCTCAAAAATTCGCATAGTGGGAATCGAAATCATTTTTGGCTGTTGGACAGTGTAATTTAGACGAAACAATTTCACGTTGTTTCAGATGAATTTTTGTGTGTATGTTTGAACTATAATACTATTTAGGAAGAGTATCGATGTGAATATGTCTGACCATAGCCGGACTGAAACTGCTCAGAGCTCAGACCTCTACTCTTTATAGCTTTCTTCAGGCAGCACTCTGGCCATCCGTGCTTAATAAATTTAATGTTACAGTAATAAAGGTGAGTAGTAAAAAGCAGCTATGCGTCTGACCGTCTGACGATAATGGAACCACTACTCCTTAGCGCAGTGTCTAGTATCGACCAGTGTCCCTTGTGCGGCGCCATCCCGCGCGTAATCGCGGCAAATAATTTTAGTCGCCGCGTAATTACAGGCCCGCTCGCGGACTAAACGAGAAGAGACGAAGACAATAGCGGAGAGTGTGCCGCGAGCCGCGGGACGGTGAAATATGCCGAGGCAGATCGATTCCACGACAAAATATTCGCTGACGAATGACAGAATCGTGACCCAGTTTCTCCGGACCAGCAACGAAGGTCTGCGAAGGGACCACGGTGCATTACACGTGCATTTTGTGTGTCGAGAGCCGTTGTCATCCGGTCGAATAGGTGTCGCAACGTTCGGTAATTCGTCGCTGACGCCCACACGAAAAGAGATCTGTCGACCGGCGTGTGTGTGTGTCAGCGACGCGATCAATGCCGATGGAATTGCACTCGCGAAATTCCAACACCATGGAAATTCTCGACGCACATCCTGGCCAACGGATACACACGGCCCTGTGCGTTTTCCGGCGTGAAAACAACCGCATCGAAAAACACGCAACGGAACGCTGACACCGGCAGACGCGTTCATAAACTTCACCCGTGTTCACCGTGAATATTTCATTTAATTTTCTGCATCCGCGCGCCGACCCGCCAATTTGCGGAGCACAATTTCCGCTCTTTAAGCTTTCGGTTAATCCAATCCCTGCCGTCCGCGGTTCGATCGAGTCGGGTTCGCGTTACGACCCCGGAATTCCACGGCCTTGACACCCAACGGCTTCAAGGTGCTCGCCAAAACTGGCAAACACTTGCGCAAACCGAGGCAAACCAGTCCTAGCTCGAAGTGTTACGGACGTACAACTTTCCGGAAAGTTTTATTGCGATTCCGTGCAGGCGGAAAGAATTGCGACGTACGTATATCGATCTCAAACTTGCTCAAACACGATCGAATAACCACTCACCGTACTTAATCGTTATTTTGCAAGATTCTTCGCCCCACAAATTTTTCCATGATCCTTCCAGGATTTATGAAGTACGAAGAAAATTTAATTTTGTGAAGGGACCAAGTTAGGAAGACGTCTGAATTCATGCATACAGATATCGATCTCTCAAACTTGATCAAAAACCGTACTTAATCGTTATTTTGCAAGATTCTTCGCTCGACAAATTTTTCCACAATCCTTCCAGGATTTATGAAGTACGAAGAAAATTTAATTTTTTGAGGAACCAAGTTGGGAAGACGTCTCAATTCATGCATACAGATATCGATCTCTCAAACTTGATCAGAACCCTACTTAATCGTTATTTTGCAAGATTCTTCGTCCCATAAATTTTTCCGCAATCCTTCCAGAATGTATGAAGTACGAAAAAAATTTAATTTTGTGAATGGACCAAGTTAGAAAGACGTCTCAATTCAGCACACAGTCGGAATCTTATCCAGCCAGCCGTGTGGCAAATCGGAATCCTTGATCTTGCGACTGCGACGTTCAATGCTCGAAACAGGATACCGTGGAACGAAGTTTTTTTCTGGAAGCTTGGGACGAAACCGAGAGGAAGGGATGCAGAAGAAGATGTTTGATCATCGGAGCGGAGGAAGCAGTTTTAATCGAACTCGACAAAGACCAGTTCCGTTTCCTTCGTTTTCTATCCAAGAAAACCGATCCAGCTCGTTTCTTCCTGAAAGCCGAGCCCTACAGCTTGTTTGCCTCTTGATTTTCGACGCAGGTTCCTTTACAGAAAGCTATACGATCGATAACGGATTATCAAAAGTGCAGATAACACTGTTACGTTTTCCAGTATCCGGAACCTACGCATCCGGGAACATCATGTTTCATACAAACGATCCAGTTTTGTAGAATGGATCAAAGAGCTGAAAGGTCATGGATCGCAGCTGCATTAACCTTTTGTTCTATGAAATCGTGTTAGACTCGTTATGAAAGTTTTAAACAGTGTGTTAACGCTGGATCTATCACAATCAAACAGCTGATTTGTTATGTTGCTATTAAACACTGGTTACCATTTCTGCTCAACAATTAAACAAGCTCATTCTGCAATGTTAAACTTGTTATAAAATATATGTTTTTAACAAATGGATAGTACACGTGGCACAGAACGCGTTAAACGGAGCTTCCATTGGAACGTTTATTATAATCTCTATCGAAACGATCGATAGAAACGCAGCGAATTTCATCTAAATCCACGAATAGTTGTTCCATTAATAATAACGCGTTAATTATTTGAAATTTGAGTGGAGACACGTTGGCCTCGAACAGCGTTTGCATGCAATAAACATTTCCTTCTCCTCTCGTAGGAAATTATTAACTTTCCAGGAACTTAAGCACGGTAGAACGGAAAGAAATTATAGGACGAGGGTTTCGGCTGTCCAAAGTTTGCCTGGGGATTTCTTGGAAGTTTGTAGGATCGGGGATTTTTCAGGTGACAAACGGAAAGTTTCAACGAAAATTCTCTCGAGCGGTAATCGCGTAACAAACGCGAGTCGGCTTCTCGGGCGGCAATTCCGCGTAGATCCAGCGATATGCAAATCCGTTGGAAACGAAGAATCTTGGGAGAGCGAGCCTCGGATGCACATTTTTACGAGCCGTTCGTACGTGCTGCCGTTCCATGCAGCTTTGTAAGTCTGCTGCGTGTCGCACGAGCTTCCCGGAGCGTGAAAGAGCGTACAGTTTTACGCTCTGAGCTTGGCATTTTTCCTACACGAAGACGAAGATGTTTCTCCATTCCTTTTTATCCCGGAAAACGTAAAATGTATTAATATACTATTAATTATATCCTGCAGCGGAAGAAGCTCGTTCAGCTTTTACACTTGTACAACATCGAAACAGTTCATGTTGCTCGCCGCGATTCGCACAATTTTGAATACACGCATAGTTTAAGAAATGCATTTTGCGGGACTGCAGTCTGGTTTGAACTGTCTTAAATTTCACCTACTCGTTTTCGTCATAAATACATCAAATCCGCTGTCTAGTAATTACAATGGCAAATTCTGGTTGACACAGATCCTCGGGAAGATTGAACGAAACGGTTTCGAGGATCGCGAAATTGTATTTGACGTTGCGCATAAACGAAACGAGTTAGCAGCGGCGGTGTAGGTTCAAAAGCGAGGTTCCCGGAATCAAAGCAGATTCCCGCCGAGTAGATTCGTTAACATTTGCTTCCGGTTCTACCGCGTAGCAGGCTGGAGTAGCGGCGCAGGTCTTCTTAAGAGACACTTCACCGTGAAAGCTTTCGCCGACCCGTAAAAGCAGCCGAGGGACATCCGTCGAATAACAGCTCGTCGACAAAAGAATTTCTGAAAGAGTAAAAACGCGTCGTTCGAAGGTCGCTTTGAGGGAAAATCAGCGGGTCGAGTGCGAGAGACCGATTCGGAAATGCCGATGTTCGTTTGAATCGACACGCCGATCACGACGACCCGTTTGTTTGCCGATTGAAACTCACCCCCCTGCGCGTGCCGCTTTATTTTGCTCTTGCTATAGCCGTGATTTTGAAATATACGTATTGCGCGGTCGAGGACAAAGCAAACAACCGGCCGGAAGTTCAAAGAGACCGTTAAACCGCGTCGGCAAAGGCTACGTGGATGGACGACCGATGCGTCTTTTATACGCTTCCGGTTTACTTAGCAAACGACGACATTTTCACACGAGGCTAAATGACATTTCCTCGCTGAAATGCATCTCCCCAGGGGCAGAATATCTGGGAAGTAATCCGGATATCTTTGGATCGTGATCGATTTTCGGCTGAATAAGTAATTCCACTTTAACTGTAAACCTACGTATTCCCTTACGAAAATGACAAGATCCATTTTATTTAGACTTTGTGCGGCTCCTATTGTAATACGTGCTTTACCGAAGATATCTGTACAATTATTTCTTATGCAAAAGGGTGAAATTGATTTGGAAAACCTATAATGTCGACGTCTTTCGAGAGCTCGTTGAAAGCTCCCGGTAACTTTGCAGCGCAGTGCGTCGATAACTTCTTCTGTTATCGAAGATTTGGTTGGTCCAATATGAGGAACGAGGGCAAGAAAACCTGTAAGAATTAGGACAGATAGTCCGAAAGCAAGGGCGCGTCGGATAAGAAGAGAAGAGGGTGGCTAAAAAGAGAAAAGAGCAACAGCTGCGTGGAAAAAGGAGAAGACGGCTCTCCGAGTGGCGTAAAAACACTTTCGGCCTTTAGAAAGTTTCGTGACACGTTGCAAAGCTGAAACGTGCTGGCGACGACGACGCCGTAAACAGTTTCCCCAGCGATAAGAATGCATCATGCCGAACAGAACGCTTTACTCGCGAGCGTCCTCGAAACAGCGGAACCGAACGACGTCTATTTCTTTCGTGTACAAGATACAAGCTTGCAATTCTATATGGATAGTTTGAAGGACATATCTAATATACAGGGCTTGTAATATGTACATATATCCTATTGTGTTACATGAAATATACAAATACATCAAATGTCCTATCATTTTGTCCGGCACTGTAACAGCTACTACCTCGAGCTATAACAATCTCGACGAGGATGGCCATTACACTTGATACATATAGAAGCAGACTGATCGCGCGTGATCGAGGCTACGAGCCGGATGATGAGAGTTCCATGACATTTCCCGAGAACTTTGACCTTTTCTTCTCAGTGTCTATTATCTTTCTGAAATGGCGACTCTATTCTTCTCATTTCAAGCTCGACACTTCAAGGACAATACAATCAAATTAGCTCTTCAATTTCGTTCCGAATAAGAGTCGAAATCCTCAGCCTGTTTTCGCTGATGGAGATTTCCCGTGGCCACAAATATTCATCGCAGTTGTTTACCAAAGTTTCGCATACGATCTCGAGCTCCACAACGCCGGAAGAATTGATCAATGGCCTGGATAGCTTTCGGACGATTTATTATCAAGGATCAAACGCGAGGGAGGTCAGATACGACAATTTATCGCCGTCCATTGGATACATTTTTTGAAAAACGACCATCCCAACTCGCGGGGTGCCAAACTTGCCCCGTGCATATTTTTGGACTCCCTAGAAAATTCTCTGACATCCTGGGACTTTTTTCAAGAATTTCCCAGCATATAAACCCTCTAACAAAATATCCTGACCTGATTCATCTCCCTAGAAAATTCCTGGACATCCTGGAAGTCTCTAGAAACATTTCCTGACATCTATGGACTGCCTAAATTGTCTAAAAAAATTTCATCATCTATTTCAACATCTATGGACTCTCTACAAAATTTCCCGACATCCTGGAACCCTCTGGAAAATTCTCCGCCATCAAAGTTTCGACCCTTGCACGAAAACGGAGTTGAATCGACTCGAGCGACGACCATAATCGCGAGAGCGAGCCGCTCTTCGAGAGGGTGGTTCCGATCCAGGACGCTTATAATTTTGTCTGGGAGCCGGGTCTCTCTAATCGAATTTGTCGCGGGATTTCCAAGATAAGGGTATTACGAGGAATTAACGTCCACCAGAGAAGTGGGTGTAGCGCCACGTGGAATTTACTCGACTGCCATGGAATTCTGTGCCCGGGTCTCGTAGTTGGGATACCGAACAACTGTCGTCGAGTATTTCGGGAATTGTTATACACGATCGGCCACGGGACTAATTAATGTTGCCGTGGTCCGCCGCTGAGGACCGATCCTGCCTAAATTATTTAGGGAGCGTTACCGTTAATGCGAATACCTCGTGAAATTTTTAACAAGCCAAATAGACAGCTACGAAATTGTGTAACGCTCGAATCGGATTATGGAATAATGTACGAACAGATTGCAATATTTAGTTTTAGTGTTGAGCTTCGTGGAAAGGACAGTTATGGTTTTGCGAGCAGTCAGTATTACGTAGAGTGGGCGAAATAAATGATTGTTGTTTGAAATTCGCCCCTACTTCTCAACTAGTATATTTTTCACCGTGAAGTTTAATTAATACGAAGGCGAATGTAAGTAAATAAAACAAATGCTGGGAATACAAACGGAGAGCGCAACGAGAGACGTACAATGGAATATTTTTTAATTGAAATTGCTGCCTTTTGTCTCGACTTTAAATAAAATGAATGATGTGCAGACCGAATGGAACTGGTGGAGCGAATGAAACCTTGATTAATAAAAATGATATGGTATAGAATTCTTGCCTGAAATATTATAAAATGATTTCAATGATGAAGTCGCAATGAACCGCAGAAGACAACGGTAGAAATCTAGAAACCAAGCGAGAAATAACATCATACGAGCGAACAAAATCTTGATTAATAAAAATGATATGGTAAAGAATTCTTGCCTGAAATATAATAAAACGATTTCAATGATGAAGTCGCAACGAACCACAGAATACAACGGTGGTAATCTGGAAACTGATCGAGAAATAACATGATAATCCATAATCATCGAGTCCCAGCGTCGTAAAGCTGTCCGCCCACCGCATCGGTTTGCTAAATCCCTTATCCACGTCGTCGATCGTTGAAACCTTAATCTGCCCCGGTATCGGGGTCGATCAGGCTTGCGATGAAAAACGAGGGTGTCAAAAGGTTGGTCGTCGTTATGAAAACAGAAAGAATCTGCGGACGAGCGATTAACGAGTCTCCGAGTGGTCTGAACCGGCCGACTCTACCCTCGGGCCGTGCTCGGGTCACTTTGCAGCAATGCTAACCGTCGAGGTGTGTGTACCCGCCGAGAAACAGTTCACAAATACTCATGAATACTGAACGACCCCGGCTAAACGAGGATGCTTTGGCCAAGTGTTTTTGAGGAGAGAGAAAGAGAGAGAGAGAATAATTCCCCCGTGTGCTGCTCTCGTTACCGGACTCGCAGAGAAACTATAGCATTGGGGATGTACTTTTGATCTTTGGTATCTTCTCCTGCAGAATCATCATCCCCTCCACAGTAATTGTGTTTAAAGGCGACGCTGAAACAATTGCGTCGCAACGAGTCTCGCTGAATTAACGAGGCACCCACACAATGGACGAATAGCTCATCGAGGGTCGATTCTGACACGGAATCCTCGGTATCGCGGCACTCGACCGGTTAATTGATCGTTCGATTCCCATCTCGGATTCCGAGGCTGTTCGCCAGACAAAAGGGCACCTCGTCTTTATTAACGGGCGCAAGGTGACGAGCGCCGAGACGCCGGATAAACGTGTAGAAAAATCGTCAGCGGAAACCGGGTCATCCGCTGGATATACAGCGCCGAACAAAATGATAGGACATTTGATGTATTTGTATATTTCATGTAACACAATAGGATATATGTACATATTACACGCCCTGTATATTAGATATGTCCTTCAAAGTATCCATATAGAATTGCAAGTTTGTATCTTGTACGCGAAAGAAATTAGAGAAGATAATGTAGACATGTATTGTAATAATATTTTATGTTATAATGTACTTTGGCAGTAATCTGTCAGCAGTGACTAGAAGCAGACGCGCAAATTTTTCAGTTGTCTACAACATTTGTGCCATTAGAGTTAAAATGGGTCGAGAAAAACAATTGGACAAAAGTGAAACCGACCGAATTTTGTTATTGCGGTCACAAAATCAAACTATCACGAAAATTCAGCGAACACAGTACGTCCCATGTTTTCATCATTCCGTGGCTGGAACGATTAAATCCGTCAACTCGCGACGTGTTTCGCTCTATGATGCAATTTATCTCCGATTCGCGGATGCTACGGACTTTACTTGCGAAACTAATTCGTTTTAGATTGTTTACGGAATGTAGAGATTATAACGTTACTGTGGAAAATGTTGAACTTTTATAAGCCGGACAATAATTCCTGACGAGGCGGTTTTTATTTTCGAGAGGTACTGAATAATCCAGAACAGATAAATACACTAAACATCAATATATACACGATTGAAATTGAATGGGATATGCGCTGTCGGCGGCACGACAAAATGTGAATGAGTAATTAATCGTGCTTCGTAACTGTTCTCTCATTTATGCTAATGAGTCACCGAATAAATTAGTACAATTGTATGCAGGTTATTTACATTCGTACACGTCTGTTTAGGTTATTGAATTTTCTGTGTGAAAATCAATGCGGTCTTCTTCGTATTCAGAAACAGATAACGAAGTGGTAACATTTCAGTATAAAATTGCTCAATTTTTCCTGTTGAAAAGGTAAATTGTTATTTTTACCGCTTTAAAGAGAGTAATCGTTTTCCTAGAGGTTTTTTTTCTGTAGCGAACGCGTTATCTATGAAACGTTTAGACGTGTCGGATTGTTCGATTAAACGCGAGGCAGAGATAGATTCTATGGCTTTGTTGCCTGGGGTAATAAGGATCTCTGTACAGGGTCAGTCGATGCGAACGTGACCTGTTCCTGTCTGACGGCGAACGATACTGCGATCAATCTTCTTTTACCAGTACGAGGATTACTCGGTGTCAGTCATTAACATGCATGTTACCCGGCGGAATACGTGGCAGATAAGTCGCACGTGATACAGAACAATTAATACTCGTGTCTTCACCTTTCTCTGGCCCCTGTTAACCCTGCTAACCTTTCAGAACAATGAGGACATTTGAATACTGCGATAAAGATCCGCAGCTCGCTAATTATGAAGTCAGCAAAATTGAACCCTTAGCAGTCAAGGGGTGACTCGGAGAGTCACCGCTAAAAATTGTTGTACCATTATTCACAATATTGTTCGCATTATGCTGATATCTAATCATTTACTACGCATTTCATATCCATAAAATTAAAAAAATCGTACACACTTATTCCAGATCGGAAGAAATGTGTAATTTTCAAGTTGAAATAGCCCGACTGTAAAGTGTTATAATATTGTAAAAACGTAAGAAACGAAAGGTGTTGGTATTCTTGGATGTTTTGTATCTTTTTACTGTTCGAAATTGCGTCCACTCCTATCTTTTTCTTAATAAGAGCATGAAATCCGCAATAAGGGGCGGAGGAGAGAGAAGGGTTTCGTAATCGGGTCTTGAAGAGGCGCTGTAATTAATCGAGGACGTTATCGGCCAGCTTTTTTAACAGCGTCTGCCTCTCCTGAGGGTCGCGCAGACGTGGCTTGTTTTCATTTTATCTGGAGCCTTTTTTGCCAGCCACCCTCCTCGCCAAATCGAAGGTCGCGACCACTGTCGCACCTCTCCGGTCCTCTAATAAACCCTCCAAGCATCGTAAACTGAATCCTTGGACTGGAATCTTGTCTGCGAGGCATTATTTATCGCCCGAGTGGGAGATCCGCCGCCTGCACAGTTCAATTTATAGTGCACGTAATTAAATAAGTTCCCGCCCAAGACTCAAAACTTCCAAAAACCTACGGCAAAGTTTCTTTTATCTTATTCCTGGTTTCCGAAAGCTTTCGCAGATAAAATAAAATTGATACTGTCATAAAGAACAGCTTTTATGTATTATTTTGAAAATATTGACAGTATCCACGTCCGCAAAATATTTTATATTTCCTGCAAGCTCCTGTGAAAATCGTACACACTACATTTTCATGCATTTACAGACTCTACGGTGATCTATTCAAAAATATAAAATCGAAGCTTTCACACGGTGTCAATCATTTTTTGTATTATTTTACATGTATTGGATGCGCCAGCGTCGAAAGGAAAATTTATTTTTGCACTTTTACGAAAGAGAATAAAATCCGAGCTTTCACAAAATATTAATCTTTTGCGTATTAGTTCGAAAATATTGGAATATCTTTTAACGGTACGGTGTAGAATGTTTTATATCAATTTGTTGGTTGACGACTGTGTAAAGATCTCTCTCTCTCTCTCTTCGAATGGCTTGGAGTGCATGGAAATTTCTATTTGCGCGGACATCTGCGGTGCAACTGTTATCAGAGGATATGCATTCTGCAATCCATACGGAGTCGGATCACATGCATAATATTTCAAGCAGAGAATTCTGTATAGTTTAGCGAACAGTTCGGTACCGCTGTCGTTGTTCGTATACAAACACCGATGGTAACAAGAACACTGAGAATGCTCGAGACACTCATGCATACATAGCAAGTCAGAGGCAAGTAACAATTTAATACTCGTACTATAGACACATGGAACGCTTGCAACATGCATGCATCGTATTCGCTGCACCCTAGTGACATTAAATTTGTCTTTCCTCTGGAATAATCCCATTAAATTCGTAATAAATCAATAATGTCTATTCATATATTCACATATTGTAGGATGTGGAGCGCGGGGTCCACGACCCTCCAACTGTATATATGTTGTGCGTTACGTGACGTATGAGTGTGTACATGTATGTACAAGTTAAGTTAATTTGTCTCGTTATTTTCACACATTATTTTCTCTAATTTCTTTCGTGTACAAGATACAAACTTGCAATTCTATATAGATACTTTGAAGGACATATTTAATATACAGGGCGTGTAATATGTACATATATCCTATTGTGTTATATGAAATATACAAATATATAAAATGTCCTATCATTTCGTCCGGCACTGTATAGAACGACGTCAGGTGTCAAGACCAAGTAAGCTGGAAAGCTTCGCTGTGCAAGGACAAGGGCTCGCCCTTCCCCGGAGCTTCAAGAAGACAAAATCTCGATCCTCGGCGTTTCATTGTCGATCGCGTAATCTTCGCTCGGATTCGCAATAGTTTCTAAACGTGCTCGGCAGTCTGATCGCCTTAGAAATTTGAACGAGCAGAATGTAGGCCAGTCGTTTGATGTAACAGAGGCGCAGACATCACGTCGTCGCTTTCATTCTCGAAAATTCTGCTCGGGAACGATTGGCCCTTTTTCGTTTAGAAGCTGTTTGCACCACGACGCAGGGGAACGTGGCGTTGATTTGTAATTGATAGAGGAGCACGCCTATTATTATTGAAATCCGAGCATGGAGAACCGGGTACTCTGAATCCGAGCCAAAAACGGAGGATCCCGGGACATTGTGATCGAGAGAGGACTCACAGTCGGATACGTCGAAACGTATGTGGGTGTTTTTGTTCGCGGTTGCACTGCGGTCGAAAAAATGTCGGATTTTCGACTTCGTCGCACTGGATTTTTCGATTCCGCGATTCCTCCGGCGATTTTGGCAAATCCTTTCGGATTTTAGCTCATTATTTACACTGGCTCCCACTCATATTTGGACACTCTTAAAAAGACGATAACTTTTTCAATAGTGGACCATACGATTTGAACTTTTCTGAGAAGTTAGAACAATTGGTTTTCTACACAACGTAACAAGAATTTTTGCAAAAATTGCAATATTGAGGGCTTACAGATTTAAATATTGGAGTCCCCAGAGATTTTCTCTACAATTCCGACCGATCGCAATTTTTGCAATAGCGTGCAAATGCGTACTTCGGACGATCATTTTACTCTTTTGTCGATGAGAAATCGCCGAATTCGAGATACTTTAATTTTTGTAATTGTTCTATTGCACCCGTTCTCTTCGCAGACTTTTACTTTTCGTGGGAACCGGTTATACTTTCATCCAGGGGGACGCGGAATAACGTCGCGTCGAAATCTTCCGTCCTACTTCGCCCGTAGTTTTCAATTAAACCTCCGGTTTTTCACGCGATTTAAAAGCTTAAAGGTCGGGCACTTTTAAGAAGCCAGGTTCCTTAAGAGCCCCGCCAGAGAATTAGAAAGTTCTCTGCAGAGAGAAGCGTTTCGAAAGTGTATTTCCAGGGTTGGTTAATCCCCTCTGTCTCTCGGTGGAACTGAATTTCAGATTCTCCGCAGGATTTGGCTGAGATACGCCTGTTCTTCTATCCTCGAACCGTTGCGTTGTTCCTACGTAACCATATTTCTTTTAATAAACGCCACGGTTCTCTGAAATTCGAAACGGCTGTTTCTCTCGGCCGCGGAACACGCTCGAGATAAATTAATATCACGGACGCGTCTCGGGTGGAAATATCCACGGCGTAGTTACTCTCGTCGCGTTTCCGCTTTAATTTTCCCCTGCGCGAAGAAAATCCGAACGTTGTTTCTCTGGCTTACTGTGTCGGCCGCGATACTTTACGCCTCGAGTCTGCTTTCCTCTTCCAATATTTTATTCTTTACTCTCGATGCTAGAGCGTCTTGCAATTCATCGTTTCTAACCCTTTGCAGTCGGAGCTATTTTAATTTGAAAATTGAACGTTTCTTCCGACCTAGAATAATTCCATTGTGCACGATTTTTCAAAATTTTTAAACAACTTCGTGAACAATGGTACAGACTTTTAACCAAGGGTTAATAAGGACCCATTTGGTTCTCGTGTCCTACAACCGATGAGTGAAATTTTTATTTTCATTTTATAAAGATCCTCTGTCTAGTTGTTGGGCCAGCGAATCCACGAAAGCTTGTGACTCGATTTGAGAAATTGACAACGATTGTCTTTTCAAATAAGCAATCTCGTCAAACGCTTTCAAGTCGCGCGCCTCTCTCACCTCGCTTGTAATTAATTAGCTCTTTTACGAGCGACCCATCGTCGTTTCGACGACGACGACATCGCGAGACCGTTTTATGGCGGGATTTTCAGTACAGAGACCTGCTCCGGTGAAAACGCGATCTCCTGTTTACCTGGCAGCGGTAAAAGTGAGGGAACATAACGCGATTAATCTACGATGGGTTGGAGTCGGGAAAACTAGAGCGAAATGCTCACTTCAGAGACGTTAAATGTAAAGAGGAATCAGATCTCAGTTAATCGAGAGCAGATAAATGAATGTATTTGTGGAATATGGAGCTGGAAAACACGTTAAGTGTTTTAATTAAATTTTCCCCTGATAGACGTTAAGCATGTGGAGAAACAAGCTAAATAAATCTGTGGAAAGCGGAACGAGAAAAATAAGATAAAATGCGAAATCTTCCGATAAAATGTGAAACGTAATACTCGACGCTTTAGATCGAGGGAAACTGTTCGACAAGTTGTTAACGAAACTCTGAAAACCATGTATCCATCGAAAGTTTACAAACGTATAAAAATAAAACGGAAAATGGGAACGTTGCTGAGCTACTGCGTGTTGCAATGAAACTCCCTCGAGTTTTTGTACAATTCTTTCTCAGATAAATTGTGGTTTTTTAAACGTTACTTGGGGACAGTTACACGTTTATCGCGGATAAAAATGTTCAACAACAAAAACATTTACTGCAATGTTCTGAGAAATTTTTATTGCGGTCCTAGGAGAACATTTTTATAAATAGCAGAACAACAATTTTCGCAGAAGGTCAAATTGCTACAACTGACCGAACGAATTAAATAAAATTCTATTGTATCTACAGCAATTTTTTCACTGTTTACTGGAGAAATAAAATTTTTATTGTCGACCTGGGAGAACGTTTCTATAAATAACAGAACAATAGTTTACTTAGTTTATTTAATTCCATTTTGCTACAACTGACCGAACAAACTAGATAAAATTCTATTATATTTACAGCAATATCGCGATTCATGGCTGTAGAAACTTTTCGATGGAATTGTGACCAAACAAATCGTGAATCAATTTGTGAATTTCGGATCGAAATATTTTCGACCGGAGTGCAATGTTAACACGAGGGTTTTTAATCAACATCAAGTTTCAGGAGCAGACTCTGGCATAATACATAATCTAGAAGAAGCCTGTCTATCGGCTACATAATATTCCAGCGAATAAAGTATCCCAAGGTATCAACACGTCCATTCAACCAGCTGAGGAAAATGGAACTGTCATTTTCCCCATTTCCTGGTGTCGCCCGGGATTCTTTAATCCGCTTGAAAAGAGGCTCGTCCATTACAGGGACGCCGATGCGTGACAGGATGAATCATAATTCCTCCCTACCCTGAAAATTATGCGAACAACGTGGCCCCATTCGTTCCCCGAATCCACACGAATATTTACCCGACCATTCAACGATCCTTCAACAACGAAAATATTTTTTTCAATAATTAAAACGTACCACATAACCACGTCCTGACCGCTACTCTCTTGGAAACAATGATTGTTCTTTTGCAATTGAAACACAAATGAGAGAATATTAGATTGGAGGGAAAGTTCTGTCGATTTTTAAATAAGCAATTAATTTTGCTTGTAAATCAAGAACACTTTGAATTGGCAAACATGTATTTTTATAAACCGATTCAAGTGTTTTCTTTAAAATACGACAGAACTTTCCGTCCAACCCAATAAAACGAAAATGAGAGAATACATGATTTTTTCACGAGATATATCCAAGTTTCTGTTTAACATTATTTATTGCAGCCTCATGCAGTCCGAAGCTTTCCTATGCAAGGGTAGAAATCACATAGCTTCTCAAATAGAAAGCTCCCAGAAAGCTCCTCATGCGGATTTTCGCCGCAGATAAACGCATCGGCTTCGAAATTCAAATTCGAATCTTCCCTCGGTATATTTCTCCCCGAGATAGAAAATATTTCTCCAGCGATCGTATATTACTCTAGATCGATCTGTACGTTTGCGTTAGCATGACTGCTTACACACGTCCGACCACGACTGCATCAATATTCCGCAGCATTAAAGAATGTTTCTGCATCGTGGCAATCTGTTTTCATCCCTGGGAAACGCGCGCAGCACCGAACGCAGAATTTTTTCCCGTCGAACGGACCACGGGAAAAATATTTGCGAAGTTCGAGCGAACGTTTTAAAAAGATCCTTCTTCCTGTTTTTCTCCGTAAATTGTGAAAGGGCCACGGGGATAAAAAAAAAAGTCCGTCGGGACCGATTTGCTTTGATATTTAGAAGCCGTTCACGCGTGCACGAGCTATAGCCATTCGCTTCTCGGCCCCTGAGCGCAGCTGATCTGTGAAACGTCTGAATTATGCGAGCCGCGAGCCCTGGGGGTCGTAAATTTTCAAAATGCCGCGATTCTACACCGTCTTCGACTTAAATATACTTGTTTTTCCATTAAAACTCGCTCCAGAAAGTTCCGGAACGTTTTCGGAAACTTGAAATATCGGAAGACGTTCGATAAAATTCTTGTGCATTTTAGTCTAGTGAAATAATATACTACAGCACGTTGAACAAAGTATTCGTAAACCTTTTAAAAACGAATAACTTTCTAAAAATTGGACCCAATAGCTTGAGCTTTTTTTGAGACGTTAGAAAGATTAGTTTACTAACTATTATGTAAATTATTTTATTTTATATGTTGTTGGTCGCAATTGCGAAGGAAAAGGTAAAGGTCACGATTGAAAAATTTAAAAAGTTACATTGATATCGGTTGACGCATAAAAAAGCTATGGATATTGTAAGATGTTAGAATCTTTTAATTTATAGAAACTTTGTTGTACATGTATATAACTTGCTTAGATTTACAAAATGCACGTTTTAAATTTTCGTCACAGGCACAGGTAAAATCATTTTCGCGTGGAAGGCTGGTGCATACGGCGCAATGCATTCATGTGCATACTCGAACATCACCGCGAATTTCTCTATTCGTTGACGTACAGACTCGCTCGCGTATTGTTCTCCTACTACTCCATCAACCTGGCTTTCTGCCACGCATTCTGTTTTTCCCGTTTTCATCTTTTTTGTCTCGCTCACCTGCCAGACGAAGATTAATCTTATCACGAACGTCCATAAATAACGCGCAACCTTAAATTTCTCCGATAGCTCAGACCTTCCTTCCGTCATTAATCGATTAATCGCTATCGCGGCTCCTGTTACGGTTTTAAAGCTCGTCCTTCATAGTTTCCCCCCTCTAATCGTGTTTTCCGGCTTTCATTTTCATTTCGGCACGATTCTCGAACCGTGAAAATTCATTTCGTCACTGGAATTTGATTTTTGTTTATTCTTTGTAGACTGTCATCGTTATACTGCGAATTTCTGTGTTGAATAAAAATGTTCTTCAAACTTCAAACTTCGATATCTCCAGAACGACTGTCAAATATAATTTTCGAATGGCATCTCTAGAATTGGAAAACAATAGAAGCAGCTTTTGAGCGCGAAGTACTGTTCGGTAATTTATAGGATCGCTAAAAATTGTTTGGCTTCCCACCGAGAGAAAATGACCTCGCTGACTATAATCCGATGAGCAGCATCTCTCTCTCTTTCTCTCTCGATCGCCACAAAAGCTAGGATACGAAGCTAGATCATCGCGGCAGCTCAAAGCAATACGGAAGCTAATTTCGACTTTCTGTCAAAGCATTTTCTCGTTAACTCTTGCCTTTTCATCCGACGTGCGCCATAGTGCACACACTGCATTCGGGATAGCAGCGAAGAATACTGAGACTCAAAATACTGGGGAGAGAAAATTGAGCTTCAGGGTCAAGATGAATCGCGAGCTTTTTCTTAATAGTCTCCGACAAATTTCTTATGCCAACCCCATTAAATTGCAAATTATGGTATCAGTACCCGTTCGCCCATAGTCGACGCCGCAGTTGATGGATCCTCACGGATAGATTAAAAGATTCTTCCGGGAAAAAATATTCTCTCCACAACCTCTAGGAATTGGAATCGGTTTGTTTATTGTAAATGCACGCAAATATGTGAGTGTACATTGCAAGAAAGTGAAAATAGAGCTTGATCGTTCGGTAAATGAACTAAACATTATTGAAAAATATTCTTGAATTCGCTTGATAAAAATTTTCTGACGATTTCCAAAACAACCACTTCGCAAACCTCGCAAGAAATACACAGAAAGACACGAACAAATTTTTATCACTTTTTATATTAATTAAAATTGCAAAAACTGACCACTACAGTAAAGTCGGGTTTACTGTCCTGAGTCAACACCGGGTTCTAAGTCCAGTGCCTACTCATTCCACTGCCGAAGGCGGCGATGATTTATCTCGGCTCGGGTATATCGGTGTAAACACCACACATTGACTCGAATGAATCGAAATGTTCAACTTTCTTAACTTTCATTATTTTTTCTAATGAAATTTCACTATCGTATTTCTGACATTTTTCTGATTAATACACGATACAATTCCAATTGTATTTAGTGGTTAAATCGACGATTCAAGTTTCGGTCGCAAGGAAGGACAGCGTATGGGAAAGAAAGAGACACTCATTCTGTCCTTCTCTATGTTCGGTTTCTCCTTTGAATTTCATTCTGACCTTCTCTATGTTCGAACTCTCCTTTGAAGTAACCAAAATACGATCACAACACCAGGATTACTGTCCTCCAAAAACACGGTTGTTGGACAGTAAACCCGACTTTACTGCATTTGGCAAATAATATTGAATTTTGAAGCACTTCGTTCACTGACGGCTCATCGAAGACTGACTGTCCCGAAGGTCAAAACAGACGCGTGAAAAGTTGACAACAATGAAACAAGGGGTGGGGGTTGACCCCATGAATTTACCTGGAAAATTAGGGGCGGCTTAATCTAAAGAGAGTTCTTCATGGTAGATAAACAGTGGCAGTGTCGAAGTGTTAATAGGATCCTGGTATATTGCGAGGTGTTAATGGGAGTCAAGTTTACAATCTTGATCCAGGGTTTGTTGGAAAAGGGTTCGTGCTAAATAACGCGAGTCCTTGGCTACCACTGAAAGCGGGTTTAACGATGCGTCCATCCCGGCGGGTTAATCCTGGCGTGACAGGTTCCCCGTTTACGTGGCCGTCGACGGCTGACAAAACTGAACGGGCCGCGCACATGCGTGACGTGGCGTCTTCGTGCACCGGGTGTCCCGAAAAAATAATCGATGTAAACGTTCGAATATCTTTTTAATAAAAACAAAAATTTTAAATTTTTTATACAACATTTCCAAAAATTTTTGTTACAGCTTTTATTTCAAGTTTAATTCAATTTCTACTTCAATTATTGTTGCAACTTTTAGTCCAATTTTTGTTACAGTTTTTACTTCGAGTTTACTTCGATTTTTGTTACAATATTTAGTTCAAATTTTACTTCGATTTTTACTGCACGTCCCGGTTGAATTCACAGTTAAATTTTTCCACGAGTTAGGGTAAGACTTAACACATTACCGACCGGTGATTATTGCATAATTTTGATAAATCTATGGTATATGGCTAAACACTTTTAAATCCAACCTTCGAAAGCAACAACAATTTTCATTGTGAACTAAGAAATTACCCTCAATAACATCAACGAATAGTTTCATTTAAGATTGCAATGTAAAAGAACATTTCTATGCTTTTATTTGGTACAGCACAATTATTGAAAATCCTATTAATAGGCTTCCGGTAGGTAAAGTGTTAAGATACGAAATCAGTGCACATTAATACATTCTCAAAAAGACGCGGCGTTCGTTAAAAATTAAAAGCAACAGAAACTCGCAACAGCTCGCAACTCTTGGCAACATTAAATTCCCACAGTATTCGAAACGAGAGAAGTCAGTATAATTAAATTCCCCTGTACCCAAGGTACAAGGTCCAAGTTCGAGAGGCCAGGAAACCCTGCAACCTTGCATTATGCAGTTGGGCGCACATTTGTGTAACCGTGTCGAAAAGCAAACAACGACGACGACTGTGTCCGAGAAAGGGACTCCATCGCCATCATCATGCTTCAGCGTCGTTCCTGTAGCTCGAGGATTCTGTAACGTTCCTCTGCAGCTACGGTGCATTTAATTCTTCGCGTCATTTACAATGCACGGCTTTCTGAATTCTACTGACCGTATCTACTCTCTCGCTGTGCCTGTTGGAGTTGCATTCGCGAGGGCTAGAGAGCGACAGTGTTTCTCTGGCCGGTTTCGCAGCGCACGTCAGGGTAAATCAATCGTGCCGGGTACACAAATGGGTCAATTGCGGCTTAACGCGTGTGCCGGTGTGGCAGAAACGACTATTCTCCGGCCGGTTAATTTGCTGGCAACAGATTGGGACGGGAAGGCAGCAAGGCGCGTCCTTTAATGAACGCCATCTGTTTCGCGGCACTTACCTTCGGGCCCGTTTTCCATGCGAGAATTACGTCTCGTGGTCTCTGTACCGGGTGTCTACAAAATCCTCAAACCTTCGAACCGAGCAGAAATATTCCTGGTGAAGATCAATCGATCAGTTTCAGGGTTGCACTGAATTACAAGTGAATTACGTCGCGATTCATCGCCAATGAAATTGCATTATGTTATGAAGAAAACATCTTCATAAACGTAAACATAAAATTGAGTCGTCTGTGAACCCGAGACTGAAGAAACACGAATAGAAATGAAAGATATGTTTCACGTTAATCATGTAATGTTCACATTGAGTAATTTACAATTACATTTTACTTCAATTATTTACATTCTACTTTGATTACACTCGTGATTCGCGTAATAGCAATTCAATTAAGTGAAAGGTTCGAATTATGTAATGCAATTACACTGTAACTCCGATACTGTGTATATAAAATACAATGTAATTAAATTGCGTAATTCAATTACAATGTATTTAAATTAGCACAAGTCTGGTCAATTTTAATTAAAGTAGGTGTGTTTTGACACCCACTTACCCGAAGAATCATTTTCTGTAATTTAAATGGACAGGGCATGAAACATCTGGTTACATGATACATCATTGAACAATTAAACGAGAAGACAAGAGATCGAAGGAAACGATTGCGCAACAAATTTCCGAAGAAAGAATTTCCAACATTTGTTAAATTTTAAGGAAGCGTATTTCCGTGAAGAATCGTTGCATCCTCGCGTCAGTCATTAACATATTCATCTCCGTTAAGTCGCGATATTAATGAAACGTGTCTCAACCGAGGCGCACCTCTCCACGTGTTTGCGTGATTAATTTATAAAACAAGGCCGCCACGTGGAAACGTCGCATAACGTTCCGCTACATCGCTCGCTCCCTTCTCGTTCTTTATTCCCGGCGTGAAAATTTATTTATTATTCACCGTGCAGCTTGGTAAATCGCTGGGAAATGTGGCTCGTTCGAGCGGACAACACGTGTGTCCACAGCTCCTTTTTTCCAGTCTCTTTGTCTCTCCGTTTCTTTTCCCGAATCAAACGACAGAGGGTAAAATTCCCAGAACGGAATTTCAGTTCTTTCCGCGAGATTTCACAGATTCATTGTCTTCGGAGAACGGTCTAGCGAGTTCTTCAGAAACGAATCGAGGAATCGAATCGAGTTCGGCGACCGGAGAATTAAGAAAAGGGTAATAAATTGCTGGAAGACGTTATAGAATCTTGGACGATTAATCTGGAGGAGAGCAAGATTAATCTTGCAGAAGATCTCGATGCTCGAAGTACCCCTCGACTTTTTTGCAACATCAATTTTACGGTCAGATCAATCCCAATTAGGTTAATTAACTGTGCCGACGGTTCCTCTAATTAATCATTCATTTAATTGGGAATGCACGAAATTGGATTTCCGAAGACCGTGCATGTTCTATATGTTGTTACGGCGATTTTGTTGTTAGATCGTGCTATTTTCAATTTGAATAATAAGGAAATGGCTTGAGAATGTATGATTAAATGTTTTTATACGTGGTTTTGATATCACGATAATATGGCTTCAACTTTAATCATGTGCGAGCGGTATTTCACCGCGGTCTGACCAGTCCTGGACGTATCTACTTGCTGCAATCTCACGAGGAAACACATGAAACCTGCACGAAACGAGAAGAGAAACAGAAGATTTTTTTACTAATTTCTCCAACTAAAAAATACACGGTATAAAATTATTTTCCTTACTTCTCCGCACACTATCGCACTACTCCACAAAATTCCAATAATTCAAGTCACTTTTACACACACCATCTCATTATTCATTCCTCACGTTTTGCCGAATTTCTGGATCCAGAAATTCCAATAACTCAACTTCCTTTTCCACACGTAATTTCAGTTTTCACTCCCCACATTTTGCCAAATTTCTGGATCCAGAAATTCCAATAATTCAACTTACTTCTCCACCCAGAATTTCATTTTTCACTCCTCAGTTTTTACCAAATTTCGGTACCCAAATATTCCTATAATTCAACTTACTTTCCCACACACTATTTCATATTTCCAATGCGTTCTCGATGTCCAACAAACACAGAGTCGACCTAAACCGGTCGATTTCCCGAGAAAGTAATTGTTTACTCAGCACTGTTGATATCCCTTATCTATCGCTGGCATAATTCGAACGTTGACATAATTTATCGTCGAGGGAAAGGAACGGGACCGATGAATATTCCTCCGAATTCACGATTGACCGCGCTTCGTGCTGATTATTCGCGTTGTCGCGACGCGTCTACTCTCGCCTCGTCGCGACCGGTCAACTGGAAAATCGTTTTATGGGTAACAATGTAAATTTTCGTTGGAAATCGAACAACGCGTTCAACTTTAAACATCAAACGAAGATCGGCCAGGACACGCGGAAAAGAGCTTCTTACTTTACCAAACGAATCAAGAGCAGCGAGTTTTCATTATCGGTTGCTAGACGGTCGACGCATCGATTCGTTTCGCCAGACGGAAATATTTCTCTCGTCTCCCTTTTCTCTCACGCCTCCCCGCAATCGAAGTCGTTTGTTCCCGATCGACTCGGCACGAGAAATCCCACACAGCGATTGAAGCGCTGATCAGTTAAATTTAATTAGCGAGCCAACGTTCCGCAAAAATAATTCTGCTTTTCGCTACGAAAACGTTTCGTCGGGAAAAAACTCCAACGTAGAAATGTATTTTTATCGCGGGAATTTTAATCTCTCGTATTTACAATCCACAACACATCTTTTGTCTGCTGATAACGTGGATAATCATGTGCAATTTATCACATGACAATATATTTTTATTTCATTGAACATTGATCTGTGGAAATGTTTCATCGTTTTCTACAGCGAAAAAAAAAAAACTCTGCTGTTGCGAATTGTTCTTCAAGATGAGAATTGTAAGCAAATTAGGTGGACAAATGCAAGAGCTGTCTGCGAACAAGTCTGCGAGTACATAATAATTATACTATACATACAAACGCGTGCTTGTATAATAACCTGTGATGTAAACTCTGGACACTATCCTGCACACAGACAACAGCAAACAATGATGCTTATTATTATTGCAAAGTAGAGCGTAGATCGCGTAAATGGAGTGAGACAGAGAGATCCAGGAGATGCGTAACCCGACGAATCTCGCTGATTGCTTATTTCTTCGGCAAATAGTTGGCCAATTTGCATGCAGTGCCGAGGGCCAGGTACTGCGAACTTGCCGAAACTTTCTCGGGTCCCATAATTACGCGGGACGGGGCATATGTAATCGAACCTGGCGAACTTCGTCCGGTCATTGCAGTAATTCATTTTGCCTAACTCAAATTTCCGGGCACAGAGTTTCGGAGACACTGGGGCCGTGTAAATTTCAACAATCGAAATTCAGTAGTTAATCAAATGCCTCGGGATAATTTCATTCTGAATTTCATTTCGAATTTCATCCTTAATTTCATTTCGAACTTCATTCTTAATTTCATTTTGAACTTCATTCTGAATTTCATTTCAAATTTCATTCCTAATTCCATTTTGAACTTTATTCTGAATTTCATTTTGAACTTTATTCTGAACTTCATTCTGAATTTCATTTCAAATTTCATTCCTAATTTCATTATGAACTTTATTCTGAATTTCATTTTGAACTTTATTCTGAATTCCATTTCGAATTTCATTCTTAATTTCATTTCGAACTTCATTCTTAATTTCATTTTGAACTTCATTCTGAATTTCATTTCAAATTTCATTCCTAATTCCATTTTGAACTTTATTCTGAATTTGCTTTTGAACTTTATTTTGAACTTCATTCTGAATTTCATTTCAAATTTCATTATGAACTTTATTCTGAATTTCATTTTGAACTTTATTCTGAATTTCATTTCGAATTTCATTCTTAATTTCATTTTGAACTTTATTCTGAATTTCATTCTGAATTTCATTTCGAATTTCATTCCTAATTTCATTTTGAACTTTATTCGGAATTTCAATCTGAATTTCATTTCGAATTTCATTCTTAATTTCATTTTGAACTTTATTCTGAATTTCATTTTGAACTTTATTCTGAACTTCATTCTGAATTTCATTTCAAATTTCATTCCTAATTTCATTATGAACTTTATTCTGAATTTCATTTTGAACTTTATTCTGAATTCCATTTCGAATTTCATTCTTAATTTCATTTCGAACTTCATTCTTAATTTCATTTTGAACTTCATTCTGAATTTCATTTCAAATTTCATTCCTAATTCCATTTTGAACTTTATTCTGAATTTGCTTTTGAACTTTATTCTGAACTTCATTCTGAATTTCATTTCAAATTTCATTATGAACTTTATTCTGAATTTCATTTTGAACTTTATTCTGAATTTCATTTCGAATTTCATTCTTAATTTCATTTTGAACTTTATTCTGAATTTCGTTCCGAATTTCATTGCACCACTCAGGAATATTTTAACAATCACTTTTAAGAGACAGGATCAATTAGGAAGCTGAAAGCAAAATGTTTTCGGGTCGTTCAACAAGATGATGGGTCGGGATTGCGATGATCCCAAGGACACCGGGACACCCCGAAATTTACGAGCTCGTAAGGACTCTTTCTTCCGTGTCCACCCGCGCACAGAAATCCTCTGCGGAAATGCAAAGGTACTCGGCCACGGAAAGAAATCTCTGATATAGGACGAGGAAGAAGGGAAATAATCTCCGGTAACAGGGCCCGATGATACTGTCGACATATCCTACGGGAAATGTCGTCGACGTAGTCTGGATCATTGGAAATAACCGACTGATAACAGAGGAAGAAATAAATTCGGTACCCAGGAGAGAAAGTCAAAGGTACACGTGACCCGGAGATCATTAATCACGTTCTTTATCTTCATGGGGTACTGTATTGTTTCAGGAGAAAGCAGACTTCGAGGGAATTCTCTGGAAAGGACTATCTTTATGCTTTATACTCGTCACCCTCGAATCGCTCAATTACTATGAACGATATGTAAATTCAAATTTATTTGTCAGGGAGCTTTCGTCGCGCCGTGATTCATGATCCAGCACAAAGCAGAAGATAATTAATCAAATAAAGTCCTCAATTAACCTTCAGTTACTCGCACTTCACTTTCTGCACAACTGGTTACATGAAACTCAATATCGCTCCAACGTAAATCAATTTTTTTTTAATAAAATAACCTCGATGCAAAATAAATATTTGAATATCATGCTTGAAACGCCAAATTTAAAGTTTTGTGATTTTAAATACTACATGCGAGTTATTGAAGCTTAAACATTTTAGCAATATTAGGTAATGTCACAGGTTCAACTTCGAGAACGAAATAGAATTGATTGATGGATCGTTGGGAACGTGAATAGCCCGTTAAGCTGAAGAAATGACCTGGCGAGCGAAGAAAATGGGGATTGTCCGCAGTTAATATTTTCGCGAAGGGAACAGGCGAGTAGGTGAGTTTAAAGAGAATCATAACTTGTCACTGTCTCGGCCACGACGATCCCTGACAATGGCAATTAGGGATAGCTCGAGGGATAATCCCGGGAAAGAGATTTGTTCCAGCGCGATGCGCCTCGCTGGAAATCTGAAAACGGATTTCCTGCAGTTCGTTGCTGGGAGAATAATTGCGGAAGAGTTAAGTATATAGTCCGAAGGGTGGCACACTGTGAAATAAAACACTATAGCTGACTGACGTTTCCGTAAGGAGGGAAGTTCGACAGATCCTCGGATTACTGTCCACTGGTTCGAAAGAAATTCGAGACTCGTAATTGAAAGAAGAGTCCGAAAGAATCGTGTTCTGAAAAAAATTGAAATTGAATAAATAATTCTGCTGTCCAGGTGTACGGTCACTAGAAAATTTCCCAACGATTTTTATTTAGCTAATTAACAATTGAAGCCAAGGGTAAATTATAAAACAGCGGCAAGACTGTGGAGTGACAGCGACCTATACCAATGGCAGAATCGATTCAACCATCGAGTCGCCCTCGTGTCTGAAAAGTCGAGAGACTTCGTGCAATTTCTCTAACATTGAACGCGTTTAACCCAGAAAGAAAACAATTGTAAACCAGCATGTGTGCCGCCTCAAGTACCATGAAACCAATCGATAGAACCGATCCTATATTCCAGTAGATTATGGTCTGTGGTATGTAACTGTTTTTCCTTTCCCGGAACACGTAAGAAATCGAACGAAATGCAACCGCGTTACGCTCGAACGTCGGCCAGTAGAATATCCCCTTTCTGGTCAGACGTAATCCCAAAAGCCTAATACAAATAGAATTCTGCGGTCTCGCTCGACCGACAGGCTAACACCTGAAAATTCTAGAAATGTTCATTGCATAAATAGTTTAATATCTATTCAGTGAGAACGACCGAAAATTCTGTTCTACAAATTTGCTTTACCAGAAATTGAATTTTGCAACGTTTCCCCGACCAAGAGGCTAGTACATGAAAATTCTAGAAATATTCCTTGCACAAATAGTTTAATCCTTTTTCAGTAAGAACGACTGAAAATTCTATTCTACAAATTTTCTTTACCAGAAATTGAACTTTGCAACGTTCCTCGACCAAGAGGCTAGTACCTGAAAATTCTAGAAATATTCCTCGCGCAAACAGTTTAATCATAATTCGCTAAGAACGACCGAAAATTTTGTTCTACATATACATTTGCTTTACCGCAGATAGAATTTTGCAGTGTCCCTCGAGAACAAAAAATTTTACACGTCAAACTTTTTAGCAGAAATTCTTCCGTGTTCCTCGGTCAAAGCAGAATTTTCTGCGCTGGTATATTTCCGTGTAAACGCGTTCCCAGGAAAATTGATGGGAAAGTTTGGTGGGTATTGTGAGCAGGGATTGGACGTATTAATACGTTCTTGATTTACGTATCGCAGACAGGTCTCGAACGCGATGCGCCTCGCTTTGTTGAATTAATGAAAGCCCCAGAGCGAAACCATGCAGTCCGCACCTAATATTCACGGGATCTCATCGTAGCTTTACTCGGAACCTCAATCACCTCGTTTCCATTTAATGCGACCCACAATTCGAGCCGATTGATTTTCGTTCCGGGAGCCAGCCACGCCGTTTCAATTACATTTACTCTCTCTCCTATCGTTCGATTAAAGTAATCGCTGGGATCGGTGTGGTGTTCGCCGTCTCGGTCGGCGATCGACCGACAAATGAACGCAATTAATACCTCGCTGACCGATTGCTCGACGAGTTCACACGATTCCTGTGCTTGGAGAACGTGGCTCGAATGAAGTATTCTCGATCACGATTTACATCCTAACACAAAATGTTTTCCTTCCCGTCTTTAATCGCTGCTAATTGGACGAACATTTTCGGGAGCGTTTTCGTCCCTCAATTTTAAGTAATCGCGACGGACGTGTATCGTCGGGGGTGAATTTTAAAAGGTAGTAACGCGAATTCTCTTTCTCTCTCTCTCTCTCTCTCCCTCGGGAGAGAGTCAGCAGTTTTCACGCATGACTGCGGAAAAACTCCGCATTTCTGCGTTTCCCGGACGGTGCCTCCTTACGACTCGACGCCCGGTTTTTCTCTTAATTACTTTTTCCCACGTACCGCTACTAAACTTACGTCGTGAATAATTCGGTATAGGTTAATATCGGCTGCGTCTCGTTCGTCAGAGTCGTGGTTGAAAGAAAATTAACAATTTTACCCTGTCTCGTAGGAATTTCTTTTCTATAGAAACTAAATCTGTAATCAATTTCAAGCTCCCGGTATTTTCCGCGGAAAACAGGGCACAAAAAACGGAGGGATTTTCGTTCTCCTAATGGCGAAACAGGGTTAACCCGACGGGACCATGGCAAAAATCGGATGATCCGCGTAATTAGACCGGCGGCTGAGCGAGTCTCAACAAAACAGGAAGAGCTAGCCGAACGTTCTATCGATTTTCTAACGTCGGCGAGCGTTTACCTTCCGTTTAAAAAGAGCGGAAATGACGCCGCAAAGTTATAATCCATTTTCTGATCGGTACATCCGAGTTAGCATTTACCGAAGAGAGCAATACCATCGTCGAGGAAACGAAATCGCAATATCGTTCCGTGGACTTTCGATTTCCATTTTTCGACCCTTTCCTCTGGAACGGGCTACCTCTCGAGCCGTGGTTTTCATACAAACGACCAGATTACACGGGTATCCACATGGATAGATTCGAACCAACGATTTCCCCTCGTACGAGCTTCTGAAAGGATTCAATTAATATTTTAAACAGGCTCGGAAGCGATAGAACTATTAGGTCGTGCGGAAAGCCGTTTCTCGTGTAGAGATATTGGTGTACAAAAATTATCAAAAAATGCTAGAACTAATAAAACATTTTATTTCTGTTATATACAAAAATTACATAAAAATCGCTAAATCATAGAACAGATCATAGAACAAAATGTTATAAAACGTATTCTAAATAGTACAAATTTGGCTTTCCTTTCCTTTGAGAAAACGAAAACGATAAATGGGTTGTGGAAAAATTTATTTTCCTTCTTCTAACGACAGCATTTAGAAAACGACGTGTTTGTCAGTATTCTATTATTTAGTATTATATTATAGTATTATATTAATTTATAATAGTATTCTCTTACTATTTTGTCGATTTGATACCGAGGAACAGATTTAATCTTAAAAATAGCGAACGGATGAAAAGGTATAAATATACTTCCCATAATTCTGTACCGTACAAAAAGCGACACAAAGAAGCCTAGTTTATAGTTGGAGGATTGAGTCAAACGAATTAGAAGCAACAAAAAGGGCCAGCGAAAAAATTAGGTCGGTTCGTGCGAAGAATTGCTGGAGCACTGGAAATCGCAGAATATTTTCTATGCCAGAAGAAAAGTCTCGCTGCTCTCGCTATTGATTTATAATATTTTTTGACAACGCAGCTGTTTTATATTATCCCCCGAGCGTCGTCGAAGCATATCGGAAATCTGTTTCCCTGCCGAGATCTAATTCTACCGATTAATGAAATTTTCCGCGTATTGCGATTCTTTCGTTGGCATTCGCGTCGATCGGAGAAATTAATTTAATCGAGAGTAGAACTGGTACAGAATTCGAGAAGATAACGATTGTCGAGTCGTCTCGCGTACGTCTGTACACGAGATTTCATGAATATTCCGATCCAGAAAGGTCCAAGGGATTATTAATCTCGAACGGAAAATATTTCTTCGACTAGACTTCGTCGCTTGCTGAATTCTAAAAGAAAAATGTCGGGAGGCAAGATCGGTGCTCGTTAATCCTGAACACGAGTATCATGGCCACTCCGAGCAAACAGATAAATCATGTTTATTTGATCAACAGAAAGCTACTTAAACTTCCGTGCCCGTTCGATAGCTCTTCACTAGAAACATTAGAAAATATTTCCCTGACCCAGACACACCAGTTTCATAAATCGCGCAGGAGTTAATCCAGAGTTCAAGCGAAACTGTGATTCCGCTTGAAGGATAAATCATGTTTATTTAATCAGGGAATGCTGGCCATGGCTCTCCAAAGTTCTCGGAAAAACTGGAAAATATTTGATGCGGAAACAATGGTACTACAAATTTTAAAGACACCGGCTACGATTACTGCTGCGATTTTCGCGGTGGGATAAATCACGCAAGGATAATCAGGGAAAGCTGCTTGCGATTCGGAAGGGTTGCAAAAATTTAGAACGTAATTTTCCAGTTTCTGGAAACGCAAACATTAACATTTTTACGGGGTCCACGGTTAAAGAATGATTCAACTTTTTAAATTCCTAACAGGACGGATTTTTTAGCTCTTCAGATCTCAAATTGAAGCTAAAATTATTGAAATTATAAAGACTAAAATTTATTCATTGGCAACATATCACTAATTATAATAATTTTTGTTATCATCGCTACTCGAAATACGTACTTTAAACATTCTAAATCGCGTCACAAAATCGATAAACTCAAATCATTTTAATCGTAAGTGAGAATGTCTTCCACTTCGTTAAAAAAATAAATGATCTCTATTTAAGGAAGGAGGAACTGCTCGAAACTCGTCAATCTATGACCACGCGCGATTGAAAAAATTTTCCAAACACTCTCTCGCCAAGCAACTGTGAAAACAATTGGAAATTTGAATAAACCATATTGAACAGCCACTTTGTTCGTTTCCCGAGCGGAATGCCAGCTTCGGATAAATCTGCTTCTCATATGTCGTGTTTTCCATCGAATTCAATTTGATTCGCATTGAACCGGTTTCGAAGCGTTGGGAACAGGGTGGCAAAAGCACAGAGCAACTCCTAGGTTTCTGTACGGTATTCTGGCAATCGCGCGGACCTATTCACCGTGAAGATAAAGCTCGAGTTACGACGGATTCAGGAAAATTCGCCGATTCGTCGCAAGAGTTCGCAGTCTCGTTAGAGTTTCCGATTGAGCGTGCTCTCTGTAGTTCGTGTTGTTGTCTAGTTGCAACTGGTCGGAGAACAGGCCAAACAAACCTGCTACATCCCAACTATGGTCTCGAGTGTTATCGTGCTCTTATTTCCTAGCCCCTGTGGCATCCTATTCAGCTCGCTTTTCACCGAACTTCTACATTGTGCTGCTTACAATAACATTCATAATTGCAGGTAATTCTCAATCGTTGAATCAGAGACAATGAATCTCATTACGCGGTATCCACAATGTGGTGACATTTACAATCGCATAAAATCCACGAATTATCGACTTTCATGAATAAATTTACGAAATTTGAAATTTAATGATAATCCGATTCTTCCATTTTACCAGCAAAATAGGAATCTCGTTAAACAGCAGAATGTAGTGTGCTTGGTTCTTTCATTAAAAAACTGATTATAAATTATATGATAAAGAGAAACCTCACATTACCAGCAACAAATGCATAAAATCAGCAAGTGGGTCAAACTTATTATCGGATTGCGACGGTGAAATTTCGTCGATGTATATTTTTCGATGAAAAATGGCAAAGCTGTCGAACAGTTCGAACAATTCGAAAGCCGCGAGTTTCTCCAGGTGACAAGAAAAACGAGAGCCGCATTATGAATAGGCACGCGATTTCCGGAACAGCTGCAGGTAAACTCGAAACTTACCGAATTCGCGATATCGCTAGCATTCCTGTCGGTCGAAGTTTCTTTGCAAAAGATTCTGCCGCGTGAAAATACCTCGGGAGCTTGCTTAACTAGACGCGAACTCGGCGAAGTTTCTTGCCGCTTTGCGGGCTTGTTCCCGTTCCTCGAGAGAGGCAACGATAGAAATGGCAACATTCTTTTTCATTGACATCGTTTTACACTTCCGGGACTGGAATCAGTTCCCTCTAACATCGTGTCTGATTCAATCACGCACGAGCAGATCCTCGAGTGAACTGTCTCGTAAATAGACAGCGGATCTTTGTGCAAAATAAAAATGTTGCACTCGAAGCGCAGCAAACTGGAGCGAAGCAGGAGATTATTCTTTAAAATTCTTCCAATGTTTTTACGATTTTAGTTTTATAAGTAATCGCCGACGTTTCTTTGGCAATAAGCCAGAAGAATTATTTCAGTGCTCTCATATTATTGTATCAAAAGAGTAGAAATAAATTTGATTTAACTCCCGGGTCTTACAATCGCCGAGAGCAGAAATCCATTTCCAACTGCACCGTCTTGCGACGATCCCGGAAGCTGTAGCACAAAAATGAATCGCAGAAGTAAACCAGAAGAATTGTTTCAGCATATTATTTTATCAAAATCGCTAAGAGTAGAAATAAATTTGATATAACCGCAGCTTCTCGCAATTATCAAGACATAAATTTCCAACTCGTATATCTTCCAACGAAATCATAAAATCCCGCATTCTGGGAATAAAAGTGAGTGAAGTAGAAAGGTACGACATCTTTCTAGCGACGTTCGAGGAATGGAATTGTTCTGCCGGACGGGGATAGAAATTCCGTGCAATTAAAGAAGAGTAATTAAATAAGAGACATGGGGAATCGATGTACCTTGGTCCTCTGTCTTTTCGTTCTTCGTGGAAAAGATCTCGCTGCTGAGAGATCCTCCGGATAATCGGTCGTTTCTTGCTCCGGCTCTCCACGGACCGCAGCTATTGTTTTCTATCCCATTTGTCGTTAACAGATGGTCGCAAAAAGGAAACGGTTGAGGGGTTTGAGGGGAACGGAGAACCACTCACCTTTTCTCTTTCCACTGCTGCTTCTTCTTCTTCAGAGCCTTCTTCACGCGGAGAATCAGAAAGGCGGCGCGATCGATGGTTAGGCCTGGTGAAGCCTTGTCGCCGCTCGACATTCTGCGTCCTAGTCCTCCCAACACCTACGCAAACAACATTATTCCTTAATATCCCCAAAAATGCTTAAAACTGCCTTCTCGAGTTATCAATTATATTATCATTGTTTTAAATATCATTTTTCATGAAAACAAAACGTCGTAATAGCAGGTTGAACCTTTCTGATTCAAATAAAAGAAGAATCAACTCGATCGGGCGATTAATTACCGAGATATAAATTCAGAAGTACAGTGATCGCGTACTCTCTGCTCATAAATAGAAAGGGGGAGAATAGCAAAATTCAGAAGTATGATTCTACGTATCATGTTTGATTTCGAAAATCCCTGACACGGATGACAAAGAGTTATCGATTTCGGCGTGGTCTGACCCATTTACGAGAACGAAAATGTAATTTCGCTTTAAATACCCGTCTTTCGCCAGTCAAAATGCGAATTAACATACATTCCCTCTGTAAATCTGTAGAATATTCTGTTCTCTTCATTCATGCTGCTCGGGGATCAGAATGTTCGCAACATAATGTACGCGGCCCCCATAGAGGATCCTTTTATTTTCAACAGTTTCTCTATAGAAAGTCGTGAGATAAGTCAAACTCTCGTCTCTGCGCCCGCGTGATCGCGATTTATCGGCTGGTCGGATCAGAAGGGCTCTCGTTTGCGGAGCCAATTACTCCCAGAGAATGTTGCTTAATTTACTAGCCCTGTACCCCGTAATCGTCGGTAAATTATCGCGCGGAGTGGTTTCGCGGAGGCTGGCGTTCATTAAAATTTACGAGTTCGAGCGCGAGCATCGAGCGAGTCGCACGAGTTGTACAGAGCGAAAACCAGAGATTATGAATAACCGTGTTTGAAAGGCCCCCCCTTCCGCAGAGCTATTATTATTCATTTTAATTCGTCCGCTAGCTGGAAGCATCCAGAGACGAATCCCCGGAATCTATCCCTCATGCCGCGTTTCCATATTTATTCGAGCCGGTCGAATTTCTTTCGTGTACAAGATACAAACTTGCAATTCTATATGGATACTTTGAAGGACATATGTGATATACAGGGCGTGTAATATGTACATATATCCTATTGTGTTATATGAAATATACAAATACATCAAATGTCCTATCATTTTGTTCGGCACTGTAAGTCTTCGTCACGAGTTTGACTCTCTGGTTAATGCGAATTGAAACTTGGTTAACTGGAGGCAACAAGAGGATGAATGGAGCTCCACATTTCTATCGGCATAATCAGCATTAATTAATTGATTCATGTAAACTTGTACGGCCTCTACGATCGATACGACACGGTACACTCGCCGTGAAAGTTCCCTGATCTCTTCTTCACATCGCATTCGACGACTCCATTATTCTTATCATGCTCAAACAAACGATCCAATAATATCCGAGGGCGACGGTATAACTTATCGTTCCTCGGCACAGTATCGAGGATTATAGCGTCAAATATACATCCGATCGAGAAATATAGTCGTGAACGAGTATCGAGTATCGCGAGGGGGAATAAATTCTCTCCGGTCACTCGCGAATGGAAAATTCGCGAGTCGTACACGAAAAACATTTTCATAGATTATTGTTGTTCAGCCTTTATCGAGGACGCGGGGCGATTTGTTTTGCACCGGACCTTTGAAAAGCGACCGCCCACGAAAACTGCGAAGCTCTCGAGTGCCTCGGTTGTTATAAACGAACGAGAGCCGCGGAACAAACCGAGCTTGCTAAAAATGTTGATTTATTATGAAAACCTTTCGCGATTTACGCGCACGGCCAGCCATCGATCAATTCGCATGAAAACAGACCCACAGAACGGTTTTAAACCATCAGCCCCGCTCGGCTTTTGATACGAGAATCACTATGCGGACTGTATGCAGCATGAACAAACAATCCTACACAGTTGATTAAAAATGTCGCCGCACGTCCCCTGAAACCAAGCGACGTATCCCAAACATCGACAGCACGTGCTGAATTCTTTCGATATTCTGTGCAAGAATGTTCCTAGTAATAAATTTAAAGATTCTTGAAACGATCTATGGCGCAGATTAAAAAATTTTTAACAAGCCCTCACGACCAAGTGCAATTTTTCGAAAAAAAAATGGTTGCATACATCGGCGAATAGAATTGTTTGTCTAGTAATTTCAAAGAATCTTGAACCAATCAACGGCACAGATTTAAAAATTGTATCCAACCATAATAACCAAGTGCAATTTTTCGAAAAAAAATTGTTGCATACATCAGCGAATAGAATTGTTTGTCTGGTAATTTCAAAGATTCTTGAAACAATCGACGGCACAGATTTAAAAATTGTATCCAACCAAAATTACCAAGTACAATTTTTCGAAAAAAAATTGTTGCATACATCGGCGAATAGAATTGTTTGTCTAGTAATTTCAAAGATTCCTGAAACAATCAACGGCACAGATTTAAAAATTGTATCCAACCAAAATAACCAAGTGCAATTTTTCGAAAAAAATTAATCACATCAGTGAATTAAATAATATAATCGTTTCAGTAAAGTTATTCTGATCCGAAAGGAAGCGCGGAGCCTTTACGAACCGACTGCTGAGCCCGGAGCGGTAATTAAAGAGTAGAAAAAGAGGAACGAGTGAAAATCGATGGATGAATAACAGAGGATGAATTAACTCGTCGTTGATTTATTCTCCGACGACACTCTCGGTCGACCTTTGCCATTACTTCCGCCATCTTTGATCGGTTGAATCGTTCCACGCATCGGCGAGCCCGACCGAGAAGCTAATTCGATTAATTAACGGAGGCGTGAGTAATAATAGACCGATTTAAAGTGGATTATTTTTACTATCGCGACACTCTCGATGGTATTTTCCTTTTTTCAACGTGGATCCGAAGATCCCAGGCGACTTTGATGTTCGGGTTTGATGGATTAAACGGCTCCTCTCCGTGTGTGTTTTAATAGTATTAGCCCGTCGACCGACGAGGAGGGGGTATTCTTCGAAATCTCGCTGGGACATCGACGGATTGTAACATCGCCGCTAATGCGATCAAGGAAATCCTCTTCTGTTTGTGATCCGCCGATTATTGGCCTCGGGAATTGAACAATGGCCGCGTTATTGGCCCGGTCATCCGCGATCATGCAGATGACGATGAACCCTTTCGCAAATAGTGCCGCAACTTCGAGAAATATCGTGAGAAATGATTAAGCTTGGAAATCAGTGTCCAGCGAATTAAAATCAATGAAAATCGGCCACTCTATCGAAACGTAGAATAAAGTCGGAGCTCGTCGGACAGCAGGAGTTCGATCGATGATTTATCGGAGTTTTATAAACCGCGATTGTTTACCGGTCGAGAATAACACGATCTATACGAACGCTACTAGTCCGAAGAGAAACAAACGACGATTCCCTCCGGTTTGTTTTTCCCGAGACATTTTGCGGCATCAAAGTTGCCGGGTTCGGTTTTCGAAATTTTTAATACAGTGCGATGTTTACTCGGCTATTTTCGGCGGTAACCTAATAGCTAGTCGGTTCTCAAAGGCACGAAGAGAGAGAAAGAGAAGCAGCGGGATCTTCTTCATGCATTGAACTCTGATATTCTTGACAAACCGCATCCGGCGCGCCATCGTCTTATAGATTTTTCTTCCACGAACGCGTCTCCACAAAAATTCTTTTATTCCCTCGGGAACATCCTCCTGCGATGAATACACTTCTGAATCCAGCGGTAATGCTATTCATGCGATTGCATATATTCATAACATATTCCGAGTCCTGTCGTAAAATAACGATTGTAGTGTCACTCTGAGTTCTGTTAAAATCATAGAATAATTTTCGATCTTCAAATTCATGGCTCTCTGTAAATCCTGGAAACGATTTTCTAAACTTCGTAAACAAGTTCGAATCTTTAAAATCCTCGAGAAGAGCCATTTTCAATTTTCCGGCTTGATTTTCACTGCAGAAAGAATCCTCAATAATAATAAAAAAAACAATGAGAGTACATAAAAGTAGTCGAGGATAGATTGTCCTGGGACTTTAGTTCGCGAAATCATAGAAAGAGGAACTGGGGTCCGAGCAGTATCATCGGGCGATTATTATCGATCCCGTTCGAGGAGATGAGGGGATCGTCCAAGGGCGCAAGATAAGGGAAATCATTGTCGATCGAAGTTAGGCTACCCTTTTAAGAAAATTGCAGCGTCGTTAGACGCAGTTTTCCCGACGAGATATGCACCGGATCCCATCGCGAACACTGCGTGTTGCCAGAAACGGAAATAAGCTGATATTTCCATGACCGGTAAAATGAATTTTTCATTAGCCTGACCGGTTGCCCGTTGTGTTTACATTGCGGTCTCACTCTAATTAATTAAAAGGTCAGCCTTGTTATCGAGGCGGACCGAATTAACCCGTCCGAGTCAAGGACAAGCCGCGGTTCGGGGTTCACAGGGAAATCGCGTGGGTGTGAACGAACTCCTCGGGATCATCAATGAGAATATTATATTTCAGGTTCATTCAGAGAACGAGAATCCCGAGGGAAGCTTCCTTTAAAAAGATCATTTCTGTAAAAGCTCGGAGAAAAGGAACAATCTACGCATCCGATCAATGAAACACTCTTACGTTAAAGGTGAACGATGTTACTAGTGCATTTTGTAGTATTTTCATTCACGAACGCGTTAACGAGAGATGGAATTTCTTTTCAACCAAGTATTCCAAAAAATTTAAAAACAATTTTTAAATGTTTGAAATTTTGCTGTTTCCAATTTGTATTTCCTAGCAAAAATTCGGGCTTGAAGGTCTAAATGAGTCCGTTGATGGATCGATCAAACAGTGGATCGGTCTCGATCGTGTTTCCGAGCCATTGCCATTTGATTTTGTGGCTGTATCCGTTGCGTGGGCGGTGCCACCCTTCGGAAGGGTAGAGATAATCCCGATTTCGCTGGTTTTTCGCCGGATACCTGTAATTCGATCCACCGTACCCCGTTGAGCTTCCGCGCGGTTCTCGAGGCTCCTCCATTAACTCGGCAAATCGAAATCCTTCGACGTAATAGTATTAAAAAAGTTTTTCAATGTCGCTCTACAGCGACGTATCTCCCTCTCTCGCTCTCTCTCTTTGAGTTATACAGAAAGTTCACGATTAAAATCGGGTCGAGATTTGTTACCGTTTCGCCGTGATTCGCCGCGGGTCTCTTCATTTTTACGATTACTTTAAATTGTACTAAATTTTACATTTACCCAATTTTTAGAAAATGCATGCAAACACGCAAATTACAGCAGTCAACGTTCCTTTCACCTTGTATTGTCGAAAATTAGTCGCTGAAAGTGTACACCAGCGCAAAGCACGTTTGGTCGAGTTACAAATTTAAATAGCAGCGCGCGTAATGTTAATTTGAGTCTCTTTGCGCAAAATATGAAAGATCGTGATAACCGCGTGCACGGCAGCGAACGCATTAATTAAAGCTCGAAAGTTCATTTTAGAACGGAACGGGGAATTTTATCGAAGTTCCGGAATTTCAATAAAATTTGGAAACCTTTGGCGCAACGAGACAAAGCACTCGATCTCTCGCGAAATAATCGTTCAACGTAACAAAGGATCCATCGAAAATCGAGCACGCGTTGTCATTCAATAACTTCCGATCGATTCGGGACCTGTTTGCATGATGAAAATCTACAGTGATGCGCAACGTACCTATACAGTTTCTTGATTGCAATTAGCTGATATACATTGCAAAATAGCGACGAAATTCCTAATGGGTAATTCCAAATTTTGTGCATTACACTTTTCAAATTAGAAAGCATTGTTGCGCATTTGATTTATATTTTTATATTCAGTAATTAAGAAAATTGCAAGCCCAGCAAAATCGAATCGTGGTTCCACTCGAACGAATGCTTGGCAGAGAATGCAATTCATTAGACAATTTTTTGGCACGGGAGACCATGCGATTTGGGAGCGATTCAAGTTTCTGGATGAAGTTCCTGCAATCTTCTATAAGCCCTACAATTTTTTTCAAGAGCCTCGCAATGTTCTAGAAGTCCCACAATTCTTTTCAAGAGCCCTACGATTTTTCCGAGGGCCCTACAATTTTTCTAAAGGCCCTAATACTTTTTCCGAAGACCCTATGATTTTTCCAAGGGCCCTAATATTTTTAACAAATGCCCTAATATTTTCTCTTTTAGAGAAACAAGGGCCTGCAATCTTCTAGAGGTCTTATAATTTTTTCCGAAGTCCCTACCATTTTTCCAAGGGCCCTAATATTTCCTCGTTCGGAAAAAGAATATTTTATCAACACCGGAGCAGACGAGTTCCGCGTCTTCCCAATCTATCATTCCCAAAGAACAGATGCATCAACGCAGTGTCACAATTTTTCCGAGAAGATACGAAGTAGCTTTTAGTGGTCGACATTTCCACAGTGCAAGTAGTGCAGCGAGTTAATTCGTATCTTATGCATACAGATGCGCCTTGAATTTAGTGGTATGAAGCCATCCGTGGCAGGAATGTTGCCGACCATAATGTTACTGGAAGTATCGCAGTTGGAAAACAAGAAGCGAACAGAACGTCGAGAAACATCGTAAAAGTTCTCCGCCGGCGAATCAACGTGGATAACAGGATCTCGGAACTTGTCATATTAGGAGACATGTAATCTCGGCGAACGGATAGATAGTAATCGTGACGGTGCTCGAACAATACTGAAATCTGTTTGAACGAACGACCGGGAATCCGGGCGACAATGGAACCGAGGGAAATTCTCTTCTGTTAATTAATGCTCGACGAACGACAACAGTTTCTCCGACGAAACTTCGTGCTCGGGAACACAGGCCCACAAAACACTGTTAATCCAAGTTGAATCTCCCTCCAGCTCATCGGATTGACAGTCGCTTCGTGATTAAGATAAACGTTCGTTGACTCTTGCCTCTGCCTGTCCGGAAAAATTTTTCTTCAATCTATCTCTCGACGCGTGTGAGAAATTGTTTTCCTGAACGACATACTGCAATAACGCGTATAAAACGCGAAGAAAACATCGCAGATCAAATTTTCTGGCGTGGTTGTATAGAGGAGACTTAAATCTTGAAATCCATGTCAGTTTCACTCACGGGAAAAATTTTTTAAATCCCACAGAGATTTTCGAAAGAGCGGTATGTTCGAAAAAAGCCACCTTCAGCTTTTCACTTGTTCCTTAATGCAGAAAATTTTTTTATAAAAAAACAATGCGACTGCATAAAAGTAGAAGCCTTGCGCTTTGAAATGAGCCGCGGTGCATTGTTGTCCGAGTTTTCTTAGCGAAGCTACAACAACTGTTTGCTGAAGATCCAGCAAGGAGTAACTTCGATCGTGGGTGTGGAGAAGCAAGGATAATAAGGAATGTAGATTAATTAGCAAGTCGTAACAAGTTTCGCGCGGAGATATTAGATGCATATGGAATTCTCGAGTTTCCAGTAGTCCTTAATTACCAGGACGTAATTGGTTGAACGTTATGACGTCACTTAGAAAATCCTGGAAGTCCTGTGACGTTGATCCAGTTTACTTTCCGTGAATTACGCGCACGTTTATTAGGCTGTCTACTTTACAGTAGTTCGCGATCAGCTAGGATAACGGTGTGCGTCTCTGTGGATTCGATCGACAGGACGGCACAGGTGATTAATACGGTCGAAAATTGTGCACGGTGCACGGTGCGTCGTTTAATTAACAACGGTTCAAAGCTAAATAATATTAACCGGCTGACAGAGGGACGCTGCGTTGTAAAAGCTGTCGCGCGAGTAATTACGCGAGCACGTACCGCCGTGAAATTCGCGGCTTGAGTCGCGTGTATGTGTATCGGTACGAGTATCAGTCATTGCAAAAACACCTTTGACGACGGATCGCTCGTCCAGAAACGAGAATCCAGATCACATTGTCTCCCGCCCCATGAATTTCCTAATGAATTTTCGCTGGCGAGCGTGTGTTCGAGCGCGGAAGCACAAATCTTCGAGAAAAGTGCGAGACTCGTAAAAATTGTAGAACCTTTTAAAAAATTGTACGACCAACAAAAATTATTGTAGGACTTTCAGAGAAGACGTGGGACCTGTACAAGAATACTAGAACCTCCGAAGAATTTGTAGAGTTCTTGTAAAAATTATAGAGCCTTCGAAAAGAATTTTAGGACCTAATATAAAATTGTAGTTCTTGAAAAAACTGTAGTGCCTCCAGAAAAATGTGTAGAGCCTTTGGAAAGAATTTTAGGGCCTAATATAAAATTGTAGTTCTTAAAAAAATTGTAGGGCCTCCAGAAAAATTTGTAGAGCCTTTGGAAAGAATTTTAGGGCCTCCAGAAAAATTTGTAGATCCTTTGGAAAGAATTTTAGGGCCTAATATAAAATTGTAGTCCTTGAAAAAAATGTGCAGGCACCGAGACGTCCTTCCACGTAATTTTTAATCAACGCTAATCAATGTTTAGCGAAAAAGTTCGACTGTTTCGTTACTCGTCCTTGCGCAAGGATTTGCGTGCGCAAGCGTCGGAATTAACGTGAGTAAAGTCGTCCCATTACTCGGAACTTCTCCGAGACTTTGTATGTATCTTCCCAGACGGATTAATAAGGAGCTTAAAAAGAAAGCTAGCATGAAAGCCGCGTCTTCTTGCGAAAGAAACTTCCAACAGCTTCGGAGCCGTCGGGAGATTAAATGGACAGTGAAATTTCATTTCATTTACATCGATCTTTTCCTCTCTGGAACATTTCGAAATTGTAAGTTACACGCGCTACATAAAAAGGAAAACGAATACACGATCGTTAATTGGTTGTTTAAATGGTGGCTCGCTTTGGTTCCACGATTCGTTCTCGCACGACTCAAGCGAGGTGTAACGAGATTCATTAGGGAGTGTGGAACTGGTCCGCGCATGCACGCGATCAGAGTTAGGTACACGAATAGGCGAATCAGCGGATAGCACCACGAAGAACACGACGAATCTTGTAAATACATCTGCTTCTCTCTGTCCGACGGTTTAAAACCAACCATCGACGGCCGTCAACTAATTTCCTAACTCGGCTTAACCGGATCGACACGATCGAGAAAATATTGAAAGATCCGCAGAAATTTAATCGCCCTCGGGGCGAATATTAAGGACCACCGCTCAGCAAAAATTACCAGCGAAATGTCAAATATTAAACTCTATTATCGGCCGGTAATTCCCAGTTCGAGAAATTGCGAAATAAAAGCCAGATCTCGTCCGAACTCTCACTTCCCGGATCAGCACATTAAATAATCTATGCCGACATTGCAGCAATAATTTTCTAAAAGTCGCGATAAATGTTCACCATCTGTTAACACTTTCACAAACATCATTTTACTTATCGAGGAATTTCAGAGATGCAATGCTTTTTGTCTGAAGGTCCTGCAATGGTTCTTGTTAAAATTTCTCTTGATAAATGTTCATCGTCTGTTGACACTTTCGCAAAATAATTTTATTCATTGGGGAATTTCGGAGATGCAAATGCTTCTTGTCTGAAGGTCCTACAATGTTTCTTGTGGGTCCTGCAATTTTTTTCGGCCATCTCATAGATGTTGTTACAATTCTCTACGTCTTAAAAATTAGTTCGCAGACTCGGAACACCACGTTTACGTTAGTAACGAGACGAGGAAGAGACTCGCAAATTGGCAAAGCTGAATTCATTATTGGTAAAGTGATCAGGACTTTCTCGCTGGTACAATGGTTACAAGAACGTCGTGAAGTTTACCCCGATCCATGGATCAATAGGTGCCACGCCTATTCTGCGGGTACACAATAGGGAAAGGTCACGGTTTATCTCGGCCATACTAATTAGTGGAATCGAACTTTCCTAGCGCGCCGAGCGGCTGATTGCTGAAAACGATAGTTCTTTCGGTAACTTCCGAAGCGCTAGCACGAAACTTTACGATTCCCCGCGGTCACGAGATCGGTTCGGCGCGAAATCGGAGAGATCGCTCGTGCAAATTTTATTCGGGCAAATTGCTGCGGCGCAACGATCCGGTATCGCATTAATATGGAATTGGACGAGTTTATTTATCTGATCCATTAGTATCGAGGCAAGATGAATTTCCACTGGTGGAAACGTGAAATCGAAAACGACAGAGTAGTCGATCTCGCTTTTATCGGCCGGAACCAGCTGTGGCGGGATCCTCCCTATAAATCCAGAAGAAGATCCGTTGAGTTGGACATTTTGCGGCCGCCTTGAAGCGGAACGAGCAATGATGCTATTGTCACGTCCGGTGGACCGGCCAAAGATAATAATTAATAAAATCAATCATGTATAATGTTCCACTAATGTTGCACAGGAAAATAACGTATCAAACACTATAATTAATAATCATTATCGAATTATCGTATATTATACCACATTGCGAGCGATAGAATTAAAAGGAAATCTATTTTATTAAACAATTCGAAATATAACTTGCGAACCGCTAATCAAACGAAAACATCCGTTGAAACTAATTTATCATTGAAGAATGTAAAAGATATATCACAGGAAATCTAGAATAAACACTACGTGCAAGAAAAGGACAAAGATCAATAACAAAAGACTAATGATTAACTCCTCGAAGGATGCGTAGAGCAATTCGATCTAACTAATAGGACGATAACTATTGGAAGGAATGCTGTACGTCCGGTTCAATCAGAAATGATAAACTAATACGAAGAAATCAATGAAGATGCGCTCATCCCATGAAGATTAAGCTAAGAACAATGGATTGATTTTTCTATAAAAGGAATGACTCCTCATCAGGAGCAGTTTCAGAACCCATTAGTCTGTCAAAAGTCACGCAATTTATTAGTCTGCCACATTTCGCATTTTATTAAGTTATAATCAGTTGCGGAGGAATTACAGATTCGGGCTCCACGGTGAATTGTTCGTTACACAAACGACGCTATCGATCAATTCGATATCGATCGAGTCAATCTAGCTTTTGTAGATATATTATAGATTCTTTCTTTTATAGATTGGTTACTCGGACATTTTCGCGGCCCCTTTGAAGCGAAACGGGGAAATAGAGAGAGAGAGGAGAGAGAGTTTCCCGGAAAAGTAGCGTCGTTCCTTACGAAGTCATGGGAACTCGACGAGCATCTCCTCTCCGGTGGAGACGCAATTTCCTTCGATCCGTCCGAATGAGAAGACGCACATGCATGCACCTGCC